>CAJNDS010000990.1:381234-761234 GCA_905221605.1 Symbiodinium natans
GTGGGTGGGTGGGTGGGTGGGTGTGTGTGTGTGTGTGTGTGCGTGTGCGTGCGTAGGTGTGTGGGTGTGTGTGTACGTGTGTGTGCGTGCGTGCGTGCGTGCGTGTGTGCGTGCGTGGGCGTGCATGCGTGCGTGTGGGTGTGTGTGTATCTATGTTTACATATATATATATGTATACACACACATACATACATGTAAAACTAGAGAAGATACAAAGAACATGTAATACAATACACCACAAGACAATACACTACAACATCCCATCACATGATACCGCATGAAAAAATATGGTCACCGAGGATTGAGGGTCCAGGGCGAAGGGTCTGGGGCTCAGGGCACTGGTGGCATACACAGGGCTGAGGGTTCAGGATACCGCGCGGGCCTTTCGTCGAGTGCGACAGCAGTGCCACGCGAGGATCTTCCCCAACCAGCCTGGATGCTCACGAGATGCTTGTCATGGGGGCGGGGGCGTTCTGCATCACCATCCTCGTCATCAACCACCAACCACCAACCACCAACCACCAACCATCAACCAGCAATCATCATTCCACATGATAAAGGCTCCAAGCCCTCCTTGAAAGCCCGCAGCCCCGAAAGAACCCCGAAGCCCCGAAGCCCAAAGCAATGGCGATGTCCACACACAGGCTCCGGCTCGAAGCTATGCCTCCAACCCGGAAGCTCGAAGTGAACAGAATCCCCCGCCCGGCTTGAAAACTCCTGCCGTAGTAAAAACTCCCCGAACCCTCAACCCTAGAGCAAGAAACCCGAGTTCCTGATGACAGACCTCAGATGAGGGGGGGGGGGAGTCCTATAGTAAGGCGTAGACTCGGCTCGGGTTTTGGGTAGGCGGGTAAACCCACTTGGGGAAATATCCGTATGGGCCACGCGACTGGTCGCTGACAAGTACCCGCCACGTCACCCTAGAAACAGACCCCCCCCAACACGCAAGGAGGCCCCTTCAAGGGGCTTCTGATCACCCGCACGCCAAACCCGAGATCCAGATCCTTCGAGCAGGGCCTTCCTCATAGCCTCAAAAGAAGCTCTACACAAGTCGGGGCGCACGCCTGGGTGCTTTTGGCACCAGCGCGCCGCCCATGAGACACCTCAAACCCCAAACCCCAAACCCAAAAGCCTAAACCCTAAGCCCTAAACCCTAAACCCTAAACCCTAAACCCTTCGAGAATTGGGGCTCCCAGCTTCCGGTGGCACTCCGCTGTTGCCATTGCGATGTCCTTTGGGCTTAGAGGTTGCGGACTTGAGGTTTAGGGCTTCGACAGACTTAGGGTTTAGGGTTTAGGGTTTGGGGCTTCGGGGTTTCGGGTTTAGGGTTTATGGTTTAGGGTTTAGGGTTTAGCCAACGGCTTCGATTACAGGGACTGTTTTTTCGCGTTTTAACGAAGGTCAGCCAGAACAGCAGGTTCCTTGCACTTGTCATGTCAATGTGGCAGGCGTGTCTTTTCCTATCATGCTACTACTAGCTCTGTGCGTTTCTCCTTGTATGTTCTGCCACTTGTCAATGCCTTGATTTTGACGCCGTGATGGGCCATCGTTTCCTTTTGATCATGGCTGGCGTTTGCTTTGCAGACTGACATTGGGACGTTCCCCTTAATAGGGATTGCAATAGGGGGGGTACGAGAATTCCCATTCAGGACTGTCAGTATACGGGGGGAACATCCCAAGACTGACACATTGTGCCGAATAATGTCGAGGGTTTGGGTTTTGGGGGTTATGGTGCAGGGACCGATGTGAGACTTGAGAGGACTATAAAATCCAAACTTCTCAAGATGAAGCTGCCACATTTAGGTTGTTGGGCCTCGGGTTTATGCATTCATTTGCTTCTGTATATATTAAGTGTTTTTTGTTTTTTTGGGGGGAGGTTGGAGTTTTACAGTCCTAGAGTTTGAGTGGGGTACAGGTTTTGGGGTTACGGGGTTGAGGGTCGCGGGTTGGAACTTAGCTGAAGCCCCCTGAAACGCTCCCAAAACCCCAAAACCCCATAACCGTTAAGCCCGAAATTCTAAAGCCTCAAACCATAAACCCTCAACCCTCAACCCTAAACTCGAAACTACAAACCCCAAACCCCAAAGCCTAAACCCAAAACCCAAACCCTTCTTGAAAACCCCACCGGTGCCAGCAAAGTACTGCCAGCTGCTCGGCCGAGGGGTTCCTATGCTGGGGAGGGGGGCTTTTGGAGAGAGCCGAAGGGTTTGGGGTTTAGGGTTGAGGGTTTAGGGTTTAGGGTTTAGGGTTTAGGGTTTAGGAGTTTGGGGTTTAGGGTTTAGGGTTAGGGTTTAGGGTTTAGGGTTTAGGGTTCAAGGTCGAGGGCCCAGCAGTGCCCAGCAGTTGTGTTGGGTTTCAGGTTCCGAGGTTAGGGTATACATCCTACACCCTACACCCTTGACCCTAAACCCTAAACCCTAAACCCTAAACCCTAAACCCTAAACCCTTCGACACAGGGCTCAGAGGCGTGGGACTCGTGGGTTCACAGGTTTTGGTGTCTTGAGAGATTTGGGTCGAGGGTTCTAACCCTCAACCCTAAACCCGAAACCCTACACACTGAACCTGTAGGGGTCTGGGGATAGCATTTGAAACATAAATTTCTATTCCTCATTGAGCTTAAAGTACCCTGTTACCCCACTATGACACAGGTTCAGGGTGACCCTAAACCCTCAACCCTAAACCCCCAAACCCTAACCCTACACCCTGAACCTTTAGGGGTCTAGGGTTCAGGGCTTGAGGCTCTTCAGGCGAAAATTTGGGGCTCAGGGCCTAGCGCTTTCATGTTCGACCCCAGGGGCTGCACCGCGGCGCAGTCTGCAAAGGACAGTACCTGGCGTGGCTGCTTACTGAGCCCCTGGTTTAGGGTTTAGGGTTTAGGGTTTAGGGTTTAGGGTTTAGGGTTTAGGGTTTAGGGTTTAGGTGGCTTCGGGGAATCTAGAAGCCGTCAAGCCGACAAACCGCTACAGAAGTAGACCGAAGCAGACAAACCACTCTTGCGACCGGGGGCTTGGGGAAAGGGAGGAGTTTACCAAACCCCTAAACCCCTAAACCCCTAAACCCCTAAACCCCTAAACCCCTAAACCCCTAAACCCCTAAACCCCTAAACCCCTAAACCCCTAAACCCTACGGTAGGGTTTGGGGCTTCGAGTACTCCGCTGGCGTTCTTGCCTCTGCAGTATGGCCTTTCGGATGAGAAAATTGGCTTCAGGGTTCTCGGTGCTCCGTTTTAGCTCCAACCCCAAAGCTAAAAACCCTGGGGACTCAAGGGAGTTTTTGGAGGGCGGGGGGTTCGGGACTCTTGCGGAGGTTGGGGGGGGGGGGAATTGGACAACTTTACAAGATGTTCAAGATCTCTAAAACCCTAGACCCTAAAACCTAAAACCCTAAAACCCTAGAAACCCTGGAACCCTAGAAACCCTAAACACTAAACACCCTAAAACCCCAAATCAGTGCCAACGCATGGGGGATGGCCCTTAAGACCCTCTGAAAGAATATTCCTGAATATGATCCTCTTAAACCCTATAAGGGAAAATACAAGGCTTAGGGTTTAGGGTTTAGGGTTTAGGGTTTAGGGTTTAGGGTTTAGGGTTTAGGGTTTAGGGTTTAGGGTTTAGGGTTTAGGGTTTAGGGTTTAGGGTTTAGGGTTTAGGTTTTAAGGTTTAGGGTTTAGGGTTTAGGGTTTAGGGTTTATCCCAAGAACCTACCTGCCTAGGCCGTTGGGAGCCCAACCCCCCGTAGGGATGCCTTGTCTTCAAACACCATGAGCCTCAGCTTGGCAAAAGGCTTCGCTGTGGAGATTCGCGGGCTTCGGGCTTTTGATTAGGCTTCAGAATTGTTTAGGGGTTTAGGGTTTAGGTTTCAGGGTTTAGGCCTTAGGGATTCGGGATTTTGAACTCGGCATTTCGGGCTTTAGGGTGTTGGGGTTTAAGGACTTGAGGATTTGGGTTTAAGGTTTGGGTTTCAGGGTCCATGGTGTGGGGTTTCATGGTCCGTGGGGTGCAGGCTTGGGGTTGCAGGGCTTACGGTTTAGGCGTCAGGGTGGAAGGGTTGAGGGTGTAAAGATGCTTAGGAGCATCCTCAGTGTGCTGCAACAGTGAACCTCACATCAAAAAACCGAAAAAAGGAATAGCCCCAAACCATCGAAACCTCTATTGCTCAAGTGCTCTTGGGCCACTCTAAACCGAAACCCCTTTGGATGTTTTTCCGCATCCTAACTCCAGCACTGCCACGGCCGATAGGGCATACAAGAACTTAGCCCGTGCAGGGTTAGGGTTCAGGGTTTAACATAGGGTTTAGGCTTTAGGGTCTAGGATTTTGGGCAAACGCTCACGGCCCCTGGATCTCGAGACCTGGCACACCCTGCGTCTAGCCCCTGCGCGTCACACAGCCCAGGAGCATGGTTGTCGAGACGGTCCGCAGTCCCTCCTAGCCAAAGGGGGACTTCATGACCCATGGAACTTCTGGATAGGCTAAACCCTGCAACCCCAATCCTTAATCATCCCAAACCCCAAACCCGAAAACTCCCCACCCCCCAGGACCCAGGTGCCCCTTCAAACCCCTAACTGCTTGTCTCTTATGCCCCAGTCAGGCACTATTTTGGTTTTAGGGGTGGGGGGGTTTAGGGCGCTTAGGGACTACCGAGGAAAGCCTAAGCGTCTTTGAGGCTCTTTGGCCTGTCCTCGTAGCCCTGAGTCCGACCTCTGCATGGGGAGGGGAGGGTTCCAGCGCGCACTTGATGGGTAATTCAATTGGAAGCTTTGCACGTGCAAGAAATCCTTCCCCCACCCCAACCTCACAATGCAAAGACCCTCACCATCATCAACATCCGGCCCGAAACCCTGCAGCCTGAGCGGTGGAGGGTTTAGGGTTTCAGGCTTAGGGCGGCCTTACAGCGAGCTCGGCTGCGTGCCTGTGGTCCGATGACGTGGATAGCGGCACGCAACACGTCAGCAGTGGAAGCGATGGAGCCTGGTCTCGTGTCTGTTTGGCTATACCAACTGTCTTGCCGCAACCTGCAGCATGCAGAGGAAGTCGTGTCTTTCCAGACAAGTTGTGGCCGAACCGCTGAACCCTAAGCAACTATGCCTTGTAACTTCATCCCGCTCAACCAACACCCTGAATCCCTAAACCCACACCTGACAACCAATCCACCGAGGCCTGGGGCCGAAGGTGTCTGGGTTGCACAACGCAGGCACCCCACCTCCCCCCCCAAACCCACCCCCACCCCTAGCTCCCCCTTCACCCCCCCCCCCCCACCCCCCGAGCTCCCCCACCCCCAGCGCCCCGCCCCACCCGCGCCCTCTCCGGTTGGGGCTGCCTCGTTGCAAAACCTAAGGCCAAGGCGAATCGCATATCGTGAAAATTCAAACATTAACCCCTAAACCCTAAAACTCCCCGAGCTGAGACCCGCCTAAACCCTAAACTCCAAAAACCGCAACTCAGGCTCACACCCCCAAGCCTACGCACGACAAACTAAACCTTAAACATCCTTAAACACGCTTAAACACGAAACCCTAAACGTCCGTAACCCCAACCTTGATTGCCCTATCTCCGAAGCCCGCTATACACACCCTAAACCCTAAACCCAGATCTAGGGCTTCAGGTCCTACGAAGACTTTCCAACGAGCCTACTTATAGGGTTCAGAGCGTCAGCTCTTTTAATCATGGTCCCCTCTTTATCACGGAGCCCGATTTAGGCAGCCAGCAAGGGATAAGAATGTACAGAGAGAGAGAGAGAGAGAGAGAGAGAGAGAGAGAGAGAGAGAGAGAGCGAGAGCCGCCCTTGTGATAGTCTAGGATGTACAAGCTCAAACGTTATAGGCCTTAGGTCTCAGGGCTTGGGTTTTAAAGTTTGGAGTTTAGGGTTTAGGGCTAGGGCTTAAGGTTTAGGATTTAGGAATCTAGGGTTCAGGTTCAGGCTCAAACTCTACATCCTTGCGGCGAAGGCGCCCGCCACCACGCAGTCGGCGGCGCCCGCGCGCAAGAGCGTGGCCGCGTAGTACAGTGGCGCCTTGGCCAGCCACGCCTTGGCTGGGAGGGCGTCAAGGAGGTTGTTCGGGTTTGGGGGGTGCAGGGTTTAGGGTTTAGGGTTTAAGGTTTGCGGATTAGGGTTTAGGGGTTAGGGTTTAGGGTTTAGGGCTTGTGTTTACGCTTGAGTTTGGTTTCTGTACGAGATGATGAAACCGCAACAAGATTGGCATACTTCGACATGTGTATAACAGTGCCCAATTACGTGGAATGCTTGTGTTACTTTTGAATGTTTGTATCTGGCTTTAACAATGATCCAAATGCAACTCATTAATCGTTCGATATGTTCACTTGGATTATCTTCAAGACCCAAAGATGTTAAATGCTATGGGGCGTTAAGGGTTTTGGGGTAGCCCCCTACATGATCCTGCCACAGATCTATGTGAGCTTGGGAAGTTGAGAGTGGAAAGAGGGTTTGGGGCTAAGGAGTTTTGGGAGTCTATGGGGCTTAGGGCGAGAGAGTTTAAGCTTGAAGTCCTAAACCCTAATCCCTAAACCCCAAACCCGGAAACTCCAACAAAAAGCCTGACAACACCCTGAAACCTGAAACCCCTACCCTAAACCCCAAGAGCGGAAACTCCTAAACCCTAAGCCCTAAAGCTTAAAACCCCAAACCCTAAACAAAAAACCCGGAAACTCCAACAAAAAGCCTGATTAGACCCAAGAGTAACCTAGGAAACGAAAGGGTACCATGTTAGGTTTAAAGGGAACCTATACCCTAAAAAAAGGGAATAAGGGCCTACACTGGGCCTTAGTAGCCCTAAACCCTAAACCCTAAACCCGAAACCGAAACCCTAAACCCTAAACCCTAAACCCTGAAACCCGATTTCCGCTCCCGTGCCTTGGCCTCCTCTGGGGGGATGCCTTGGCCTTGGGCTCAGGCTCTGTTTAGGGCTTTAGGGTTTTAGGGGTCCAGGGTTTAGGGTTTAGGGTTTGGGGTTTAGGGTTTAGGGTTTCGGGCTTAGGGTTCCTAAACCCCAAATCCTTAACCCTAAGCCCTAAATCCTAAAGATTGGACTCCAAGCCGTGCAAGTACAAGACGGAGATCTCAAGGATCAGGGTCCAGTAGGCTCAGGGGTTGTGGGCCTTGCAAACTGCGAGTTAGGATTTAAGGCTGTAGCCCTAAATGCTAAACCGCAATAAAGACACGCGTTCTGGAGCCGAGTCGCGGGTCAGACGCGGCTGCAACGTTGCAGCCAACGTTTCCAGACCTCGACCGCAAGGTTTAGGGTTCAGGGTTTATAGGGTTTAGGGTATAGGGTTTAGGGTTTAGGGTTTAGGGTTGAGGGCTTAGGGTTTAGGGTTTAGGGTTTAGGGTTTGTCATGATGATGGTACAGTACACTGAAGCACCCAGCATCCTATCAAGAGAGCGCAAGAAGCTACCGGGAGGCCGGAGAACCTTGAAAAAGCAATCTGCTGCGTTTTGGCGCGCGCGGGGGGAACATCAACCCCTATGCCCCAAACCCTCAACCCTGAACCCTGAACCCAAACCCTTCAAACCCCTAACCGCAAACCCGAAGCCCAACCCCTTCAACCCCTAAACCCTAAACCCTTCAACCCCCCGAACCCTAAACCCTAAACCCTAAACCCTAAACCCTAAGCCCTAAGCCCTAAGCCCTAAACCCTAAACCCTAAACCTAACCCGCTCGGGCCAGGCGGCGGCTGTCGCGGCTGGGGACGAGGACTTCGACGCCGGCGGGCACGTCCGAGGCCTGCGTCTTGGCCCCCCAACGGGTTTTAGGATTTAGGGTTTAGGGTTTAGGGTTTAGGGCTTAGGGTTTTAGGTTTGGGGTTTAGGGATAACAAAGGGAACTCTCTTTTGGGGGGCTTAGGTTTTGGGGTTAGTTAGTTTGGGATTCCGGTTTCGGGGTCAAGGGCTCACCACACCAGAAACACCCAAACCCCAAAAAATGGTTTTGGGTGAAGGGGGTTGAAGGGTTGATGGGTTGATGGATCGAAGTTGAAGGGTTGATGGGTTGATGGATTGAAGGGTCGAAGGTGGTTGAACTACGAGCCATGAGGACACTCCGATCCTGCACACCTTAGAGGTTTCAAGGCCAAGTAATGAGCCCAGGCAAGCTCCCGCTGCAGCAAACTCCCCGACCCACGACCCCAAAGCGCGACCCAGCCTGAGCACCGAAACAGCTAGCAGCTCTCCATCTGGTCCACACCAAAGTTCTGCGTTAAGGATTCAGGATTGGGATGTTCCCCCTTGTACTACCAGCCCTTAAAAGGGGTTCTAGTACCCCCCTAGTAGAATCCATGGTAATGTAAGCCTAAACCTGAGCTGCCATCGCCTTGAGATCGCCCGAGTCGATCAGAACCGGGGCCGCCAACTTCTCGCTCGAAAGGATGCGCGCGCACTCGCGGACGCGGGGATCCTCTTGGGACTCCAGGGCGTCGGGGCTTCAGGGCTTCGGTTCGAGGAGGGCTTCGGTAGCCCTGGAAGTCTCCCCCACATGCTCAACACCAACGGCCTTCAGCTTTGCAACAGAAACCGCAGATGGAGAAACAAAAGAAAATGAGAACTCCGCATGCTGCCCTCGCCTGAGCTTCTGGCAGCAGCACGCGCGCAAGCGCCTCGCCGGAAGAAGCAGGAGCACAGGGAGTTCAGGATTTGCAGGTTTGGAGGTTCCTAAGGCCTAAATGGCACCTCTAACCTTCATCTTGCAGGAGTTGGGCTCTGCGACTCTCAAGGACTCTTGCTTGCAGCTCACAGCTTCTGTGGGAAGTTGTCAGGCGAGCTCGCCCTCTATCCCTCCAAAATGGAAGGCCGTCCTACAGCCCCAAAGCCTAGTGGTCAAAAGGTGGAGGTCACAAGGTGGATTGCCGAATCCCCAAACCCTGAGCATAGGGTTAGCCTTCAGTTCTCGGTAATTCAACGGTCAATTTTATCATAGCTACCCGAGTTGAAGAAATCGCTTCTTTTTTGATTCAGGGTTTGGGGTGTAGGCTTGGGGCTTTGGATTGAGGATGCAGGGTTTGTCCTGAGGTTTTGAGGTTTTTCTTGCCTCGGAATCCCAAGCAAACCCTCAACCCTGAACCCTAAACCCTAACAAATTCTTGAACCCCTAAGCGTGGTAGCAAGGGTAGAAGAAGCACTTCCCCTAAACCCCAAAGACCCCTGCAGACTTTGATCTGGCTTCCCCTGGCGCGCGAAACCGATGGGGGCCACCATGTGGCGGCCCAACTGAAACGGTCCCCTACAAGCCCTCAACTCACGATGACTCCCACGGGACGGGATGAACGTTAGCGTCAACCATCCTCACCCTGAACCCTGACCCTCTGAGATTAGTTTCATGGCTCTGAATATGGTCCCTAACCTCCTTTGACGGGTTCTGATGCATGGAGCCGAAGCTAAGGGACCATGGAACTACCCTTAGAAACCCCTAAATCCTAAGCCGTGTGCTCAGAGGTCGGTCTCGGGGAAGGCGACGCCACCAAGCAGGAGCGCGGTAGTCAAGCCCCCAAAAGCCTTCGGTTCTTCGGGGATCCCTAGTGCCGAAACTCCCCCAAAGCACAAAAGCCCTAAACCCTAAACCCGAGACCCTAAACCCGAAACCCTAAACACGCAAACTTGAACCCCTGAACTCGAATCCTTGTGTTTGGGTTCCTGCCCGGACCTTGGCACCCGTGTGCTTGTTGTGGAACGCGTGATCTTTCCTGTGCTGCAGTTCAGGCTAGGGTGTGTTGGGGTTTGTGGTTTAGGGTTTAGGATTTAGGGTTTAGGGTTTAGGATTTAGGGTATGATTAGTGAAGCACAATGGGTATAGAAAACAAACCGTCAAACCTATTTTCTAGACCCTTGACGGAGTAAGCAGTCAACCCTACTACTCTCTATGAATTCAGAACCCAGTAAACATTGACACCTCAACTTTACGCCCGAATCCCCGAAACCTTGTTCGAACCGCTTTGTCTTAGTTGGCACCATGTGGTTCAGGTCTTCGAGCTTCAGGCGTTAAAGACCTACGTGGGAAACGCATGTGTCGGTGCAAAAGGTTCGCACCTTGTTGACATAGCAGTACCTCAAGTAGTGCTGTGTCGGTGCTAGTTTTGTCGAATAGATAGGCTAGGTGTGTATTCGCCTCACGCGCTGCTTCTCACCTGCACTCAGCAAACGCACGCTGCCAAAACAAGCCATGCCTCTCATACCCAAAGAGGCTCAGGGTCGTGCACAGTGATGCACAGGGAATCGCCATGATCCGTGCCCAGAAGACCCGGTCTGCAGCATCACCCACAGCACAGGACCTGCCAAGGGTAGGGTGTGGGGTTTTCGGCCCCGGCAGGGAAAGGTTGTACCCCTTACCACCCCAATAACCAAAGCCAAATGATGGAGAAAAGAACTAAGGGCGTGGCAGAAATTCCTAGCCTCAAGTGCTGGCGATACTTTGGGGTTCAGGGCTTAAGAGGGGGGGTGCTGCATGTATAGTATGGCACGAAAGTTGTACATAATTACACCTAAGTATTGCCAAGCTGCCTTGCTGCTAGACCAGCTAGCGACAGCACCGTCATTTCGAAGGCGACGAGAAAGCGCTTTGCGATAGGATGAAACTTCCTGGGGAGGGGGCAGGGGGAGGGGGGGAAGGAGGAGGTAAGGGAGCTTAGGGGGTGTAAGTGTTTAGGACCACAGGCTTGCTAGTTCTGGACTCAGGAGTGCACTCCGAAGACTAAAAACCCAAACACAAAGCACCAACACCCTAATCTCAAGGCAGCAGCCCTTTCAAAACGATCGATGCTCTAATCCCCCCTACATACCCCTGTGCTGCATGTGCATGTTCTGAAGCCCTGCACCCTAAACCCTTTCATCGACATAAGATGTTCAGAGGCCAATCAACCCGAGGAACTCGTTCGGGGCCAATGCCCCCGTCTTCCGCACCAGCCACTCTGCGCGGAAGATCATCCTGGGTGTTTCATGGTTTAAGCTGGAGGTTGTAGGGGTCTTGGGGTTAGGGTGTAGTGTTTGGGGTTTAAGCTAAACCCGATATGGAGATGTGCCGCCCACCCTACACCCTACCACGCTTCTGGTAGGGTTTGCCGACCCTTCGATGCGTTCTTTGGGGGGGACGGGAGGGGGGCACGGGAGGGGGGGTCTAGGGTTCGGGCATGTTAGGGTTCAAGGTTAAAGGTTTCGGGTTACAGAGTTTAAGAGGGCTGCTTAAGGGGTGATCACCGAAACCAGCCCAGCATCACCGGCGAGATGATGAAAGAGGCTCCACACGCGAGCACGAGAGCAGCAGTCGTGAAGCCGCGCGACATTGGCGGCAGCTCCCGTTGCAACGCACTTCCAGGCCAGAAACTCGCTCGAAACCGCGGCAAATGTTAGAATGTGGACCCGGAAGGGCTTCTGAGGGTGTGGGGGTGTGAAGATGTAAGGCTTAGAACCCGGGAGGTCTTAAAAGGCCCGAAACCGCAAGTTTTGGGTATAGCGTAACCGGGATATACGAGTAGATATCCAATGGTTTGGCATATGGCTTTCTCAAGATGGCTGAGGGAGGTTGCCAAACCCGGCGTGTGGGGCGCCTAGGGCCTAGGGCCTAGGGCATAGGGCTTAGTTAGGGCTTAGGGCTTAGAGCTTAGGGTTTAGGTTTTAGGGTTTTGGGTTTAGGAGGGCTTAGGGTTTAGGGTTGGGTTCCAGCCCGCAGGGCTAAGGGTTTTCGAGGCTTTGGAGGCTTCGGGCTTGCTTTTAGGATACAAGGCTTCAAGAGCAAAGTCCAGAGCTGATCTGGGGTTTTTAGGGCGTTTAGGGTTTTTAAGGCTTTTAGGGTTTGTTTAGGGTTTTTGTTTGGGTTCTGGGGGTGTTTCGGGCTCAGGGTTCTTAGGAGCTCAGGCTGGGCGATCTCATCCGTGCCTCCCGTGCCGCCGCCTTCTCGCGGACGCGCTGCGTGAAGGAGGTGCTGAAGCACCGGACCTGGGGGTCCACCAGGGTTCAGGGTGTAGGTTTTAGGGTTTTAGTGTTTAGGGTTTTTGGGTTTAGTATTTTAGGGTTTAGGAGGGTTTCGTGTTTAGGGTTTTAGGGTTTAGGGACGTTTAGGGTCTAGGTTTTCGGGCTTGGAGTTCAAGGTTTGGTGGGGGGGGGGGAGCATCTCACCACGCGGCAGAGGGTGAGCAGGACAGACGGTAACCCACGAAGTAGGGCATGCGGTGTTGTTCTACAGGCACAGCCCCCACACGCCGTAAGCTTCCATGGGCTTCACCCGAATTGCTTTCTGCCGGCTCTCGAGCCTTCGACTCAGAACTTGCAAAACCCTCGCGCCACAACCCTAAATCCTAACACCTGCCTGTGATAAGGACCTGCAGCCAGCGCTCACGAGGTTTGGGGGGACAGGGTGGGGGGCGGGGGTGGGGGGGGCGTGTCCTGAAGTCTTCCATAGACTGGGTTGTAGCTGCCAGTTAGGGCTTTAGAGGTCAAAACAGCAGCAAAAACCGTAAGGCGGTGAAAGCCAGCCAGAACAACCCCAACACCTGCAAAAACTTTAACGAGAACCCTAAACTTTACCAAAAAAAGTCCTTAACCCTGAGAACCCTTTCGCAATACCCAAACGAACCCTTAGCTTAAAACATCGAAAGCCCACCGAAAACAGCCTTAAA
The DNA here is from genome assembly GCA_905221605.1 of Symbiodinium natans. NCBI lineage: Eukaryota > Dinophyceae > Suessiales > Symbiodiniaceae > Symbiodinium > Symbiodinium natans. The sequence continues at coordinate 393,851 of CAJNDS010000990.1, forward strand.
CCCTAAAACCCTAACAGTCTCCAAACCCTCCCAATCCTACCGCTCAACTCACTAAACTAGTTCCTAGCAGCTTGGGGAAAAGAGGTACCATTCACCCCCCCTTCGTCACTTACGCCTTTGGGGTTTGGGGACTTAGGGTTTAGGGGTTGCTTCGGCTTCTGCACGATCCCGAATTATATTTTCAGCAGACCAACTGATCGAAGGCACTCCGCGCGTCAACGCGCGCGCCGGGGCGGTCCAGTTGCGCATGGCGGGCAGCGACGACCCAAAACCCCTGAAGTGCAAAACCTCTGGGTTTGGGGGGTTGGCTTCGGGTTCCCCATCCGAGACCCAGACGCCGCAACGCCCAAGCCCTGAACAAGAGAGACCTGTCTACAGCAATCACAGCAACTGAGCTTTTATTGCTCCAAGGGATCAGTTGAGGACATGCAGCTTTCGGGTTTGGGGTTTGGGGCTCCAGGCTTTGTGAGGGTTTGGGTTCAGGGTAGTTGGGGGAAAGCCTGAAGCGAGGGGCTTCGGGAGTTGCTTGGAGTTGAAAACCTTACAGCCATCAACCCTAACACCGAAACCTAACCCAAAACCCTGAATCCTAAACCCTCACCCAAAACCCAGAGTCCTAGGCCTGACATCCCACGAAGGCGAAATCGCGTCGAACTGCATAGTTAGCGCCTCTTGAAAACGATTATATTCCTCAGTAAGATCCTCTTAAAACCAACAAGAAGGGATAGACCATACACCAAGGTCCTACCTAGCGTTGGAGGCTTCACCACTTTGATTCCGAGAAGAATGCTTCATCGGAGAGCCGACGGCTCCCCTTTTCTTTCGCAGCTCCCCAGGGCCAGAAACGATCTGCACATCATGGGGAGGTCCGCAGGAAATGCGGCGGCGCAGCATCAAAGTGCACCCTTGCATCCTAAGCCTGCCTAAGCCCTAAACCCGGTTTGGGGTTTAGGGTTTGGGTTTGGGGTTTGGGGTTTAGGGTTTGGGGTTTAGGGTTGGGGTTTCGGCTTTGGGGTTTCGGCTTTGGGGTTTATGGGTTGGGGCTAAACTTTTGACCCAACTACTTACACTACTAACAGAGTTCGCTTGGATAGGAATAGGAGCACGCGCATCTCACTCTGAATCCAGCACTGCCCGCACCCCGCGCTCAGCGTAGCTCGCTGCTCGCCGAGCCTCGTCCTCGGGCCCCTGGTACCGGAACGTTGCGAAAATTCCTGGGTTTAGGGCTCATGGGGTTTAGGGTTTTGGGTTTTGGGTTCAGGGTTTTAGGTTTTAGGTTTTAGGTTTTAGGGTTTAGGGTTTAGGGTTTAGAGTTTAGGGTTTAGGGCTCAGGGTTTTAGGTTTTAGGGTTTAGGGTTCGGGTTTTGGGCTTAGGGCTTGGCTGGGTGTAGGGTTTAGGAGCTCCAGCCCCCCATCGGGTCAAGAAAACAAGCCTGATGCTTGGTGTTTTGGGGGGCCTCGTGTTTGCGAGCTTGGAGGGTCAGACCTCGGGAGACCACCTCCCCTCGATGCCCGAAACCCCGGGACCAAACTCGGAACCCCTCCTAAGACCCTATGAGGGTGCAGGACTGAAGGTTTGAAACCCAGCATCATGAGCACCAAGACAGATGCCTCGGCACTGTCGCCACAACTACAAGCAGAATCCAGCATGCCGCTCACATCTCCGGCAAAAACCGCGTGGCGAAAGGCAGATTCAATTCGAGCACGCAACAAGTCGAGTCGCCACCCTTGAGGTGAAGTGTGAAATGGCCTAAACCCTCCCTAAACCCGCCCGAAATCCAGAAAGCACACCTTAAGCCCTAAACCCCTACACCCCTAAACCCCTATAAATTCCTTGAACCCCTCACCCAAAGTCCCTTTAAATTCCTTACACCCCTAAACCCCTAAGCCTCAACCTCTAAATCCCCAAAAAGTTCTCTATACCCTTTATGATTTACTTTACGTGACCCCTAAACCCCCTAAACCCCTAAACCTCTGACACCCTAAACCCTGCACAATTTACATCTGTTGAACCCCGCAACCCCTAAACCCTACAACCCTGGGCCACTAAACCCCTGAACCCCAAACCCTAAACCCTAAACCCTAAACCCTAAACCCTAAACCCTAAACCCTAAACCCTAAACCCTTGCAGCCAGGGCTTCCGAAGCTCTCGGCCAGCGCCTCGGGCGCCGTCGCGCCGAAGCTCATGGAAGCAAAGTCGCCGCCGCCCAGGAGGTGGAAGTGAACCTGGGGTTTAGGGTTTAGGGTTTAGGGTTTAGGGTTTAGGGTTTAGGGCTGAGGGTTTAGGGTTTAAGGTTGAGGGCTTAGGGCTTAGGGCTTATGGGATTAGGGCTTAGGGTTTAGGGTTTAGGGTTTTTGTAGGGGTTTTAGCGGCTTTGCGGGTTTCGGGGCTCAGTGGTTTATGGGTTTGGGGTTCAGGGGTTTAGGCGTTTAGGGATTTACGGATTTGAGGTCTGGGGGGCTTCGAGGTGTAGGGGTTTAGGGCGTAGTGGGGCCTTTAAGGGTTTAGAGTCAAGGGGCCTTAAGTCTTCAAGGTTTGGGTTTTGGGGTTTTGGGGTTTTGGGGTTTTGGGGTTTTGGGGTTTTGGGGTTTTGGGGTTTTGGGGTTTTGGGGTTTTGGGGTTTTGGGGTTGTGGGGTTGTGGGGTTTTGGGGTTTTGGGGTTTTGGGGTTGTGGGGTTTTGGGGTTTTGGGGTTTTGGGGTTTTGGGGTTGTGGGGTTTTGGGGTTTTGGGGTTTTGGGGTTTTGGGGTTTTGGGGTTTTGGGGTTTTGGGGTTTTGGGGTTTTGGGGTTTTGGGGTTTTGGGGTTTTGGGTTCGGAGCTGTAGACATTAGCGACTCAGGCTTACGGATTTGGCAGACCTTCAACCCTAAACCCTAAACAACCCTAAACGCTATCCCAACGAGCCGTAAACCCTAAACCCGCAGCCTTGCACCCTGAGCCCCCTAAATCCTAGACCTACTGGTTCTTAGCAGGGAATGAAGTGGCTAGGGACTCTTTTGAATGCCTGCACGGGCATCTACACGGGGATAAAAGGCGCTAATTCCCTCATTATTACTAAGAACCAGCGGGCAAAAGGCAAAAACATGAGCCCTCACAGTTCGAGGTGCGATGGGGTCGGCAGCACGCCCCTCGCCAGGGAAGAAGAGATACCTCAGGTTCCGGGTTTTGAGGGTCTTTAATTAAGGTTTAGGGTTTGGGGTCCAGGGTTTAGGGTTTAGGGTATGCAAGTTCAACTCAGCCTGACAAGCTGCTAAAACAGCCGCGCATGGACCATAAGGGCAGCTCCACGAGACTGAGACAAAACCTTGCCCAGACCTTGCTGGACAAGGGAGAAGGGGCACAAGAAACAAGGGCCTGGAAGGGGCCCGGAATCCCAGTTTGGAGTCGAAAAGGTGCGTCTGGGCCAGATGTGGACGTCAGGCATGGAACAGGACGAATTCTTTACCCCTATACCGCCGCGGAGGGCATGTCGGTGCTACACTCAGGCTCCAAGAAGAGGTCAGCAAAGATGGCCCGCATGGTGGCATCCGCCGGGAGGGTGTCCCGTCTGCGAGGAACAGACCGACCATGGGAGCGGGCAATGACAACTGCAAGTTGGTCTAGCAGGCGACCATGCACAGCCGGTGCGTTGCCGGCCTCAGCGACGCAGACTGCGCGCGCAAGACGGTGCAGGAGGGCGCCAGTCTCGTTGCTCATCCCAAGCACAATTGGCTGGTAGGTGATGCCGGCTTCTCGACACAAGGCCTCAGTGCGCTGATGTCGGCACTTGTGGGCTGCACAGGCCGCAGCAGGAGCTGCCCGAGTGGCTTCCGAGTGTGAGGCGCTCAAGGCATTGACGACGGCGAAGTCCAGAGCAAGTGGCTGGGTTGTTAGTCGCCAGCTTCCGTCAGGCAACCTGTAGGGTTGCCCTGCAGTGCTTTCAGAATTCAGGGCTTCGGCCTCAGAATTCGGCTTCATGTTTGAGTGTTCAGAACTCGTGGCCGAGGGTTTTTGAGACTAGGGTGACTCGGGCACTACGCATGCGGTGAGCTCTCTCAATGATGGCCCCTTTCTTTGGATACGACGGCCCCGAATATGTTAAGCCCTAAACCCTGAACCCTGAACCCCAAAAAGATCACAATTTCGAGAACAGACCATTTAGGCTCTGAGAGAACAGAAAACCCTAAACCCCAAACCCTAAACCCAAGCCATGTGGGATGAGCCCGAAAGCCCTGAAACCCGAAATGCGGAACGCCCGAAGCACCAAAGCGGCATAGGAAAAACTCGACCTCTAAGACCCCTAAAGCCCTCAAAAAATCACAACTTATAACAATGGATAGATAGATAGATGTATATACACATCACAAGGAAATGGGTCAACGAAGCATAACATCTCAAACAAACCCTGAGCCCGCCAAAGTTGGAGCCCGGCTGCTCGAAGGCGAAGCTGAGAAGCGGCTCTCGCAGCTCGGGGCCGATGTGCCTCGGCTCGGATCAAGGGAGCCCTTTGGGGCTTCAAGGGGCTTTCGGGTCTTGGGGGGCATTTGGGGGGGGCTTTAGGGGATCTAGGGCCTAGGGTTTAGGGTTTGGGGTCTAGGGTTTAGGTTTGAGGGCTTAGGCTTCACGAGAACGCGCCGAGTGGCCCCGCGGCCAGAGCGAGCTCCTGCAACCGGGCCACGTCCACAGCCCCCTCCTCCTGCCGTGCGGCTTAGGGCGCTGGGTGACCCTACTAAACATCCTAAACACCCTAAAACCCTAAATCCCCTAAACCCTTAAAGAACCCGAGAAACCTAAAATCCCTGAGCACCCTAAAACCCTGAAACACCATCAAAACCCCGAAAACCCTAAAATCCTTAAACACCGCCAAACCCTAAACCCCCTGACCCCCTAAATTCTAAAACCCCTCAACACCCTAAAACCCCAAAACCCTAAACCCCTAACCCCCTACCACCTAAACCCTAAACATCCTAAAAACCTAAACACCCTAAAATGCTAAAACCCCTGAACCCCCCTAGCCCCCCAAACCCTAAACCCCCTAAAACCCGAAAAAAACCTAAACTCCTTAAACCCCCAACCCCCTAAACCCCCCCCCCCCCCCCCAAAAAAAAAAAAAAAGCCTAAACCCCCTAAACCCTAAATACCCGAAGAACCCTAAACCCCCAAGCCCCTAAACCCTAAAACCCCTAAAACCCTAAAACCCCCCAAACTCACCTAACCCCCTAAACCCTAAAGACCCTACAAGCCCCAAAAACACCCTTAAAAACCCTACCCCCTAATCACTAAAAACCCCAAACACTAAACCCCCTGACCCGAAACACCCTAAAAAGCCCTAAACACCCTTAAAAACCCTGATAACCTAAACCCTGAAACCCCTAAAGCCCTTAAATCCCCTAAAACCCTTAAATCCCCGAAAACTCTCAAATCCCTAAAACCCCTGAAAACCTTTCGCCCGACCCTCGCAAGGACCAGACCTTCGGGAGATCGATCTGCATGCCGCCCGATTTCCTGAGTCTGGGCTGCTGTTAAGGAGCTTCAGGGATAGGACTTAGGGAGTAGGGCTTTGGGCTTAGGGTTTAGGGTTTAGGGTTTAGAGTCTAGGGTTTAGGGTTTGGGGTTTGGGGGGTGCTTACGGCTTTGCCCTGAGACCTTAAATGGTGCTTTCATAGAGCGGATGTCTAGTCAGTTCCTTGTAATGGTCGCTTCACCCTCGTGTCGAATTTTCCTTTCCTCAAAAGGCAACCCCAGAGTTGGCGGAACGATGATTGTGCTCCCAAGAGGGTCTTCCAGCAGTAGCTGCCCCTAGAGTAGTAGACAGAACCCAGGAAAGGCTTTGGTAGAAGGCGCAGGGCTTGAGGGCTTGGGATTCTTAAGGGAGCCTCAGGGCTTTTGGGGGATTTTACGTGGGCTTGAGCTCTACAGGAGGGGTCGAAGTACCATGAACCCCAAACCCCAAACCCTGAACCCCAAACCATATGAACCCCAAACCATATAAACCCCAAAGTCCCGGCTGTTCGGGAAGCCTTCCCTCCCGACCACGGCCTGCTGGCTTCAAGGACAGCAGGAGACTTTCGAGTTCCCAAAGGTTTCCGGGCTTCGGATGGCCTCAAAGCTTCAGTGCAAGCCTGAATCCCCAAACCCCCCTAAGCCCTAACCCTACACCCTAAACCCTAACTCCTAACTAAGCCCAAAACCCTAAGCCCTAAAGCGCAAGATCTCTCAAGCTGGGGGGATGTCCAGGCTCGAAGGGGGTGAACATCCTTAAGCTTGGAAATTTGGGGGCTTGGGGCTGAGGGCTAAGGGCTTTCGAGCTCCAAGGCTGTAGGGTCCAGGGTCTGAGTGGGGTTTAGGGCTTTTATTCGTTTTTAGGGTTTCTCTTTTTGAGGGCTTCTCTTTTTGTTTTATGGTTTTTCGTTTTTAGGGTTGTTTCATATTTAGGGCTTAGGTTTTTTCGCTTTTCGGGTTTGGGGCTTAGGGAGGCAAGGGCTTGGGCTTTGGAGTGGGGCTCTGGTAGCCAGGGGGCAGCAGCACCATGACGGCCCCGTCCACGAACCTGAGCTGCCTCACGGCTTCGGCGCTTTGGCCGTTGAAGGAGACCTGCCAAGGTGAGCAGCTGCCAGGTTGGTTTAGGGTTTAGGGTTTAGGGTTTAGGGTTTAGGGTTTAGGGTTTAGGGTTTGGGGTTTGGGGTTTGGGGTTTGGGGTTTAGGGTTTAGGGTTTAGGGTTTAGGGTTTAGGTTTCTTTTGCCTGGCGTCCAAGAAAATAGGGTGCAGGGTTTCATTACGAAACAGTCCCCCAAACAATTTTCCAAGGGAGCAGCCCACGAGCTGCCCTGATTCGCTTTAGCAAGTTGTTTCGGTGGTCCGCATTTATGCGGAGCCCCGGCGGCCGTGGAGCTACAAAGTCTGGAAAGCTTAGACCCTCAAGCTTCAGGGCTTCCCCTCAACCCTCGACCCCTAGCCGCCCTACCCCCAGCCCCGTCCCAGCCCCAGCCCACATCATTAAACCCCAAAATTGTTTTTTTTTTTTGGGGGGGGGGGGGGGGGGCCTACGCACTAAAGCGAGTCCAACATTAACCCGTAAACCCTAAACCCTAACCGCTCCCTCCCCTAAAGCCACACTTTAAAAGCCCCTAGCCTCCAGAGGCCCCTGGCGCGTGAGGCGGAAGCACACGTCGTCTCCAGCCGCATCCCGGAAAGACAGCTCCGGAACATCCACACCTGCGAGCGGTTTAGGGTTTCGGGTTTAGGGTCCAGGGTCTAGGGTTTCGGTTTAAAAATTTAGGGTTTAGGATTTAGGATTTAGGGTTTAGGATTCAGGGTTCAGGGCTTAGGGTTCTCAAAGAAACGCTCACCAAAGCGCTCTCAAGGCTAGAAAGGTTCTGGGCTTCGAGGTAGATGCCGGCGAATCCAGATGCTCCATGCCACGAAGAATAGCAACTACGAGTCAGCTAAGGCCCGCTTGAGGGGATCCTCTTCACGTGGTCTTTGTGGAGAGCAAGCTTGGGGTTTAGGACGTGGGGGATCAACGCCGCAACGCCGCCTGAGGTGGCCTTGTCCAGCTGCGCCTGGACCTGGCAAGGAGTGGGGTTTCGGGTTCGGAGTTTAGGCGTGCGATTGGCAAGGAGGTTTGGGGTTTAGGATTTAGGGAATTTAGGGTTTGGGGTGCTCGGGTTTCGGGCTTGGGGTTTGTGGGTTGGGCCCGATCCTCGCAACCCTCAGCTTCTCAAAGCCTAAACAAGCCAACACCGGGTTTTTAGTGCTTGGGGTTTGGGGAGTGTGCAAAGGTGGCAAACCAAAACGCAGCGCAGTGCAGATTACGGTTTCTTACACGCTCTGGACCTTGAGACGCCTTGATGCTCTCCTGACTCAAAACTTTCTTGGTTCTTCGTGGGGTATTTAGGGAAGGTACCTAAGGCCGCCTCCGTGTGCCCGGTTCCCTAACTCCGTACTGAGAGCTGGTAAGCAGTGCCAGACAACCCGACAGCGCGGGGCTTAGCATGACGCGTTTACGTGCAGGTCCTTGCTGCGCAAGTGCAGGTCGCGATGTGCAGCGGCAAGCGGCGTCACTTTTTTCGGCAAGGCGCAGACTGCTTCTGTTGGGCTTCGGATTTCGAGGGGGTGCTGGTTTGGGGTATAGGCGCGGGTGGGTACGTGAGCCACTGGTGGCAAGGATCAGCTTCTCCCAACCTTCACGAAAGCCAACCTCCGAGGACTTCGCCCAAGTCAAAACTCCACCCCAAGGTCCTCGACCCTAAACACGTAAACCATGAACTGCAAGCCACAACCCGCAAAAAGCGCAAAAACCCATCACCTAAGCCCTCCCACACCCCAAGCCTGAAACCTCACACCCCCTTCCCCCCGCCCCCCCCCAAAACCCTAAACCCTAAACCTTCAGCTTTTTAGCCCCCGGGGCTTGGGGTTTAGGCGTAGGGCTCAGCCTCAGCAGCCAGCCCACGCTGTCGCCAAGGTTGGGACCTCCTTCATGGGCAAGCCAAAAGAAGAAACAGGATGCTTATGAGGTTTAGGGTTCCAGGTTTCGGGGTTTGGGGCTTTGGGTTGCTAAGGCTACTGGGCTCCAAAGTGCTCGCAGGCAGAGCCTTGAACACCCGGAAAAGGCGCCCTCTAGAGCCCCTCACCCCCTACAAACCCCCTCCGAGCAGCCGACTCTTAACCCCCTATACCCTTACTCCCTTGAACCCTGCAACCCTAAAAACCCTAAACCCCCCGAACCCGAAAACGCCTAAACCTCGGTAGGCCTCAGCACCCCCCTAAACCCTAAACCCTAAATCCCCAAACCCTGGAGAAGGTAGGCCTCAGCCAGACCCTGAAGCTCTTCAGCGGCACCGCGGCCTTGAGCAGTCGGCATGTCACAACGCAACTCCAAGCAAACGTGGGCAAGGATTTGGGGGTGTTTAGGGGTTCGGGTTTAGGGTTTAGGGTTTGGGGTTTATGGGTTTAGGGGTTAGGGCTTTTAGGTTCTAGGGTTCAAAGTTGGGGGTTTAGGGCTTCGGGTTTGGGAGTTCATAGGGAAGGTTTGGGATTGAGGGTTGAGGGTTGAAGCTTTGAGGTTGAGGGTTGAGGGTTGCAGGTTGAGGGTTGTATCACGGTACGCTTGGTTGCACGCTGGAAGCAAGTTGCGCTCCCAAATCCTGAACCAAGCCAGCCTTTTTTCGTTCCGGGTCTTGGGGTTTAGGCCCTTCAGCCATCCTCAGAAATCTTAAACCCCAAGCCCCCAAAGCCCTAAGCCCCTATACCACCAACAAGCCTAAACAAGCCCCTAAGCCCCAAACCCGAGGTGCGCACCGCGACTTCGCTGGCACCGTCACGGCGCAATTGCGCGGCGGCGCCGCTCCTGGCAACCCTAGACCCCAGGCCCTAAACTCTGAACCCCCCAAACCCTGAAACCAAAGTTGAACCCAAACCCCGAACCCACAATACCCTGAACACCCGATCGAGCCTCGTTAGAAAACAGCTACGAAACTCAAGAACCCAAACTAACCCCATTTTCCCGAACCCTGCACCAATGCCAGGCATGTTCAGAAAATGAGGAGAATATCTGTATGCTTATCTATGAATTTTAATGTATATGTATACTCATTTATTCAAATGTATACATGCATGTATGTACATCAACATGTATATTTCCGCGTGTAGCTATCTTTGCATATTTGTCTGTGCCAATTAGTAATGCGCATTTCTTGAGTTAAGAAACCCAAACGAGCCCTCCTAAACAAGAAAGAAGCCGAAACAAAAACAACAACAATGCCTCAACCCCTAAGCGCGAAATCAACTAAAGCCGTGACCCCCACCATCACCACCACCACCGCCACCGCCACCACCCAAACCCAAACACCACCACCACCTAAACCCCAGACCCGAAAGCCTTGAAACCCTAAACCCAGGATCGCCTCTAACCCTAAACCCTAGACCCTTGAGGCCCTTAACCACCACACCCCTCTAAACCCTCGACCCGAAAGCTTTAAAACCCGAAGCCCTGGAGCACCAAAAACCCTAAACCCTCAACCTTAACCCTTAAGGCCCTTAACCACCACCACCATCTAAACACTAGACCCGAAAGCCTGAAAACCCTGACCCCGGAGCGTCAGAGTGCCCTGCGCCCTTGTATGCGTGCCAAGGAGCCGTAGGGCCTCTCCCAAACGAAAGCCTCGAAGCGAGCCCGGGGGAACCACCTGGAGGGTTTAGGGTTTTAGGGTTTAGGGTTTCGGGTTTAGGTCAGTTTAGGGTTTAGGGTTTAGGGTTTGGGGTTTAAAGCAGTCACTAGTCTCACTAGTCAAGCAGCTGGACAAAAAACAACAAAAGAAAACAAGAATCCCATAACATCAAGAAGAATAAAGTTCACTCATAAATTCCCAGCAGGCCTAAAGCCCTATGCCACAAACCCATGTCCCGAACCATGGAGCCCTAAACCCTCCAAACCCTGGGACCCTAACCCTGCAAACCCAAAACCCTATGCCCCAAACCCTACTATGCCAAGCCCTAGAGCCCGAAACCCTATATATGCCCCAAACCCTACAACCCTAGGCCCTGGCCCTACCAAACCCCAGGCCCTATGCGCCAAAATCCTGGAATCCGTAAATCCTATGCCCCAAAGCCCCAAGCCCTAAACCCTATGCCCCGACCTAAACCCTCGGGCCCAAACCCGAGCTAATCCTCTGCCCAAATCCCTCGGGCACTCCAGGATTTAACCAAAAGTGGCCGATTCCGGTTAACTGATAAATAGAATTTATATAGCAGAACTGACTCCCTTCATTTTTCAGATTATGGTTCAGGACCCAGACAAGAACAGAATAAACAAAATTGCCCACGACGTGCGTTAGGGCTTGTAGATCAGTTTAGGGCCCAGAAAAATACCAACATGCCCACGAAGCCCATGGGTAAAAACATACATAGCAAGAGAGAGGGATAAGGGCTTTGGGTTTAGTGTTTTCGGCTTAGGGTTTATAGCGTTTAGTGAGTTTAGTGGCCTCAGAGGGTCTGAGGCCCAGGGCTTTATGGTTTTGGGGATTCAGGGATTTGATATTTTAGGGCTCCTGCGTGTTAAAGCTGTTGGGCATGGCTTGGGGTTTAGGGTTTGGGGGTGTCGAGGGGCACGAGGGGTTTGTCGGACACCCCCCCCGGCCCTCCCAAACCATAGACCCCGCCCCAACCCTACGAAGCCCAGCCGGGCGGAGCATCTGCCCGTCGGGTTTGTCTCGAAGAGAGAGTCTGGCTGTCGTGCACTGTGCTCTTACGCACGGCAGATGCAGCAAGAAGCAGAAAGGCACCCCAACCGACACCAAACCCGATCAAAACCCATAAAGCCCTGCAAGCCCTAATCCCTAAATACCAAAAGCCTGTAAAGCCCTGTAAACCCTAATCCTTACATCCTGATCCCAAAAAAACCTACACCACAAACCATGTAAAGCCTGGCCACGTCGCAGAAGCCCAGCGACCAGATGAGGGCGCGCGTGCCCCCCTCCGCGGTCGGCTGCCTTGCTTGCATCAATATGACTCGCTTCGGGCACGAGAATTGCCACCATCTTTTAGAACATACAAATACCCTACCAGCAACACAGTAAAACTAACGCGCAATTCCTGCAAGTGGGTTTCAAAATTTAGTGCTGCAAGTCAGTGAGAAAAGAAGCAAGTGGAAAGTTTTTATGTGTCTTGGAAATGCTCGAAAACGGTTTTCAAAAAAATAATACAACATTTATGAAGTACGTCGACTTGCTATTCGTTCAGGCCTCTCGCTACATGCTGGTCTTGAGAAAGCAGAGGAGGAGAGGGGGAAATGCTGGTAGTAGAGCTTACAGATTTTTGGTTGGGGCTTCGGAAAGCTGTGGCCCTCCCCAGTGTGCGTTGCTGGCGTGCATCTCTACCCCCCGCCCGGTGTGGGCGTGGGTGGACACAAGCAGGCGATGAGGTTCACACCGACTTCAAGAGCTCGGAGTTTAGGGCGCGATGGGGCTTGATGGTCCTGAAGCTCAGAATATATAAGCTCTGAATAGCTCGTTAGGATGCAAGGATGTATGGCATTGCTTCCAAGAGTCATTGCAGCATGCAGCGCCAGCAGGGGAGGTCCCAGCGCACCCGCCTCGCGCCAAGTTCAGAGCTTGAGCAAAAACCTTGAAACCTTCAAACGCCCAAGCCCCCAACCCTAACTAAACCACCCAAGCCCGGCCCCCAAACCCCAAACCTTAACACCCCAAACACTTAAATCTCAAGAGCCCTCACACCCGAAGCCCTGAAACCCCAAACCCCCGAAACCCCAAACTTCGACGGCTCAAGGACGGGCAGACAGCGAGCCACGCCTCGGCCATCTGCGGCATCTGGAGCACGAAGCATCGCGGGGTGCCTACCCCAAAAAGCCCCCGATATTTGGTTTTCGATACTTAGTTTAGGATTTTGGGTGTAGGGTGTAGGGTTTAGGGTTCAGGGTTTTAGGGTTTCGGGTTTAGGGCTAGGGTTCAGGGTTTATAGCTTTTCTGGGACGGGAAGATGGATTGTAAGTAAGGTGTATCCTTGGGACTATGCAGGGGGCCATTTTGGAGCTACTTGTGCATACATGAAGCTTCTGCTGTCATGAAGCCTAGAACCCAAAACGGGCAATTCTTTTCGCATCGGGCAGTGGTTTTCAAGGAAGTTTAAGGTTTAGGGTCAGGGCTTTAGGGTTCTGGGTCGGGGGATGCAACTCTCCAGTCCATCATTGGCAACGATGTCCGGCGACTACGGCTTCGGGATGCATTCCCACGAAACCTCTGGGCGTGGGGCTTGTGGTCGAAGGCCTAAGGCCTTCACCCCAGAAGCCCATCCAAGCCTCAAACCGGCAAAAACAACGCCCACACAAAAAAACATAAACCAACACACGCTCTCTCTCTCTCTCTCTGTCTATCTCTCTCTCGCTCTCTCTCTCTCTCTCTCTCTCCAAAGCGCCTCCTAATATTGTTCCCAAAGGCCCAAACCATAAACCCTCAACTCTTCAACCGCTGCACCCTGAACCCCTAATCCCTGCACCCCTAACCCCTAATCCCCCTGCCCTAGATCCGATAAACCCTGAACCCTGCAATTACCCTACCTAAACCCTAAACCTGTAATTACCCTAAACCCTAAACCCTAAACCCTAAACCCTAAACCCTAAATCCTAAGCCCTAAGCCCTAAGCCCTAAGCCCTAAGCCCTAAGCCCTAAGCCCTAAACCTAAACCCTAAACCCTAAACCTGCAATTACCCTAAACCCTAAACCCTAAGCCCTTCTGCGGGCCCTCTGGGGGTTCACCGAAGGCTGCGGCGGCAGCCGCGCGTCGGACCTGGCGTCAAAGATCGCTTCCAAAACAGCCTGAAAGAATCCTGTACTTTGGGCTTAGGGTTTAGGGTTCAGGGTTCAGGGTTCAGGGTTCAGGGTTCAGGCAGGGTTTAGGGTTCAGGGTTCCTGGACTTTTAATTGGAACCCTAATCAATGCTTTCCTACTGGACTCCTAAGCCCGAAACCCAAAACCCAAGTGACTAATACAGGGGCCTTACTGATTAGCATAGTGTTTGGGGGGGGGGGGGGGGGGGGGGGGGGGTTATTAGACAAATATTTAGAAGTATCTAGGGACAATATGGGAATGCGATTTATACTTATTCCGATCCCTATATTCCATGCTCCCCCCGCCTCGCCTAGTTCAGCCTGTTGAGGGTTCAGCGCCGTAGGCTCTCAATGGGTGTTCGATCGTTTGCCTCGACACGTCTCGGCGGCCTCCTCCTCGGCCCCCTCGAGGACTTCGGAAGTGCGGAGGAAGCCTGCAACACAAGGGATCCACAGGAGTCGACTTGCGGACAATTGAGGGTGCTAGGGTGCTTATGAGGCGCAGGGTTTCAGGTTGTCTGATGGCGGTTTGGTGCCTGAGGGTTGCGATGTTGTTGCTGGCATCGGTTGAAGAGTTTATGGTTTGGGTAGTCTGGCACATCAACTTGTTGCCAGAACAGTACAGCACCCAAGTCTGACTGCTGTGCGGCTGCTTCCGGGGGCCGGATACCCAAGCGTTGGTTCCACGATCCGTTCCCAGGATACAAGACAACTTTTCAGCCACCTAGGACCTAGGGTTTAGGGTTTAGGCTTTAGGGGGGTTGCACTTCGGCGAAATCATTGGGGCTGCCAGTCATCTCTCACGAGAAGTTGCAAGGGGGGCTCGTGCACAAAACGAGTCGGCAACCACAACTTCTGACCAGTGCCCCGCATGGGGGCGTCGTGGCACAAGAAAGTACCTGTAAGAAGAAACTTGATCTGACACAGCAGCCTCATTAAGCACTCATTGCCCTGCGAAGTATCGTAATAACGTGCATGCAACACTACTAAACATGTTCTCAACCTTGTTGAAGTGCGGCAAAATATTGCTGCCACCAAATTGCCGTGCCCTGCACTTTGGGCTGGACCAAACTAGGCCTCGCCAAGCTTGGGGCAGTTTAGGAAACTCATGCTCAAACCCTCATCCCGGATCCCCTAAACCCGGGCCCAACTCCCAAGCCCAAGAAAGCGGATCTTGCGCCTGGCCTTCGTTGAGCCACAGCACCAGGAGGCGCAGGAGTCTCCTTGGAAGCTCGAATGCCCAAACCCCAAGCCCCTAACACTTCCGCTGTGCTCTGGCACTCTGCCCTGTCTGAACCACGTTTGAGGCTTGAGGAGATCATATGTGAGAGAGGAGAGCCAATCCAGATCTGTGTGTTATACGCTCTGAGCTCTGCCTTGGCCCCTTATATTTCGAAACGTCGAAGAGCTAAACCCCCATGTAAGCCCTAAACCCCTAAACCCCTAAACCCCTAAACCCTAAACCCTAAACCGTAAACAGAACCCTAAACCCCAAACCCCCAAACCCCAAAGCTGCAGCGTGGGGCGCCCCTCGAGGCGCTCCACCGCGAACTGCGGCGTCCTGACGGCATCTTCTTTTGCTGCTTGGGGCTTCGGGCTTGTAAGGCTTGGGGTTTAGGGCTTAGGGTTTAGGGTGTAGGGTTTAGGGTTTAAGGGTTTAAGGTTGAAGGGTCTAGGGTCTGCTTGAGGGCTGCCTAGTACGGCAATGAAGACATGGGGTGCTGTGTACTGCGGTTCCCTTCGTCTCCTACTCGCCAACAGCCCAACTTGAGGGGTTTAGTCTGGTCGCGATGGGTTTGGGATTCTGGGAGGTTTGGGCGTTTTTTTGGCAGGGGGGGGGGGGGGGTTTTGGGGGCGTTGGGGGTGGCTTGGAGGGGGGGGGCTCGGGGCTGTGAGGTGTTCTGGTCTTAGGGAGCGGGCTTAGGGGTCTGGTGCGGCTTCGTGCTTATAAACTCCGCCCAGACTCTCGCCAACCTTCGAAACACCTCCTTCCTGAATCTCAAGGAGTTATACCTTGGACCCCCCGAAGATTTGAGGATTTCGAGTTCAGGGTTTTGGCTCAGGGGTACCCTGGGAGCCCTTTCAAGAACCTCTTTTGGAGGCCATTTGAAAACGATGCCTTTGCGGCGCAGCAGTGCGGCCTCCCTTTTGTGGAAGATTCCTTCGCGTTCAGGGCACCTAGACCCCGACAAGCCCTGAACCCTAAAACCTAAATAAACCCGAACCCGAAGCCCCCCCCCCGATTGCTTCCCAGGCGGCGTGGACGCGTCGGCCACGCGTCGCAGCGCTGCGCGCCAGCGAAGCAAGGCCGGTAGACCTGGTCATAGATTCCCAGATTTTAAGGTTTAGGGTTTACGGTGGCTGTCCAGGGTGTGTGTAGGGTCGATAAACTTGCCTTTCTCGGGGGTGTTGCTTTGTATACGGTCACCATGCGATTTTGATTCATGTCTAGGGCTTAGGACTTAGGTGTCGGCTTTGAGGCTGAGGGTCCGAAGCTCGAAAAGATGCAGACCTATTGTCTCTAGAGAGAAAAGCATGCCAACATGCCCGAAACTGGCAGGACTCCCATCTTGCGGTAATTCTCACAAGACGAAGCAGCTGGCACCTGTTGAGGGCTTAGGGCTTACGCGCACAGTACAGACTGCAACGATCCGGACCAATTGCCTTTAGCGGAGCTCTTTCGCATAAAGAACCAAAAGGGAAAATACCACTGATCCCAAACAGAGAACCCCAGCCACTCGCTACAAAGGTCCTAAACCCTACTAAGTCCTAGACCCACTAAAGCCACAAGTCCCGAATCCCTAAACCCCCTCCTTGAACCCTCGAAGCCTCAATCTAGAAATCCACGCCTCAACTCCCAAACTCCCGACCCCGAAGCCCTCGAACCTAAACTCCTCAAACCCCAACTCCTTCAAAACTCATGGGCCTACCCGGGGTCCCAGGACCACTGGCAGCTGGC
Organism: Symbiodinium natans; assembly: GCA_905221605.1. Taxonomy (NCBI): domain Eukaryota; class Dinophyceae; order Suessiales; family Symbiodiniaceae; genus Symbiodinium; species Symbiodinium natans. Next base: position 410,134 of record CAJNDS010000990.1, read on the forward strand.
AAGCCACTGCCTTGTATGCGGCGTGTTGGGCGTGTGGGGCTGTGATTGATTGAGGGGTTCATTTGGGGGGGGGGGGGGGGGTTCTGAAATTAGGGGTACCTTTTTAGGGTCCTGATTATAAGGGAATCCTACTTTTTGGGGGTCTATGTTAGGGGGTCCCCCATTTTCGCAAACCCCCATATGGTGTGCCTCCTGCTGCCCAGGATGTTGACGGATGAATGGAAACCCTAAACCCTGAACCCTAGACCCTATAAGCCTATACCCCCAAACCCTAAGCCCTTCCGTCCGTTTTGACAGTTCGGGTTAATTAGGGGCCAACAAGCCGTGTCGTGAGCGATACCTCTCCCAGCAACCCTCCCAAACCCGCCCTGCCTCAATATTTGGTTTAAGGTTTCGGGCTTAGGGCTTTGCAGGGGGGTTTAGGGTTCAAGGCTTCAAGGGGCTTTCAGCTGAAACTCGTTTGCCCCAAAAATCATCTGCAACTCGAGCCCGAATGCCCAAGAATCCCAAACCTTGAGACCTAAACGCCCAAATCCCGAAACCCCGAAACCCCAAAACCCCAAAACCCCGAACCCCCGAAACCAAAAAAACCGAAACCCTAAACCCTAAAAGCCAAAAAAACAACCCTAGGCTCCCTTGAGTCCTCCCCAGCCTCTGTCGGCGCTGGCGTGGCAGGCACCATTGCCTACATTAGGTTCCTAACTCCCTGCTTGGGTTCAGGGTTGGTTTAGGGCCTCAGGGAAGCCGTATTGGCGTTTTGCTTTGGATCTTTTGTCCCAAAACCCTGTAGAAAGCTTCGCCCATCCTGAACCCTACACCTCAAACTCTGAAACCCTCCCTGACTCCCCGCGACCTTGAAACCTAAACCCTAAACCCCAAACCCTAAGCCCTAAACCCAAAACCCTAAACCCTCTGAAGGCCCAAGGCCTCCAGCAGCCCTGGCGCCACGCGACCGCCACGAGGTAGGGCCCTGCCGTCACTACAGCGGTTTCAGGAGCTTTGGGAGGCAGGGTTCAGGATTTTAGGGTGGGGCTTGGGGATCTTTGCAGGGTTTAGGGTTTAGGGTTTAGGGTGGGTTTAGGGTTTAGGGTTGATCTGTAGGAATTTTTAGGGCCCCTCAGCCCCCAACCCTGCCTGCTCAAGTCCTGCAGCATCTGCTCCTCCTGCCACGCGCTGAAATCACCCTAAACCCTTTAACCCTAAACCCTGAAAGTCCCCAAACAAAACATCAAGGCTCGAGGTCAGTAATTAGCCGGAATATGGGCACAAGGTTCCCCAAAATCCGACTCTAAACCAGCTGAGAAAACGCAGCTCACCAGGAAATCCCTAAGGCACGGCGTCAACCCAGGGACGGCGAAGGGGAAAACATCATCAACCTACCGCCCCACTCCCCAAATCCCCGGCAAAAGTCTGGAAGTCTCAACAATTACAAGTCTGAACAGCCGCGCCTTGGCTTCTCTCATTCCAAGGTTTATGAGCTCATTCGCCATGAGGTTTTCAAGCCACATCAGGATTTTTCTGCTAAAGCCGTTCTCTACTATGAGGCATTGCAAGCCTTAGTAGGGTACCGAAACCCGATAAACTAGCCTGGCTTAAGGGCATCTGCACTCGTTCTCAGCTCCTCCTCAGCAGCGTGCGCCACCCACCACGGAAGCTCCTGCCCTGCAAGAGATGCCCCTTTAAACGGGCTTAGGAGTCTAGACTTGGGATGTTCCCCCTTATACTCTCGGTCCTTAATATGTAGGGACTATAGTACCCTCCGATTATAATCCCTATCAAGGACTGTTAGTATAAGGGGGAACTAACCGCAAGCGGGTGCTCCCCCCTACAACCCACATGCAGCCCCCAAGCAGCTGGAGCCCTCGGGGTTTAGGGGTTTAGGGTTTCATGTCTAATGCTTAATGTTTAGGGTTTAGGGTTGAGGGCTTCAGGGTTCCGGGCTCTCTTCGAGTTCTGGCGCCCCAAACCCTAGCCCGAAACCCGAAACAAGAAACCCCAAACCCTAAACAGCACCCTGCAGGTTTGGCCTGCGTCCAGGGCCGAGATGGCGTCGACACAGCGCCGGAACAGAGCAGCCTCGGTAGCTACTCAGCACACGCGCACCCCGAACTCTTAGGGTTTATGGTTAGGGTGTGGGGGTTTTGGGCGTAGGGCTTGAGGTGCAGGCTTGAGGGTTTCGAGGGTTTTGGGGGAGTCTGTTAAGGAGTGTTTAGGGCTCAGGAGTTTGGGGTTTGAGGGTTTGGGGGGGTTGAGCCTTTAATAAGGTTTCAGGCTGAGGCTTGCAGGTGTAAGCTTTTGAAATATGACTCTTGGCGTACCGGGCTGAAGGGCTTAACATGAGGGGGAGAAAAAAAAAACAACCCTCAAGCCGGCACTGTTTGGCTTTTAGCTCCCGCTCTTCCCCAACTGGTATATAAACCTAAGCCCCCCCAAGCCCGACAACCCCCCCCTCAAAAAAACCCGAACACCATGAGCCCTAGACCCCAAGACCCCCGAACTACAAAATTCTGCTCCTTAAATCCCACTACAAAACACCAAGGCACTACAACCATGAAAGACCGAACCACACGAATACATTGCTAAGACGCTAAGCCCCTCAAACCCCAAGCCCTCAACCACCCCAAATCCCCAGAAGAATCAGATAAAATCCAAACCCCTAGGCCCTAAACCACCCCCAAACCCTGGAACCCCAATCCCCCGAAAGAAACCAAAAGACCCTACACCCTAGACCAACAACCACACCAAAACCCTAAAACCCCTCAACCAACCCTAAACCCCCAAACCCTGAACCCTAAACCCTAGACCCCAAACCCCTGACACTGAACCCTAAACCCTAAACCCTAAACCCTAAACCCTAAACCCCACCTGGGCCGCCGCACGCGCTCCGCGCCCGGCGCCGCAGCCGCGGCAGCCCTGAGGGCCTCTCGGTTTCTTGAGAAGGTGGGTTTAGGGTTTAGGGTTTAGGGTTTAGGGTCTTGGGTTTGGGGTTTAGGGCTTAGGGTTTAAGGTTTTGGGTTTAGAGTTAAGGAGGGTTGAGGTGCCTCATTGGCAGCGCTGCCGGCGCAGCCGCGCCGGTGAGTCCTCACTCGGTTGAATTGAAGGGTCTCTCGGGGTTAGAGCTTGGGGCTTCATTCGGGTTTAGGGTGTAGGCGTTCAGGGCGTAATTGCGGTTGAGGGTTTAGGGTTTTGGGGCTTAAGGTTTAGAGGGCTCAGGGGCTCCCGGCTTCGAGAGGATGTGCCGCATGCGACAGTCTGAGACTGGGCGCATCCCCCCGGAAACCCCGAAGCCTTGATTTCCTGCTCTGAGGGCTCTTAGGGGTTTAGGGTTTAGGGTTTAGGGTTTAGGGTTCAGCGATTAGGGTTGATTGAGGCGCAGGAGGCCTCTCCTCCCGTCTTCAAGCTGGTCTTTCGACAAACTGAGGACGGTCTTCCTGTGTGACTCCTCTTCGATCTCTTGTAACCGGCTGATGTGCCAGATGGCTGGTGCCAATCGCCCCCCCCCCCCCCCCGTGCCCCCTAATCTTCCACCAACCACAAATCCTCTTTCCAACACTCAGAGCCAACAATTCCAGTCTGAAACGCGCTCAGGGTTCGAGGTGAGATCTCTTCATTCGTGCGCCATGAGTGTCACATTTTCTCCTATGTTTATTCATGTGTTCTTTATTGGTAATCACACACGTGCACATTCATATGATTGTTTGCATGCCCGCAAAGTAAAGTAGCTCTTGGGATTTTACACGGGCCCCATTTTAATAGTAGGGCCCTTTTGTGCCTCTAGAATTATATAAATTTAGCAGATGATTGAGCTAAATGATACTCAATTTACTCCAAGTATAATATCAGGGTGCATTCAATTAAATGAAACAAAAGACGCACGCAATAGCAGCTTGGGGCATGATAGGATTGCTTTCGAGGGTTTAGGGTTTAGAGCTTAGGGGTTAGGGCTTCAGGCTTGGTTGGCTCAGCCCCAGCAGAAACACCCTACGGTCCCTCTTCTTGAAGCAGCATGTCCCAGAACCAACCCTAAACCCTAACCCCCCCCCCCCCACCCACCCCGCCCCAAAAACCACCCTCAAAGCTGCAACTTCCGAGACCCCGAAAACATGCTGCAACCCCAAACCCCTAAACCTCTGCCTGGAGTAAACTATCCGAAACACGGAGAGATTTTTGTAATTTGATGTGCATCTTCATGAAACATACCTTTTGCTAAGGTCCAAAGAATACTCCGGTAAACCCGAACCTTCCTAAGGCCTTCAAGCGCTTTGGTGTGTAGGGGGTTCACACATTGACATGCAGTCTGGGCACAAGAAGGGAGGGCGGGCTCGCCAACCCATGCCCCGAGCGCGCTCGCAGAGGCAGCGCATGGCGGGCTTGAGGCTGTGCCGTTTAAGGTTCTCAGGCTCAGGGGCCGATTTACCTAGGGTAGGGTTCAGGGTTTGGGGATTAAGGCTTGATCCCTGAAAATCTCGGTGGCCTGCCCAAGTAGAATGTTTTGTCTGGGTAGCATGGCTTAGAGTGGGGGATTGCAGAGGGATAGCCGAAAACCTAACCCTAAACCCCTATTGGTAGCTCGTTGGGGCTCCTGCATTCGGAAGCCCTCGGTTCAGGGACGCAGCTTGGTGTGTTAGGGGCAACTCAACTCTGTCAGCCCTGCAGACGAAGGGCTTGCGGGTTCAAGGGTTCAGGGTTCAGGGTTTAGGGTTCAGGGTTCAGGGTTTAGGGCTTAGGGCTTAGGGTTTAGGGTTTAGGGTTTTTGGAGCTTAGGGTTCTGGACATTTCGTCATGAAACTGGGGTTTGGGATTGTAAGGGTTGAGGATTTCGGGGTCTGGTGTCACCTTCAGACTGTCAACTACACGTGACTTAGGGTTTAGGGTCTAGGGTTTAGGGTTAAGGGTTTGGGGCTCCCAACGTCCCAAACCCTGCGCGCCAAAACCCGCAAAACCCCGGACCCCTAGCACTGGAGGGCGCTGAGTCTGCGGCCTACAGTCTTGCAGGGGCCGAAGTGGTTAGGTGGGGACCCGAAAGCCTAAACCCTGAACCCCTTACATTCATGGCACCCCTTCGGGCTTCACCCCCAAAAAAACACCGACACCCTCAGAACCAACAGTTTAGAGTTAAGGGTTAGGGGTTTAGGGTTAGGTTTGGGGAGCTTAAGGATTCGGGTTCAGGGTGTAGGGTTTAGGGTTTAGGGTTTAGGGAATTTGGGGAGTTTATGGAGTTTTAGACCTTAGGGTTCAAGGACACCGTACACCGGGCTGCATTTCCCTGCTGCAGCTTATTCAAGGCTTATTTTCGGCGTCTTCAAGCTTTATTGTGGGATCATCCGTCTTACACCCGCCTGAACTCTAAACCCCCCAAACCCCCTAAACCCCCGAAACCCCCTAAACCCCCAAACCCCCTGGACCCCCTAAACCCCCTAAACCTCCTAAACCCTGAACTTTGCAACTTTTCACCGCGGGGCGCTGCGTGCAGCGCAGATCAGCCCTTGTCTGGACAGGGCCTTCGCGTCTAGGGTGCAGGGCTTTGGGGCTTTAGGTAGGGCTTCGGGTTCAGGGAGGGTTTAGGGTTTAGGCGATTCAGAGTTTAGGGTTTTAGGGCTTGTATAGGGTGTTGGAGCATTCACTTTTTTGGCAATTCGGGTTTTTGGGACTGGGCTTCGTGTTCAGGCCACAGATCCCTCATTCTGAGGTGCACATATGCCCGAGGCTGCGAAATTATGCCAAGCGCCCGCGATTGCGGGACGCCCGCACGTGCGCAGGAGCCTTTTTGTTCGCGTGGGTGGCTAAGGATTGGGGGTTTAGGGTTCGGAGCTAGAGCTGCAGGCAGAAGATGAAGAAGCGAGAAATGGAGACAGAGAGAACGAGAGAGAGAGAGAGAGAGACGGAGAGAGAAAAGAGGCCAGGGTTTGTGGACTAGCTTCAGTGGGGTGCACAAGGTGGCGGCTGATGCTTTCGGGGGCCCTCAGTTTCGAAAGTTGACGGCTGGGCTTTCCAAGGGTTTAAGGGCTCTGGGCTTTGGAGTTTAGCTGCTTCGGGTCTGCCGCAAGCGACTAAGCACGCCCGCCGAACCTCAACCTTTAACCTCATGACCTTAAACCTTCCACACACATGAAGCAAAGGACCCTAAACCTTAGACCAACTTTGCCAGAGGGGCGTCGCAAGTCTCTCTCACGCAAACGAACTAAACTGCCTCGGCACATGACCACGATTAGCTGGCACGCCAAGGGCGCGGGCTGCCGCCAGGATCAGGGTTTTGAGGGTTTCTTGGGGTCTAATAGGATTTAATGGGGTTTAATAGGGGTTTTTGGGGGGTTTAATAGGGTTTCATAGGGCTTTATAGAGTTTATGCGGGTTTCATAGGGTCTAACAGGGCTTCTTGGTTTACAGGTTTTATGGAAAACCCTTCACTGTAATCCACTCATCCTGTATGCTTGCTGCAGAGGCTTGTTTTTGTGGTTCAGAGCAATGCTTCAACACTCCCACCCACCCCCGCACCCCCCGAGTCGAGACCTCCTGCAAACCAGCTCCTCCGCAAGAGCCGTGTACTGGTGTAATACAGGGGGCCTTATGTAACACGAGCATAAACCCAATTGTGTAAATATGTGAAGTAAGGTGTTGATTACGTGACACCCCCAAATATGCACCCACCAAGAGTTACAAGGAGCCCAGACGCACCGACCTTGAACCCTAAACAAAACCCTAACATGGCTTAGGGTCTAGGTGGCGGCATGCGGAAGGCGATGCCATTGCGCCCCCCCGTCGTGCAAACGTTTCAAAACTTGAGAAACGAAGCCGGACAAAGTGCCCCGTAGTCAAAACTCCTCACATATGGGAGTCCTGACTATAGCTCACATTGTCTATCTAGACTCGGTGAAACAGATGGATGCACTGACAGGAAAAAGGGCGATGCATGAACAGGACCTTCATAGGTTCTCCCAGTAACCTGGGAAATACAAGGCACCACGTGTCTTATCATTGGGCGAAAAGGGAAGCCTATCGCTAAACTCTAACCCCTCCAAGAAAGCTGACTAAGGGTCCACTGGGGCCCTAGACATCCAAAAATGAGCACCCCGACATCCATCCCGAAAACCGGAGGCTAGAATTTGCTAAAGTCATCCTGGGGTCCTTTTCTTCCCCTCCAACTGGGGTTTAGGGCTTCGTGCAAGGTTCCGGGTTCAGAACCTAGGCTCCCTCTTTAGCTAGGAGTAGCCTTTTCGCGCCCAATTTGGGTACAGGGTAGCTCGGTTGTGGTATCAGATCCGTATGGCACAACGTCACACAAGCCGAAGCACAAGGCGCACCCAACTTGCCAGAGTTGCGCTTCGAAAGTGGACAGATCTCTGAGAATCATGGTCCGTCTCTAAACTTAGGCCCCCGACCATGCACCCCACCAGACCATTAAACTTCAAACATGCAAGCTTAAAGCCTGGAGGCCTTAGAGCCGCAATCCTAAAATCGCGAACCCTACACCCTAAACCCTAAACCATCTTCCCTAAACCCTAAACCCTAAACCCTAAACCCTAAATTCCAAACCCTAAACCTGCTTTCAAGGTCGGTTGCTACCTACCAAAGGTCCTGCTCTTGCAGCCCACATCCCACATTCAGGGCCACACTCAGACCTGGGCATGTAGGGAGGCAGCCTTTAGGGTTTAGGGCTTAGGGTTTACGTTCAGGGTTTGGGGCTTAGGGTTTAGGGCTTAGGGTCCGGGAGCTTAAGGTTTAGGGTTAAGCCCGAAACCCTCAATCTCATAGCGTTTAGCACACCTAAAACAAAACAGATTCCCATGGTCTCTCTTTGATTCTCATTCTCAGCCCTGCAACATAGGGCTGTGTTAAGTACGCAAATCACATGTAGGCGGCAGTCTCAAAAGGGCTTCGGGTCGGTTTAGAAGGTTCAGAGTTCAGGGGTCTGCGTTTCTTGACCAGTCGGCATACACCATCCCCTTGTTAGGGTCCGTTTCGGGCTTCGTGGATCCAATACTCAGGCCTAGTTAGCGTTTAGGGTTTAGGGATCAGGGTTCAGGGTCTAGGATTTAGGGTTTAGGGTTCAGGGTTTAGGGTTTAGTAACCCTCAAAAATGAAACCCTGCAAGCCCCAAAGAACAGAAACCCCAAGCCCCTGAAACCCCAAACCCGCTGAACCCGAAACCCCTAACTCCGTCATCCCCCACCCTATAAACCCCAAACCCTCTCTACTCCAAACCCAAAACCCCGAAGACCCTGAACCCCCTCAACCCCCGAACGCCCCCAAACCTTAAGCCCCTAAACCCCCTAAATCCTCTAAACCCCAAACCCCAAACCCCAAACCCCAAACCCTAAACCCTAAAGCCCCAAAAGAGCTCAAGCCTGCACCCATGGGCCGCCAGGCACCCTAGGCCGCCACCATGCGCCCCTCCACCTCGTGGGGGCGTCAGGGGCTTTCAGGGGCCGTGCGTAAGGGAGTTTGGGGTTAGGGTTTAGGGTTGAGGGTTTAGTGGTTAGGGTTTAGGGTTTAGGGTTTAGGGTTTAGGGTTTAGGGTTTAGGGGATGGGCACTTGGAGTACTTAGGGTTTAGAAGGATTTGCAGAGGATTCAGGATATAGGGAGGCTGGGGGACGGTTCAGGCCTTGATGTTTAGGGATTTAGGATATAAGGATTCAGGGCTCACGGGCTTCAGGTAGTGTTCAGGGCTTTCTGGATCGTTTCGAAAGGGATGCGAGGAGTCTGCTTCAAGTTTAGGGCATTGAGTGCCTTTATGTGCTGGACGATTTTCGGACGGGTATACCCTTTGCGCCTAGAAGAAGTCTCCGGGGATTTAGCTTGCGTCCAGAAAGGGAAAATTGCAGGATTCGGGACTCTCAGGTTCGTATGCGCTTTCGGGCAAGCGCTCCCCTTCCGAAACAAGCCTGGGGCTCAGAGAGAGGTGGTTTGGGGCTGAGGGGTTTAGGGTTTCAGGGTTTTGGGGTTTTGGGGTTTAGAGTTTAGGGTTTAGGGTTTTAGGGTTTTGGGATTTTAGAGTTTTAGGGATTAGGGGTTCGTGGCCAAGGCCTCTGACCGCCAATCCGGCGACAGCTCGGCCTCTGGGCAGGAAAAACAAGCTCGGGGCGGAAGACTTCAGGGTTTAGGGTTTAGGGTTTAGGGTTTAGGGTTTAGGGTTTAGGGTTTAGGGTTTAGGGTGCCCAGGGCTTTCGGGTGGCTTTTGGGCGACTTTGGGTCCCAAGCCCAACCCGATAAACCCCCGAAACCCCGACCCCTATGGGTTTAGGGTTTACTTATATACCCCCCCCCCCCCCCAAAAAAAAAAAAAAAAAAACAACGAAATGACTTATAGAATATATATACTTGTAATTCCGGGCCGGGAGGGGCTTCGGGAGGGCGAGAGAAGTGTCGAGTCAACCCTCATCCGCCAAGGCCTATGAATCCTAAACCCGAAGGAAGCAACCCTAAACCCTAGACTCACTATTGGGATTTGGGGGGTATCCCCTTACAGGAACCCCCAAACAGGGGTACCCCTATTTTCGGACCCCCCCCCCCAAGTGTTGCGGAGCTATTGCAGTTTTTGCAAGGCAAGGATGACTGCAAGAACTGCACTTCGCGCCTGCGAGAGGCGGATGGGGTCCAGGGCTGGAACCTCCCAAGCAGGGGTGAGAGGGTTCGGGGTTTAGGGTTTAGGGTTTAGGGTTTAGGGTTTAGGGTTTGGGGTTTAGGGTTCAGGGTTGAGGGCTGGCTGACGGAGAGTTGACGGTGCAAGGGGCTTGGTTTTAGGGTAGGGTGTAGGGTTTAGGGGCTGGGGGTTCGGGTTTAGGCTCATATTTGTTTAGGGTTTAAGGCCTCCCCTGGTGGGAACCCCCCTGAATCACCGGAAGAGATAATAGGTACATGGCAGGCATACAGGCAAACGAGGTCTTTCCTTCTCATTAACCTAATCTATTCCTGGATGTTCCCTGCTTGGGGTCCCGAAGGTTTCCTTTTGTAAGCCCAGAATCCTGAACCAAAAGACGCAACCCTGCAATCTCATTTTCTGAGACGACGAAAGCTTGAAGCTGTTGGGCCGCTCACCACGCTTGCATCAACAACAGGTTCTAGGTTCGGGCTTAGGGTTTAAAGTTTTAAAACTGCCTTCGGTGCTTCGTTAGGTCAGGATTTGTTTATGTAGTTAGGTTTAGGATTGCGAAGGGCATCAAGGGCATTGCTGCCCGAAAACACTAAGGCGATAACACATGCTAGAAACTGTGCACATTGGCCTCAGGTGAATATAACTCCTCGTCACAAAGACCACGTCCAGGTTCGGGGAGGCGACCGAATACTACAGCGCTCAGAGGATTGAAGACACCTGCATCCTCAACATCCTGACTGCCGGAAGTCATTCCTAATCAACCCCAACAACCTTGATGGGCCCTACTCTTTGTGGCTTTTCTTCACAGGGTCCTTCCCTTTGGCCTGAGGGGTGACTTAAGCCGTTTGACCCGGTCTCTGTCAACAGTAGCGAGAGCTCAGACCGCGAGGCCCACTAAAGTTTTGGTTCTTTAAAGGGAACCCCGAACGGGGAACCCCAAGAATACAGTAGGAATATAAAGGGAATGTATAAGGACCCTGGTAGGTCCTACCATATTCTTGAAGTTCCCTGTTTGGGGTTCCCATGAGAATCCCTTACAAAGCCCCGAGCCCGGAACCATTGCATCGTGAATGAAGTTGCCTTTAAATGGCGGGTACAATGTTTTTGGTTCAGTGCCGATCGTAGATCTGCTGTAGCGAGCTACACTGAGTTTTCTCAAACTTTATTTTCTTGCTTTCGCTTTAATTTTCAATCTTGACCTCTCATTCCCTTCAAACCCCCCACACACACACACACTCATACAAAGCAAACAAATATTAAAAAACAAAACAAAAACATAGAACTACCAAAATCAATCAAAGTAGCTGCTATCCATCGAAGAGCAACCCAGCTGCATGCAAAGCATGCAACTCAGTTGCATGCAAAGCATAGCTACAGGTCGCAACTGAAGCAGATGTGTCGAGGAGAACACTGCACCCCGGCAGGCTCGCGAATTGCCCAGCTGTGTTTGCCCGGCCTGACCCTCCAACGACAGGCAGTCATGTTGAACCCTAAACCCTAAACCCTAAACCTTAAACCCTAAACCCTAAACCCTAAGGCACGGCCTCATGGCTCTCCAAGGAGTCGTTGCCATTACCTTGTGCTTAATGGTTTGGGGCTTTGTGACCACACAATCCATGTCAGGAATTTAGGGCTCCGGAGAATAAAAGGGGTCGGAAGAATAATTACTAATAGTATTCCCTTAGGGTCCCTTTATAGTTGTACTGGAATAGGGCTCAAGACATTATAAGAAGAAGAAGAAGAAGATCCCAGCCCCTGACTCACAAGGGATCCGGGCCTGATGTGCGCATGCTTCAGGGTAGCGCGTTAACTTTGGACGCAGGTTCCATGCCATGCCTGTCGCGCTTTGATTGTCTGAAGCTCCCGTGTTCTTCGAGGTTTGCACCCGCAACCCTTGGTCTATGGCGTAGGTTTCGGGCGACAATGATCAAGCTTTGATCCGTCGGCACCCAGAAACTCTGCCGATGGTTTTCAAGGATGAAGGTGGAGGGGCCGCGGGGGCTCCGAGTGAAGTGTTTTGGGGTTGGATAGGGGCTTGGGGTTCAAGGTTTCGGGGGGACTTGTGTCTTCTTGCGCGGATCCGGGTCGGCATGGGGGTCCGGGTCTGGTGGGTCGGGTCCAGGTCCTGGGTCCGAGCTTTTCAGCCGCGCAATCTTGGTTTTAAAACATCATGCCGGCCCCTGCTTGTCAAGCCACGTAAACTTTCTTTTTGAGCACATGTTGCCATGGGGGAATTGCGGCAAATCAAGATGTGTCTTCAAAGAACAAATCATCGCCTAAGCCGTGCAACCCTAAAACGTCCCTGAGGCTTCAAGATACACATCGTGCTGCTTCGCGCTAGATCTGCGGGGCCTGAAGCCTTTGACCCGAGCACCAACATCATGGAGGAGTTGTCAAGCATAAATCTATCCATCATTGAAAGACTTCAAGCAAAAAACAGGGAAACCCATGTTTCGGGACCTGCTTTTCCGGGTACAGTCCGCCCTGGCCCGGTCCGCGTCCTACAATGGGTTTGGGGATTGGGGGTCAGGGGTTCCAAGAATCGCTACAAACCCGCGGCACCTTCCTCAACTGGGTTCAGCGTTTCGGCTTTGTAGAGTTTAGGGTTTAGGGTTTAGGGTTTAGGGTTTAGGGTTTAGGGTTTAGGGTTTAGGGTTTAGGGTTAGGGTTTAGGGACGACAGTTCTCGGCCGCCCGCCGTCCACGATGCTCTCAGCCATGGCCTGGATGTGCGAAACCCTAGGGCCTGAAGGCCCGGGTTTAGGGTTTAGGATTTAGGGTTTAGGGTTGAGGGTTTAGGGTTGAGGGTTGAGGGTTGAGGGTTTTGGGTTTAGGGTTTAGAGTTTCGGGTTTAGGGCCTTCAACGAACCGACTCTGCCCTCCAAGGTGGCAGAACCTTTCAGGAGCACTGGATACGGTTCGCTCCACACATCGGTTTAGGGTTTAGGGTTTAGGGTTTAGGGTTTAGGGTTTAGGGTTTAGGGTTTAGGGTCTAGGGTTTAGGGTAAAATTCGCCTGCTACAAGAGAATAGACAGGGCTTAGAAGCCCTAAGTCCTAAACCCTAAACAACCCTGAGCCCTGAACCCCAAATCCTAAACAGCCCTAAACGCTAAAACCCGACCAAATAGAGCTAAACAACCCTAAACACCAAAACCCGATCAAAAGCACCAAAAAAACCAAAGCCTAAACCCTAAACAACAACTCTAAACAACCCTAAACCCTAACTGCATTAAACCCCCCTAAACCCAAAGAATGCGCTCCGAGCCCCCCGGCACTCTTCTCGCCCATCCCCCAGACGGAGCGAAGACCCGGCTTGGTGACGAGTTGCTGGCGGAAAGTGGTCAGAGCTTTCGGGTTTTTAGGGTTTAGGGCTTAGGGCTTAGGGTTTAGAGGTTTGGGGGTTTAGGGAGGTTTGGGGGTTTAGGGGCTTAGGGAAAGCGCGCAGGGTTTAGGGGCTTAGGGGCACTGGGTTTCGCCCGTCGGCCTTTAGGGCTTCAAGATTGGGCTCCAGAGGCTCTCCTAATCGCAGTATGCAGGGTGTATGGACTGCGGTTTTGAACTCTTTTCTGCAGTGGTCCCAAATTTCTTGTGGGGGGTCGTTTGGGCGGTATGTTTGTTTTCGGGCGTTGGGCTTTTAGAAGGCATGTCTAGGCATGCTTTGCAAGGGGGTTGTAGGGTTTAATGGATTTTCTTGACGCAGAGGCATTACCCCTAGAATGACCAGGCTTCGAGGGGCCCACTGCAACAGGGGTACGAACAGTGCTTCGGGCTGCGGGAAGGAATTCAGAGCGTTGACCAAGTATACCCCCAGGGTCGCGCCTACATTCTCTCCCCCCAACCTCCCCCCTGAGGCGCCAGTGGGAAGCTTGCCCGGTGCACCTGGGTGAGTAGATCCAAAGCCTGCCGCCGGAGGGATTCCATGTTCCGGGCTCTTGGGTCTTTTGCTCTTAGCCCTTAAAGCCATGGACACCGAACGCCCTGGATGACCCTGCATTGCCCCACATCCCCAAACCTCCATCCTACACCCGCAACCCTAATCCCCCCATACCAACCCGGAGAGCCGTAGAGGTTCATGGTTCCACAAGCCGTACCTTGAGGGGTTAGCTCCCCTGGAACGGCGAACAGCTCGCTTGAGGCGCGGGTTTCAAGTGGTTCAGGCTGGGGAGGGTTTTGGGGCTCAAGGGCGCGTCTAGGGCATAGTGGAACCCTGAAGTTCCCCCATGAGGGTGTGGGGGCTCTAAATTTCCCAACGCAGGTTTGGTGTGGGAAGCCCACAGTTCTGCAGTTGGATTCCCAACACCCTCGCCCCGATCCCTAAAAAGGCCCTCTTCCAAGGCTTAAAACATAAACTGAGCCCCTGTTTAACAGCCCCAATCCCAACGCTCCTACAGGGTTTAGGGCTTAGGATTTAGGGTTCAGGGTTTAGGAGTCACCCCTCATTGCCCCCGAAAGGCCTCGCGGTAGCGCACGCCGAAAGTCGAGCCATCTAAGGTGACCAGCGAGAGCCTTGCGCGGATGAGATCCGGGGGTTCGGTTTCTGGTTCAGGCCGTTGGGCTTCTTTGGGGGGTTTTGAAAGTTCTGTTAAGGGTTGCTGAAGTGATTTTCTAGGGCTGTTAATGGTTTTTCCTGAACTTGGGGGATGTTCCCCTTGATACTCACAGTCCTCAATGATATGATAATAGGGGGTCCTACCATTCCTACTAAGCACTGCTGGTATAAGGGGGAACATCCCTAAACCCTAAACCCTTATCCCTAAACCCTAAACCCTATTAAACCCGAAACCCCCCGCGACCGAATGGGCCTCGCCACGGGAACCTTCTGCGTGCGCAGCTTGCAGGCGCCTCGGCGCGGAGAGTTTAGGAGTCTAGGGTTGAGGGTTTAGGGTTTAGGGTTTAGGGATTAGGGTTCAGGGTTTAGGGTCCAGGGTTGAGGGTTGAGGGTTTGGGGTTGAGGGTTTAGGGTCCAGGATTGAGGGTTGAGGGTTGAGGGTTTAGGGGTTAGGGTTGAGGGTTGAGGGTTGAGGGTTTAGGGTTGAGGGTTGAGGGTTTAGGGTTGAGGGTTCAGGGTTGAGGGTTTAGGGTTTGGGGTTTAGGGTCTAGGGTCCCTCCCCAGTGGGCTTCGTGGGAGGGGTTTAGGGTTTAGGGTTTAGGGTTTAGGGTAAATACAAACCTTCTGCAGGCTGACCGACTGGTTCTGCAACAGAACGGACCTGCTTCCTCCAAGACGTTGGCCGTGGCCGTATATAACAAACAATGATCGGCCTCACGCCTTCTCCAACCTTGTGCCCCTCTGTCGCCGGCCCCTCGTCTGCCCACTTACACTTCATGGGTTGAGGGTCTGGGGCTTAGGGTTTGAATTCCCTCAAACCTCAAACCCTCAGAAACTTAACCCCTGAAACGCTGAACACTGGTTGGCGAGCAACCCAACTGTGAATAGACCTAACCCCGAGCACGGAGCCCTGAAGCCCAACTTAGCTTCGTAGGGAGTTAGGGAATTGGGAACAAAAATGCAACCTATACAACCCTTTTAGGGACGTAGGGGTTGTTGGGTTGGGTTGAAGGGCTTTCAAAAGCTGAGTCGTTCCCTACGTTCCTACGCCCCCCCTGAGGCTTCGGGCAAAAGCACTCGCGATTCTCACGCAGGATCACCTCAGGTGACGATGGCCGGAAACCCTAACTCCTCTGAACCCTACAGTCCATTGCTGGAGCCTACGGCTTCGGTGACGCCTCATCCCCTCAAGTTCTAGTGGGTGCCTTGACGGCATAGGAACTCGAAACCCTGGGCCCCAAAGCCCCGAAATGTTCAGCTTCTTCTGCTTCAGTGTTCTTCTCTTTCTTCTTCCTCCCCTTGAACTTTTTTTGCTAGATCGCATTTGTCCTGTTGCTCCTCGCAGTGAATCTTATTCTTGTCATCATTCTTATCAGCCTGCTTGGTCGTCGTATTCGATTCTTATATTGCTCTCATTCGCATTCCTCTGGCTATTGTTTTCTTGCTCGCATGGTTCTTCTGATTCTTAGCTGCTGCTTCGTCCTGTTTTTGTCCGCCGAGGCCGGAGCACTGAGGCATTTAGATCCCTCGCACGTGCGCGGCCGAGCCCCGAGTGGGTACTCCCCTAGCCCCCCCCCCCCCCCCCCTTCCTCCATCCCCCCCTACCCCGCCTGTGTACCTTGCCGAGGCGGCCTCGCGTTAGCATTCTTTGTCTTATCATTCCACTCTTATCGTATTGCTATTCTTTGTGCTCTTTGCCTTCCCTCATCGGTATTACCCGAGACATGCTGACGTTCTGTGCAAGGGCTGTCGCATGCTTCACTATCACTCCCGGAGCTCCAACACGAGTGACAAACATGAGCACGGCCAGAAAGCAAGGTCAAGACCATGGTGGGGCACAAGCGGGTGTGGGGATACACATCTCGGGGCGAGCGCCTGGGTGCCTGTAGCACGAACGTGGCCCCTCAACTGAACCCCGAAGCTCCTAAACCCATGATGCGATGGGGATGCCAGGGGCGGGGCGTCCAAGTACTTCACCCACACCTGCGTGCAGGTTCGTGGGGGGGGGGGGGGGGGGGGGGGGGGGGGAGGGGGGGGAAGTGAGGGTTTGGGGGGGTAGTGGTCCTCCATCGCTTTTGAAGCAGATAGGTCAAATGGCTGTGGGCTATGGGTATCTACGGGCTTTGGGGCTTTGGGGTTTTGGGATTCGGGGCTGAGGGTATTTTCATGTCGGACACCTGGGCTTGGGGAACGCAGAACGGCTGAGGCCTGCAACCCCCTCGCTGCATCCGATGTCAGTGCGATATCCAAGCTTGAGTTGACCTAACACCTGCAGACCCTAAACCTGAGTGGTGTCCTAAACAGTCTAAAGCCTGCGTTTCAAAGGGTCGAGAGGTTTCAGAGCAGCTTCTTGTTCAGAAGTTCAGGCTTCAGGGGTTGTGCTTGGGTCGCTTCGATCCCTCGTAGGGTCAGTCTTCTGTTTCAGGTTTAGGGTTTAGGGTTTAGGGTTTTAGGGTTTTAGGGTTTTAGGGCTTGGGGTTTAGGGTTTAGGGTTGAGGGTTGAGGGTTTAGGTTTGAGGGTTTAGGGTTCAGGGTTTAGGGTTCAGGGTGTCGGAACACCCTAGCTATCGGCCTCCAGGTCACCGTTGGCGGCACTGACGAAACGCGTGTGCGACTGACAGCAACCGTTCTGCCTCAGTTTAGGAGGACTAGGGTGATTAGGGTTTAGGGCTTAGGGCTTAGGGTTTAGGGATTAGGGTTTAGGGCTTGAGGTTTCTACGTCAGGATTTTGGAGGTTTCTGGGTAGAGGGCCTAGGGTTAATCTCCGAAGAACAGTTAAACCCGAAACCCCAAACTCGGAGGGAGAAAGACAACAAAAACAAAAACCAGGCAACATTGCTAACACCACCACCACCACCACCACAACCGCCACCACACTGCCACTGCCACTGCCACTGCCACTGCCACTGCCACTGCCACTGCCAGTACCTCTACCTTGCCTACCTTCTTTCCCATCCCCCGCCTGCTGCTACGAGTACCAGCAACCAACCCACCCACCAACCAACCAACCTCCGGCCTACTACGAGACCCCGCAAGCGTTCCCATCTGTCCGATCATCGAAACCTCCTCTCACGCTACAACCCATTACGTGGCAAACCATAGCGCAAGGAGGACTTTCCCAAAGCCCTTAACCCACGCACGATGGACAGGCCAGCCGAAGCCCGCCTCAGCGTTTAGCGACTCCGGAGCCTCTCCAACGTCTTCTTTCAAGCTCGCAGGCAGCAGACTCGCGCCCTTCTTTGGCATGAGCGCCCAGATCTCCTTGTGGCGCATCATGGCCAGCCAGGCCTGTAAACCACATCGAGTTCCAGAGGACGGCAGTTCGAGCAAAGAACTGTGACTCTTGAGCGCCCTGAACCTCTCAAGCCACAACTCCCCTAAAACCCCCCAAAACCCTTAACATCCTACACCCCTAAGCCAAAAACGCAACCCCACCCTTCTCTCCTGTAGGCGCCCGGACGGCATGCAGCTGTAGGAACCGCAATCTGAGGACTCTTCATGGTTCAAGAGGCTGGGCTTCGGGCACACTTGAAAGTTCATGGGGGAAAGGGTGCAGGGGCTTCGGGTTTACAGGTGAAAGAGGCTTAGGGATTTAGGGGTTGAACGGCTAGCGGCCTTAGGGGAAAGGGGTTTGCGGTTCGACGGCTTGGGGGATTTGCCGGGATACATCTACTAGGACTCCGTTTAGGTTTTGCTGAGGGCTTCGGGGCGCGGGTCTTCGGGATCCACCAGCCTTTCGGGTGGGGCTCTTGACAAGCGAACTGCCAACCTCTCCCAAACCCGAATACAGTTGTCAGCAGCTATGAGTGTAGTTAACCTACGGATACCCCCGCCCCCTGCCTAGACATAACTTATCACAAGCCATAGCTGCATTGACCCCGCTTCTCACCCCAGGCATAACTGCAAGTAACCCCCGCGTTTTTTCCAAACCTCAAGCCTAGGCCACTCAACACCCTGAACCCGAAACCCGAAAGCCTGAAAGCCTAAGCCGCGAAGCCCTGAAAGCCTAAACTTGTTTTGCGCAAGTTCTTCATTCCATCGAATTCTTATGACCCGGCTTCTTATACCAACCGGTGGGCTGCCTTCAAGTAGGATCTTGGGGGTTCTCTGAACCCAGACACATCTCCGGCCCAGCGGCTCAACATTTGCAGGCCATGACGGTATGAAGGACCAAACGCCTGTCAGATTTGCTGGTTCGTAGGTCACGAGCGGCTACCTGATGTCCCTGTAAGTCTAAGTGATACCGAACCTAACTCAATCCCTACAAAGGAGAATGTCCCTAAACCCAAAGCAGGGTCGATGGTGTGGATAACAAGATCAGTACTCCTCAGGGCCACAGCAAAGCAAGCCGGTGGCCGTTCATGTATAGGAGTCCATACGCACAGTGCAAGACCCCAAGCGCTTGAACCCAAACTCTCGGAAACTTTGACTGAACCTCAGCCCTAAGCCCCTGAAGAAAACTGTCAGTAGTGTTGATTTCGTTTTGGAACGAGGCCCAAACCCTTAAACAGGCCTTCGGGCTTCGCTAAACCCTAAACCCTAAACCCTAAACCCAAAGCCCTAAACCCTAAACCCTAAACCCCTACACCCGATATCATGCAAGGCCAGGAAGACTTTGAAGGCTTCAGGGCGGAGACGTTCTGGGAGCTGCAAGACCCCCATTTGGGTTTAGGGTTTAGGGCTGAGGGTTGAGGGTAGGGTTTAGGGTGTAGGGTTTAGGGTTCAGGGTTCAGGGTTCAGGGCTTACGCTATAGGGTTTGGGGTCTGGCTGTCTTGCAAGCACGAAGTGAAGGAACTGCACGTAAAACCCGAAAGCCAACTACTTCGTTCTCCTGCTCGCTTCCCCAATTCCCTCCCTGAACCCAAAAAACCCCGAAGGTTTATGGTGTAGTGTAGGGTTTCCCCTGAAGTCAACATAGAGGTCTACGTAATCACCGGCAGCGGGAATTTACTTCGGCTCTCCAGCTTTTAGTAGGGGACTCAGGAAAATGAGGTAGAAACCAACCCCAAGGGCGAGGATGTATGTGCATGTGTGGGAAAACCATGAATTCCCCGGTAAGAACTCGTATGTGAGGGTGGAGGGCTGGGGAAACTCAGGGTTCCCGCCTCTCCCTCACGACTGTCACACACGATTCCGAGCCTCAGACGCAGGCAGAACCCAGGAAAACCTCAAACCCCAAAACCCGGAATCCGAAGTTAATTACAAGGTTCGCCTCTGGGGCTTCCAGGGGTTCACAGTTTCATGCTGGGGCTTGCGGGGTGCATAGGGTTTAGGCTTGGTTTGGGGTTCAGGGCGTTAGTTAGGGGGTTTAGGGTTTAGGGGCTTCGGGGGGGCATGGTGTTAATGGCCAGTAGTTCCTACAGGCCTCAGGCCTTGATGTAGAGAGGTTCTACTGTAGGGGGTTTGGGCCGATAAACCCGATAAACCCTCTAAACCCTTTAAACCCTGTAAACCCTTTACACCCTCTAAACCCTCTAAACCCTCTAAACCCTGTAAACCCTATAAACCCTGTAAACCCTGTAAACCCGGTAAACCCTATAAACCCCACACCCATAAACCCTGTAAACCCGAGAAACCCTATAAACTCCCTAAACCCAAAAGAACCACGAGCACCACAAACCCTAGAAACCCTAAACCCGATGATTTCACTATCATCCCTGCTACCTGGTTCCCTAAACCCTATAAACCCCATAAACCCTACAAAAACCCCATAAAAACCCTGTAAAAACCCTGTAAAAACCTAAAAAAACCCTATAAAAACCCTATAAATTGCACCCTAAAATCCCTAGTACCTGTCCCGAGACCCGGGCACTGCCGTGCTGCGACCCCACTCCGGGTGCACAGCGACCACCGTGCCAGGGATGACCTGAGGGGGAATGGGTGGGGGATGAAATAGAGTTGAGGGTTTCGGGCTTCGGTAGTGGATTTCTTATTGCTATTCTTATGATTACGTTTGTTATTCATCATGTTCTTACAGTTAACCCTTCAAAAGCCGGCGAACGGAACCCAGTAAAGGAGAACACAGCTAGTGAACGAAGACAGTTAACTCAGCTGTTACCCCTTTTAAAGTTAGTTCACATGTAATCCTTAACGTCCTCCATCTATTTCTTTGGGACCGGTTCTACTGGTTCTAAAAGTCCTTAATGAGGGGGTTTCGTTCCGTCTAGTTCTTGGAGGTAATAATTATCAGAGCGTGAAGAAAACGCGTAGGGCAGTTCAGGACAGGAACCCAAACCCAAAGTATGTTTCATCTTCAGGCACGACATCTACGTCCGCTGCCGCTGGCTATCGGTAGAGGTGCACGACGTGGGGGGCCGCTTGCCTTCCTGGGTTTCCGCGGAGGTTCTGGCTTCCTTGACCCGCCGAGCAATGTCTGCGCCAATTGCGATGGGAACCTTCTTGCCCATGAAGGATGTCTGCGCCTCCTTGCACGTGGCGCCTTCCATGCTCACGTGCGACAAGGCTCGAAAGACCTCCCCAAAGTCGCTGGAGTCCAGTTTGCTCAATTGACCGCCCAACCTTCATTATACTCCTATCATGGCCGCTAACTCAAGGTCTGCTTCCGACACTATCTTAACAAGCTCTTTCAGTTGCCAGGCGAAACATGCCCGAGTTGAAAAAAGAAATGAGTTTTCTCACATACATTAGAATGCAAGAGTCCAACACCCCATTTTTGGGAAATCCCTCATATGGGGATGGTGAAGATGGCAAGAGGGGTCCATAACAAGCTCGAGTCCTGACGTGCTGGTGCTCAGGGCTTAGGGTTTAGGGACACAAGCTCCCCGCTACTTGGGGCTCAGGGTCCACATGCCCTTAAGCCCTGAAGAGCATTAAATTAAATTACGGTGTAACTTACCCAGAGGGCTTGGGTCTTACAGTTGTTCAGAGTTGCAGGGTTTTTTGCATACAGGGTTTTGGGTGTACCAGGTCTTGGAGCTGTAGGGGCAACACAACCGAGAAGGCTAGACTGCTGAGTGTCGAGCCGCCCACACTCAAAAACCTGTGCACCCCTAAACGGGTTTAGGGTTCGGGGTTTTGGGTCTAGGGTTTAGGGTTTAGGGTTCAGGGGAACTTCAATTCCAGTCCCTAAGCCCGAGCACCCGAGTCCTAAACCCTAAACCCTAAACCCTAAACCCTAAACCCTAAACCCTAAACCCTAAACCCTAAACCCCCTAAACCCCCTAAACCCTAAATCCTAGACTACAAGGAAGAGGCTCATTTGGAGATCCCTAAAGCCTCGTCCGTCCGTGAACTGCACTAAAATTAAACAGTTTAGGGTTTAGGGTTTAGGGTTTAGGGTTTAGGGTTTAGGGTCTACGGTTTAGGTTTAGGGTTTAGGGTCTGCGGTTTAGGCTTTAGGGTTTCGGGGTTTTGGGGTTTAGGGGTTTCGGGGTTTAGGGGTTTCGGGGTTTGGGGTTTAGGGTTTAGGGTTTGGGTTTAGGGTTTAGGGTTTAGGGTTTAGGGTTTAGGGTTTAGGGTTTAGGGTTTAGGGTTTAGGGTTTAGGGTTTAGGGTTTAGGGTTTAGGGTTTAGGGTTAGGTTTAGGGTTTAGGGTTTAGGGGGTTTAGGGTTTAGGGTTTAGGGTTTAGGGTTTAGGGTTTGGGGTTTAGGGTTTAGGGCTTAGGGCTTAGGGCTCAGGGCTTAGGGTTTAGGGTATAGGGTTTGGGGTTTAGGGTTTAGGGTTTAGGGCTTAGGGCTTAGGGCTCAGGGCTTAGGGCTTACGGTTTTAGGATTTAGGATCAAGACCCGAACCCTGATTAAACCCGGAATCCGGAACCAAGTGACCAAACCCTAAACCCTAGACACCATAAAAACCATCACGCCCTGGCGAACCTCCTCTACT
The DNA here is from genome assembly GCA_905221605.1 of Symbiodinium natans. Lineage (NCBI taxonomy): Eukaryota > Dinophyceae > Suessiales > Symbiodiniaceae > Symbiodinium > Symbiodinium natans. The sequence goes on from CAJNDS010000990.1 coordinate 432,120, forward strand.
GTGGTGATTCGATGCCACCGCCCGTGAGGAACCTCAACCGGCCTCGCAACTGCTTGGGGCTGGAGGGTCTAGCACCCTTAAACCCCTAAACCCCTAAACCCTAAACCCTAACCCCTACACCCTAAACCCTACACCCTAAACCCTAAACGAAGCTATGACCGTGAGATACGATACGCTTTCTACCAGAGCGGTTGGGGTTTAGGGCTTAGGGTTCAGGGTTCAGGGTTTGGGGTGTAGGTCGCTGAGGCTCTCAGAAGCGCCTGACAAAGTCCAAGGGTTCGACGCGGAAATACCCCCCAGAAAAGTTCGCAAAGCCGAAGCCCAAACAAGCACAGCCCCCCAAAAGCCCGAAGCCCCAGAATGCACCCAACCATCCCAAAAAAGTACTCAAACCTTGCACCCTGCCTGGCCGTGCCGTCACGGCTGACGACGCAGTCCCTCAAGAGCCTCGGACACAAAAAAAGTGGTTCAGGGGGGCTTTCCGGAATTTGGGGGGGCTTCAGAGTTTCAGATTTCCTGGGCTTAGGGCTTGGGGGTTCAGGGAAGCTTCGCGGATAGGGGAGGCAGGTCTGGGGTTCGGGCTGTGAAGCTTCAGGGTTTCAGGGGTACAGGCGCAGGGCGATTTTAAGGTCAGGAATACGAAGTTGCCCGGCAACCTAGGCAAAAGAAGAGTGCAGGCAAACAAGAGTTCCAACCCTAAACCGCGCAGCGAAGATGCAGCTGCAGCCAAACAAGCGCACGATCAGCTCGCTCTTAACCTTTTTCTTAAAGGCCGACTTCAAGACTTCCACAAAAGTTTCGGGGTTGTTAGGGTTTGGGGCCCTTTAGACCATCCTAAGAGTATCCACGGTTCAGGTGTATTGAGGCTGGTCAGCTTTCGTGCTCAGAATCCTACGGCCCAGCACCTCCTGGGATATTCCCCCTTCCATAACAGGGATTACAATAGGGGGGGGGGGGGTACTATAATCCCTATTCAGGACTGTTAGTACAAGGGGGAGCATCCCAATTTATAAGGGTTTTGCGCGAGCGGCCTGAATCCGAAGATGCGAAACCCCTTAAACCCTTTAACCCCTTTAAACCTCTTAGACCCTTTCAACCCCTTAAACCTTAAACCCGAAAAACGCTAAAACCCACCCAAACACCCCTGGGGCCCCCCACCAGTTCAGGAAGGGCCTCACCGCCCGAACAGAAACCTGGAGCGGCTAAAGGGCTCAGAGTTGAAAGCGGGGTCAGGGCTTAGGGCTACGAGTTTTGGGTTTAGGGTTTTGGGTTTTGGGTTTAGGGCTTAGGGCTTAGGGCTTAGGATTTTGGGTTAAGGAGGGTTTGGGGTTTAGGGGCTTGCGCGGCGTGTCGTGCGAGGGTGTCACATGAAGGGCTTAAGCAAACAAAGCCCCGAACCCCGGAGTGAAAGCATTGCGCAGGGTTGAGAGGTTCGGGGCCCCAGGCATTGGTAGGGGACCCTAAAGCAAATATAAAGTTCCGGAGTTTGAGGGGTCCATCGGCATTGAACGGCTTGCAAGGCTCTCGGGTCTCAAGAGGCTCTTAAGTGGGCGGAGGGCACTGGAAGTTTGGGGCTTCGGGGTTCAAGCTTTCCATCCCGCAACTGTCCGTCTTTCAGGGGCACATGGCTTATGTTTAGGAGCTCCTCAGCCCGAACACCTTTGAACCCCCAAACCTGAAACCGCTGAACCGCTAACCTTAAACCCCTAGCCAACCCCAACCCTGAACCCTAAACCCGAAACCCTAAATCCTAAACCCTAAACCCTATAGGCCCTAAACCTGGAAGGGTTCTGGGGGTTGATTATCTAAGTGACTCCAGGACTCCCAACAAGGTTTAGGGGTTCGAGGTTTGGGGGTTTAGGGGCTAAGGGCTAAGGGATTCAGGGGCTTTGGGGTGCGAGGGTTCAGGGTTCAGGGTTCAGGGTTCAGGGTTCAGGGTTTAGGGTTTAGGGTTTAGGGTTTAGGGTTTAGGGTTTAGGGTCTAGGGTTTAGGGTTTAGGGTTTAGTAGGGTTCAGGGTTTCGGAGCAGCCCAGGGCTCCCGGCTAAGTCCATGAGACGGTCGGCTTGGTTGCGGACGTCCTGACGCCGTTGCGGGGGTGCTTTCAGCCCTAGGTCCCAAATGGTTTTAGGGCTTTTAGGGGTTTAGGGTTTTTAGGGCTTTTAGGGCTTTTAGGGCTTTTAGGGCTTTTAGGGCTTAGGGTTCAGGGCTTGGGGCTGAGGGTTTAGGGCTTAGGGCTTAGGGCTTAGGGCTTAGGGCTTAGGGCTTCGGGTAAACTTGAAGGTTATAAGAGCCCCAACCATCACCACATTCAACTATGGGTGCCCAACGTCTAACCCCAGGTATACCTACTGTAGCCATGAACCTTCACTTATCGTGAAGCCCGCGATGGAATTCTCAGAAGCTGGTATGGTTCTGAGGGTGGGGGTGAGAGGAGTGGGGGTGGGGGGGGGGGGCCTGCCGTTGGGGTCTAGGGCGTGGGTCGGGTTTCGCATTTGGGGGCTTCAGGAGGTGTAAGGATTCAGGCCTCAGGGTTCTTGGGGTCCGCTGTGAAGAAAGCAGGAAACCGTGCGCTATTTGCCATATTATATACATATATGTATATACATAATATATATATATATATATATATGTATGTATATTATATGTATATCTATTTATTTATTTATATGTATATGTACATGTACATGTCTATGTCTATGTCTATGTCCATGTCTACGTCTACGTCTACGTCTGCGTCTACGTCTACGTCTACGTCTATGTCTATGTCTATGTTGTTTTCTATAGTCATGCTTGTATCTATATTTCAACTCATAACATGGCAACTGAATCTAAGCACTAAACCTTAAGCCCGAAACCCAGAACCCCTTAATTGAAGAAACTGAATTCCTTAACAAAGCTTGGGGGGGGGGGGAGGTGAGGGGGTGCACGGGGAGCAAAAGCAGTAAAAGCCCCTTTAACATCCTTGGGCTGCGCAGGGGGTCATGGGTTGGGATGTTCCCCCCTATGCTAACAGTTCCTCATGGGGATCATAATAGGGGGTACTATATTCCCTATTCAGGGATGTTAGTATAAAGAGAAACATCCCAAGTCATGGGCATGAATGAAGGTCTTCCGGTCAAGGCATGTTGTTCGTTTAGAGAAACCAGTCCTCAGGCAGTGGTCGTCCAGTCAGGAACCTGATCGGAAGGAGTCAGAGACTGGTCTTTGGGTTCCATCAGAATCAACGTGAGGGTTCAGAGCGTAGGGGACGAGGGTTCTCTTCATGGGTAGCTATGCCCGGACTCTACACAAAGGGCAGCTACAATCCTATAACCCTGTCTATGACTAGGAAGGTTCAAGTAAGGCTTCTCATACATGGCGAAGGCCATCTTGGCTGGGGCTGGAGAAGCAAAACATCTTAACATAACAATATGATCATGTAAAACTTCTTGTAGTACATTGGGGTTTAGGGTTTAGGGTTTAGGGTTTAGGGTTTAGGGTTTAGGGTTTAGGGTTTAGGGTTTAGGGTTTAGGGTTTAGGGTTTAGGGTTTAGGTTTCCCAGCCCTACCTTCCAGCCCAAACGCACAGACACCCCCCAGCAAGAGAGGAAGGAGGGAGAAGGGGTTTGGGTGTGAGGAGGCATCCTGGGATCAAGGGCCTAGGACCTGGGGAGGGCGCGGGGCAAAAGCGCATGGACCGCCACGCCCACAAACTCTACATCCCTAGAAGCCAAGCTCTTAACATCTCCGTGGTTCTGCGCGGAGCCTCAGCCCTGAAGCCCAAACTTCCTCTGTGGAAGAGGTTGAGGGGAAGGAAAGCTGTTAAGGGTTTAGTAGGCCCTGAACCCGAAAGCTCTGAAAACTCTACAACCCAACAAGCCATAAGGCATAAGGCCGGAAACAGCTTTAGGCTTCGCGAGTGCTGGGCTGGGGGGGGTTTAGCCCTAAACCCTAAACCCTAAACCCTAAACCCCTAAACCCCTAAACCCCTAAACCCCTTTTCGGCGACAGATGGCGCCCCGAGCTCCTGGCATGGCCACCCGGTCACTGAAGTGATTGCCTCACCCAGCGAACGCGCATAAAATACACGAAGAAGTGGATCAATGAACAAAATAACTATGGAAATTGCATGTCTACAGGTGTTTTTAATGTATTTGTATGCATATGCACATCCGCATCTGCATTCATATAGAGAGAGAGAAAGAGAGAAAGAGAGTTAGACTTATATCTATATTTACATTGCTATTTTTGTCCGGAAACACCCCTAGATCTAAATCGGGCCTTTGAGAAGCTTGAGGCTCTCCGTGGTAACAATGAATGCGAAGGAAACTTGGGGAGGAGGTGGGGGTTCAGGGCTCAAGAGAGAAGGCTACGTGCTGAGGGTTTAGGGCTAAGGGCAGAGGCCCTGAACCTTGAAAATCTTCGGGGGGATCGAAGGGCTTTGTTCTTGGAGGGTATAGGGTTTAGGGCCTCGGGTTTGGACGGCAAGGGCTTGGGTTTTGGGATCCTCCCCCATAGTTGGGGGATTCTGAGCTTAAAAATCTGGCAATTCAGGGATTCAGAGCTGGGTGCATTGTTTGCAGGGCCTCGGGCGCAAGGGGAAACTAAAAAGTTTGAGATATCTCGGGGCCCCTGCAGGAACCTCTCTTCCTTCCCCAATCAATCCTACCCGAAACCTTAACAATATCTTTAAGTATCAAAAACAAAACCTTTCAACCCGTTTAATAAACCCTAAACCCACAGTCTTGGTGCAGCGGCAATTGTTGCAGATCACGTCGTAGGTGTCTCGGTGAAAAATCCTCGGCTCCGCCGGATGGCTTTCGACACAGGGCTCAGGGTTTGGGGCTCATATAGGGCTTAGGGTCTAGGGTTTGGGGTGGAAGTCCCGGAAATTTCGGAACGGTTGTTTGGGCGTCTTAACACGGGCCTCGGCCGCGAGGGTCTCCCCTTGTAGCCCCCGAAGATGGCCGGAATCCCCCTTAAGAGGAGACCTCCCAAAAAGAAGCCCCACCCCCCCCCAGGGCTAATATAGGGGTCGCAACAATTGCGAATCATATTCCCTTGTCGTCCCTGTGTAACTATACTTTCATCACCCCCCAAAAACCCTGTTCTACTTCTTCAGGCCCCCATAGCTACAGGTGCGATGTGAGCTGCGGCTTGAGATCGTTGACGATGAAGTCGTGGAGCTCGTCCTGGCTCCAGAAGGTGTAGCCCAGGGTGCGAACCTGCGGGCTGCGGAGAGACTTCTGGTGCGCCTTTTTGGGGGGCGCGGAGCCTGCGAACTAAGTTTTAGGGGTTTAGGGTTTAGGGTTTAGGGTTTAGGGTTTAGGGTTTAGGGTTTAGGGTTTAGGGTTTAGGGTTTAGGGTTTAGGGTTTAGGGTTTAGGGTCCTTAGAGCGTCTTCTGGGGGGCTTGGGGCTGTAGAAAGCATGGGGTTTGGAGATTTGACTTTTAGCGATCTGGGGCGAGAACAGCTCTGTATTTTGGGGAGTCAAGCCCTCAACCTCCGAAACCTTTAGGGCTCAAGTCCCAAATAGTTTTGGGGTGAGCCCTAAACCCAAAACCCTAAACCCTAACGCTAAGGTTTCGGGCTTAAGGCCGGGGGAGAGGGTTGCGGGACCGGGGGCGTTTTTGGGTTCAGGGGTGCTTCGAGGGGCGCAAGCAACTTTTGTGGGTTTAGGGTTGAGGGTTGAGGATTTAGGGTTGAGGGTTGATGGTTGAGGGTTTCGGGTTCAGGGTTTAGGGTTTATGGTTGAGGGTTGAGGGTTTAGGGTTTTGGTCCTATAGCTGTGCTGTTGTGACTATCTGGTCTGGTCCCTCCAACTTAGATTCAATTCGTCGAGAGAAACCGGCTAAGCCTGGCTTCAGGAATTAAGGCTTTGGCAAGTGGATCCTAAGTCCTAAAAAGGGCACTGGACTCCGGGCCGGAGGTGGGAAGCGCTGGTCCCTACACCCCAAACCCTAAACCCTAAACCCTCAACCCTCAACCCTAAACCCCAAACCCTAAACCCTAAACCCTAAACCCTAAACCCTGAACCCTGAACCGCAAGAAGCCCGGGGGCCTGTGAGGGTTCGCCGAAGCTGGTCTTGCCTGAGAGCTGTGAGGCTTCCGTGGATCTTGAGAGGGGGCTCAGGGTTTATTGTTTGGGGTTTAGGGTTTAGGGTTTAGGGTTTAGGGTTTAGGGTTTAGGGTTTAGGGTTTAGGGTTTAGGGCTTAAGGTTCAGGAAGTTTAGGGTTGGGGCTTTAGGATCTGGGTCGCTCCGGGATGCTGCACTCCCTTTCAGGTTGGAAGCCCCCAGGCCCTCCAAGCCCCAAACCCCCCAAGAACCCGGAAACTCTAAACCCGAAACTCTGAAACCTGAAACTCTAAAACCCGAGACCCTAAACCCGAAACTTCCGAGGTAGCGTGGAGGGCTTGAGATGTTGAGGGGGTTTAGGGTGTAGGGTTTAGGGTGTAAGAGTCGAAGGTTTAAGGGTTTAAGGGTTCAAGGGTTTAAGGGCTTAAGGGTTTAAGGGCTCAAGGGTTTCGACTTTTGGGGGGGGGGGGGGGGGGGGTGTGAGGGGGCCTGGTATGTCAAAGATGGTGTCGTTGGAAAAGAAGTACTCCTTGTCGAAGGCGACCACGCCTGGCAGGACTTGGGTTGGGGAGGGGCTAAACTCCGAACGCTTAGTACCTCAAACTGAACACCCTGAACCCTAAACCCTCAACCTCTAAATCCCAAACCCCTAAGCCCTAAACCTAAGCCCCCCGAACCTCAACAGACCCCCCAAACCCTAAAGCCTCAAGTTTCCCAAACCCTCCCAGGTTCAGGGATTGAGATTTAGGGCTTAGGGGCTTAGACTTCAGGGTTAAGGAGGTGGGGGGGTTACGGTAGGTTGAGCGTTCAAACCCTAAACCCTAAACGCGAAACCCTCAACCCTAAACCCTAAATCCCAAATCCTAAACCCTAAACCCTACACCGCCAACGCCATCCCCAAAGATGGTCCAGGGGTCATAGGCCCTTTTGTGGCGTTCGAAGCCCTGCAGTCCTGGCGCAGCAGCTAGTTGCGAACCTAAGCCCTAGATCCTAAACTCTACAGCCTGAACCATCTGGAAACCCTAAACCCCAAACCCTAAACCCAAAACCCTCAACCCCAAAACCCAAACCTTGGCCCTTAACCACCCTCCCATCCTGTGTGCCAGATTTGGTCCAGGCCATCTCCGAGCAGCCAGTGCATCTCAGGGGTGGTTTTGGGTTTAGGGCTGGGTCTGCCAGGGCTGGATATGTGGTGGAGGTTTTGGGGTTCCTAAACCCGAAACCCTAAACCCTCAACCCTAAACTCAGGATATTGGGGTTCAGGGTTGCGATGTAAGGGAACGAGGCCACACAGTGACACAGCCCACAGAACCCGTATAATTCTGACCCGAAGCCCCAAAACGTCGCAAATAAGGCCGAAACCCTCATAGCACACATCTTAAGCCCAAAAAAACTCCTGAAACCCGAAACCCTAAATCCCAAAAACCCTTCAGCCCCTTAGGCAGCACAAGCCCAAGCCCTCCCCCAGCTGCACCTGCTGCCCGGCTCCTCTGGAGAGGTCGTAGAGGTGCAGCTTCACCTGCAAAATAATACGCGCGCGCGAAACCCGTAACAGTTTGGGGTTGAGGGTCTCCTGCAGGACTTAGGGAGTTCAGGGCTTGAGGGACGTAGAGACATCTTGCCAGTGCGGGCTTGGGAGGTTCAGGGCTCACTCTGTGCAGACCTTTGGGAGGTCAGGTCACACCTCCAAACCCATCAAGTCACCCCAAGGCTTCAATGCCATGTTGGGGCTGAGGGTTCACAGGCCTTGCGCGCAGATTTCCAAGCGAGTGCTGCATTTCACGCGGATGGCGCCCGGGGGGGCGCCTCTAGACAGGCTACTCAGGCCTTGGGCCTGCGTCGCCTGCCTCCGGCTCCTCCAAGCTGCTCCAGGTTCGCCTAAACACCCAGATGCACATCATGATGCCCACGAGCTTCACCTGAAATCCACCGGCCAGGTTGCAGAGCGCATGCAACAGCACAGAGGGCCACAGCACTTTCCAGACGGTCTGGACTGACAGGCGCTCATCTGGCTTGAGCTTGCATGCGGCAAACCGGCCGGCGACGATGCCCGTCAAGTATGGATGCGGATTCAGGATGATTCGGAAGACACCAAACTGCAGAAACACCGAAGTAAAGAAGCCAAAAGCCTCCTCATCGTGAAGCATTCTGGCCATGAACAGCTGCCTTCCCAGCTCGGGTAGGTACCTGCGACAGTAGAAGAAGTTCTCGCTCACCATGAAGCCGACTCCCACGCACAAACCAGCCAACATGATGCCTCTCTGGGTGCTTGGCCACCTCGAGAATTTGCGGCACCAAGGCTTTCTGCAAGACCAGAGCCAGATTAGGGCCATGAACTTCGCCAGTTCCTCCACTGCCCCAATGGCGCCCGACCTGGTGAGGAAGCTGGCGAGATCCCGCGACCAAACGGCGCTCAGCTGTATCGCCACCAGAGATAAGGGAACGGACAGCGCCAAGCCGAGCGTGGCTCCTCGCAAAGCGAAGTGTGCCATGGCGCCGCGCCTTGCTGGCATCCCACGCTTCCACCACAAGAGCATCAGGAGCCCCATGCCTGCCGACCATATCACACCATCGGTGCCTCCTTGCCACCACTGGAAGGTAACCATCGCGCACCAGGCGAACAAGTTCCAGGACCAGCCTGTCTCCCCCAAGGCACCCGACTCGCCTGCACGGGCCGGCGCCTTGCGAGCAGGCGCCTTACGTATAGGCACCTTGCGGGCCAGGGGATGGCCCTGCTGGTGCCTTGCACTCCAAGGCGCGTGCTGTGACAGCCTGCACCCCGAGAAACCACTGACGGGTGACAAACTCCAGCACAGGACCAAGCATCCGGCCACCCAACGCATGGCGACGATCTCAACGGGCTAGAGTTGAGGATTTTAATATTTTTAATGTCTCTGGGAGCCGCTAAGGCTACAGGACTTAGGAGGACTCAGAGTGCTTGGGGTGTTGGGCTTAGGACCCTTCTAAGCCCTTAAACTCTACATGCTAAGAGCTAAGCCCAGGTCAGGGCAACCCCAAAACCCAGGCACAAGAGCACCGCCAGTTTGCGGGGGGGGGGGGGGGGGGGCGAGAGGAGGGGGGGGGGGGGGGGGGGGATGATTGTTCTCGAGTTTCCAGCGTTGGGGCTTTGGGGCCTTGATGTGTTGAGCGATTGGGCCTCGACCCTAAAAGCCTAGGTAGGCCCCTCATGCAAAGGCCCACGATCCGAAATCCTAAGCCCCAAATTAGGGTTGAGGGCTAGGGTTTAGGGTTTAGGATTTGGTTTAGGGCTTAGGGTTGCACCCTAAACCCTAAACCCTGAGACCCAAGTTCCTGAAACCGACACCCGAGCTAGGCCCTGAACCGAAGTTACATTTGAAAAATAAGGTCCAGCAACCATATTCGGGACTGAGGGTTTAGGGTTTAAGAGATTCCCGTTTCTTCTGCTGATCACATCGACCCTGAGGTCTACCCAGAAGAATCTGGAGTGTGTCGAAGGATACCGCTGCAGCCCCCACCTCGCGCTTGCGGCGGCCGACACAGAAGGCGACAAACCTCATCCGAGGTTGATGATAGGGTTTCTTGGGTTGGGGGGGTTGGGGTTGAGGGTGAAGCATGAAGTGGAAGAGCTCTAGCGCTTCGATGAAACGCTACGGGATGGCCCATGCTTCCTTCTTGTTACCCCAAAAACACCTGTAAGTTGAGAATGCCGCAACTGCCCAGCATGGGGCAAAAACCCGAACTCCTCGAGGCCTCCTTGGTCGTTTTGGGGCAAGTAGGTCATGCCTGTGAGGGGGGTGTGGACTGCCATGGCTCTGCTCCGTGTTGGGCGGAACACCTCGCGAATCATGACGAGCATCTTCCTTTCGTGCATGGGGGTGTAGGCCTCTGGTGTGCGAGCTGAGCTTTTCTGACGGTTCAACAACCTCTGCCTCGTGTCCCGAGTGAGTGTCTGCTCTTGAATCCTAAGGCGTTTTTGGGTACGCATGCTGTGCTCGCGAATCAAGGACTAGGTTGCGGTGGGATGTTCCCCCTTACATTAACAGTCCTTAATGGGGATTCTAGTACCCCCTTTTATAATCCCTACTTCTGGACTGCTAGTATAAGGGGGAACATCCCAACCCCGAACCCCAACCAAACCACAGGAGCTTGACAAACCCTTTCAGCCGAGGCCAGTGGCTCAGCATAGCTGACGTAGCCGTCCTGGTCGACATCCATCGCCTCCGCTGGGCCCCCCCTGAACCCTAAAACCCCTAAAGCTGTCAAACCCTAAGACCCTAAATGCCTTAAACCCCAAAAAAACCCTAAAATCCTCAATCCAAAAAAACCTAAAGCCCTAAAACCCTGAACCCACAAGCCCTGCAGAGCCCGTGCTGCTCTGACTCTGGCTGCTGCCAGAGCCGAACAAGAGCTCTCTGAAGTCGCCAACACTCCAGAATTCTAGGAGGAGAGGGTTCCTAAGAATGACCCAAAATAGAGGTACAGGGCTCTACTTCCAGTGGCCCAATAGTAGTATAGGGGTACCATTCGGGGGCTCTACTTCTGGAATCCTCCCAGGGGTCTGGGACTCAGCACTGCGGGAGGCATGGGCAGCGTCGCCATGTTTGCGCTTTGATGCAGCTGCTGCTGGTGTCGACGATGATGCCGCCAGGGATGTGATGCTGCTGATGATGGGAAGGAGGGAGGAGTCTGATGATGATGATGATGATGATGATGATGGTGGTGATAATGATGATGATGATGATGATGATGATGATGATGATGATGATGATGATGATGATGATGATGATGATAAGACTGCTCATGTTGGAACTCGGGGCTTACAAAGTGCTTCGGGTTATGCGTTGTGTAGCTTCTTAGGTACACCTGCGGCCCTCGGCACCATGGAATGGAAGGAGAACGCCGAACCCGACAATGTGATCACCTCACCCTGGAAGCTGCATTGTCCCTCTGACGACGACGACCTTTAGTCAGTCAGTCTAGGTGCACTGGACGCTTCAGTTTTTGATGTCGAAGCTGGGCGGTTCTCGCGAATTCGCACCTAGTCACCGATGGTCCAGCTGTTCATTTTGTTCTGGATTCGGAGGATGGAAGCTTGCTCCCTTCATGGGTTACTGGGACTGACATGAATGCATCAATCAGACCCGGCAAGGTTCTCGTACTTACCGGCTTATGATTGTCCTGAAACTATTGCCCTTCCTTAAGACCCAGAAACCAAAACCTTCGACACAAAAGAACACAACCCAAACCCATGAAATCCTTAAACCCGCAACCCTAACCACCCTAAACCCTAAACAACCCTCGACCCTAAACCCCAAACCCTATACCCCCACCCCCCCCAGTCCCGAGACACCTCTAACAGCTCAGCTGCGAGTTGCTCAGGGTCCTCGTGAGAAATGGAGAGTCAGGGTTGGCCCCTAAACCCTAAACCCTAAACCCGAAACCCGAAACCCGAAACCCGAAACCCGAAACGTGAGGGAGAAGAGACTAAGGTTTAGGGTGGGCTTCTCTCGGGGTTTCAGTTGAAGTACATGGTTCAGGGTTTCGGGTTTAGGGTTTAAGGTTTAGGGATCTCTTAAGGTGCCTCGGACTTCAGGGAAGCCTCCTGGGCAGCCTTTGGGGTTTGCGCTGCACTTCGAAGGCCAGGCAACCCCTTCAACTGGGGTTTGGCAGTTCGGACTTACAGGGTTTCATACTTGGTGCCGTTTAAGGGATTGGGTTTAGGTCTTTGGGGTTTGGGCTTTAAGGTTTAGGGTTGGGTATGCCGAGTTTTCAAAAGGAAGCCACGAATCACCTGTGGCTTAGTTACTCCAAGCTCAAGGCGCCATGCCTCACCCTTAAGAAAATAGTAGTCTGTATCCGTGTTTTGCATCGACCCCCCCCCCCCCATTTTGTCACCCCGTTTCTTCGCTTCGGATTTGGGTAGCCGCAGGCAGTCGTGCTTGGGCATGGACGCACTGGCCACCTGCCCCTACACCCCCCCTCCCCCTCCAACAACAGACGGATCCCTTTTGGGTTAGAATTATCCAGGCCCTCATATTCCAAGCCAACATTGTAAGGTGGAGAGCCCTGGAGTGGACTTGCTGTAGAATGATGAGCCGAGGCCCAACGCCTCGGGTTGAGGGTTTAAGGCTTCGGGCTTAGGGGCCGGAGCGACGTTTTTAGCAACGATCTCAGATTTCCGCAGGTACGAACTCCCGCCCAGACTGCGGCCAAAACCGCCGCGTGCCTGCTGAACGACAAAGGCCTATGGGAAGATCCGTGATCAAAACCTCGTAAGCCCTCAACAAAAATGAAGTCTGGGCCAGAGGCTAGATATATATATATATATATGTATATATATATATATGTTACTTTAGATAAACTAAACCACGTTGCACTTTTCTCATGTTGTCTTGCACTCGGGAAGGAGTCCCCTCCTCCAGCTCTGTCTCGGTCAACGGGCGCCCGTCGTTGCAGCCTTCTACCGCAGACCCTGAAGTCCTACGTCCCCTAAACCCGGGTTTAGGGCTTTGGCGGTTTAGGGTTTAGGGTTTAGGGTCTAGGGCCTGACGTGAAAGTCTGACGCCACAGCTCAAACGCTTCCTTGAAGGCGGGCTTCTAAGAGCCCTAGGCTTTAGGGGTGACTGTCGTGTTCCTACCGAAAAAGACCAGGCAGAACTGACCGAACTCCGAAGTTAATTGCCCGTACGGGTCTGACGAGCTCTCTCCTCGAAACCCTCAACCCCAAACACACGCCCCAAAAGCCGCAAATCTATATAGACGCAAGAAGGTCTCACAAACAAACTCCCCAAAAGCCCCGAAAACCACCACAGGCATCAAATGCAAAGCTGAGCTGCTGGGATGCAGCCGCCAATATCTGCAAGCGGGGGGGGGGGGGGGGGGGGGGGGGGGGGGGGGGGGGGGGGGGGCAGTTTACTTTAGGGTTTAGGGTTTGGGGTTTAGGGTTTCGGGTTTCGGGTTTCGGGTTTAGGGTTTAGGGTTTAGGGTTTAGGGTCTAGGGTCTAGGGTCTTGGGCTTTGGGGGTTCAGTTGCTGAAGCTTAGGGCGAGAGTTCAGCTGTTGGGGCCTTGCTGCCGGCTTCAGCCTTAAGCTACGACCAAGTGCAGTAGGTTTCCGAAGCCCCAAGCCCTGAACCTGGCAAAACCCGAACACTTAAGGTCTACGGGATCAGGATGCACCCCCGAAAAGCCCTGAGCCCTAACCCTGAACCTCAACCCTGATGCCTAACCCTCAGCAAGGCGGCCCACAAACCTACTCAGGGCTTAGGGTAAAGGGTTTCGGGGTTTAGGGGTTTTGGGGTTTAGGGGTTTAGGGGTTTTGGGGTTTAGGGGTTAGGCTTTAGAGGGGTTAGGGGGTCTACTTCCCCATTTCCTGCAAAAGAACCGGAATGACCTGAAGCTCTAGCTCCCGCCTGAGCCGGTACATCCGTGCCAAATCCTGGCAATCGCACCGCAAGGTTTAGGGTTTAGGGTTTAGGGTTGGGGGTGTAGAAACTTCGCGAAACCCCTGCACCTCTACATGGACCTCTAACACCTAAAGGCTCGATTTGCGCATGGTTATAAGCCAAGTATCGTCTTCCTCCATACTTTAAGAAACGCCACCAACAGACATAACAACGTCGCAGGTTGATGCCTTTTGAGTTGTCCCTGCGGGTTTCACTTCTGGACCTCTCTGCTTTGCATCGCTGGGCCTGGAGGCTGCTCAAACCCTAAGTTTCCAGATCTTCCCTCGTGAGGGTGTAGGAGATGAACTTACTTGGGACAACTCAAAGGGCCAGCTTAGCTCAAGAAGCACTTCCGGCCCTAAACACCTACCGTAAGGCCCTCTCAACCCGAAACCAACCCAGAGGGTGCCCGGTCGAAGGTTCAGAGTTCTTTAAAGGCGCGTCAGGGGCGAAACCTGAAAGCTGTAAAGAAGAAAAAGAGAGACAAAGGGATGGACAGCGAGATGGCAGAGCGAGAGGGAGAAAGGGTTTATGGTACGGTTTAGGGCTTAGGGTTGAGGATTCAGGGCCCTTTGTGAGCCTTAAGGGTTTAGATTTTGGGCTTGGGGCTTGACCCGGCCACCCACTTAGCCTTTAGGGTTTCGGGTTCCTAAACCCTAAACCTGCAAAAATTCTGCAAAGCCGGGTCGGTGGTCTTTGGGGTTCTACACAAGGGGTTTAGCATTTGAGCTTCCTGCGGCTAGGATTTCGGCTAACGCCTCAAGAAACAGGCCGAAAGACCCTTCTACAGCCCACTAACCTAAAGCAACCCTAAACCCTTGAACCCTAAACTGCCCAAGCCTAAACCCTAAACCCGAACTAGCCCTAAACCGTAGACCCCCTAAACCCTGAACCCTAAACGCGGAACCCAAACCCTGAACCCTAAACCAAGCAGACATCCTGTACAGACAGGAAGGCAACTCCGCGCGTGTCTGCGCCTTAGGCTGGTTGCGTCAAGGTTGAGGGTTTAGGGCTGAGGGTTTGGGGTTGAGGGTTTGGGGTTTAGGCTTTGGGTTTCGGGTTGAGGGTGTGGGGTTTGGGGTTCGGAGTTTGAGGTTTGAGGTTTGAGGTTCTGAGGGATTCATGCCACCCGTCACCCCAGATTCTCAGAAAGGAAGCCCGAAGTACTGAAGTGGCACCACAGGGTTTAAGGTGTAGGGCTTAGGGCTTAGGGTTTAGGGTTTAGGTTTGAGGTTGTAGGTTTTAGGGTTTAGGGTTTTCCAAACCTGCGTTGATGTTTAGGGTGTAGAGTGGGCCATAACACCCTAAACCCTGAACCCCAAACCCTAACACCCAAACCCTGAACCCTTAACTTTCCTAAGCCCCCTAACCCTGGTTCCCTGAGGTCCCAAAACTCCACGCGGTGGCAGTGGGCCCCGGGCGCTCGAACAGGTTCTGCAGGTTGCGCAGCATGTTCGGATACCTTTGCTTTGAGATTCGTTTAGGGTTTAGGGTTTAGGGTTTGGGGTTTGGGGTTTAGGGTTTAGGGTTTATAGGATTTAGGGTTTAGGGCTTAGGGTTTAGGGTTTAGGCTATATTTGTTTGATGGAACAACAGTAAGTCGACAGAGGCTTCAGCCCTGAACAGCGCCCTTCCAAATCAAGCGAAACACCGACAGACGGCAGCCCCCAAATCTCCGGTCGACTGGCGAACCGAACTACAAGGACTTTGAGATTGTGGGGGTCTCAAGCTTCTGTCCTTCATCTTCGGAGTTATGAACGTGTTTCTAGGGCTTAAAAGGTTTAAGGCCGAGTTCGAATCCCAACAACCCGAACACCCCATCAGCCGAGCTGGGGTCATGTCATGTTCGGGTCAAAGAAAGGGGGGCCTCCCTAGTTACACCCAGAAACGTACATCCTGGCTCACTTGGGCGAAGTAGGCCCTGAGGGGGATCGGCCTTTGGTTTGATTCGATGTGCCTGGGCTCCAATACCGAAAGAACAAGTTAAGAGCAGTACTGCGACCCTTCGGCGAAACCCAAACAAATAACGGGGGGGCTGTTCAAAGTTCGGGTGCCTCCTCACTTTATGAGGAGGACCCCCTTACAAGAAAGATACCTCAATCAACCCCCCCCCCCCCCATAACTTTCCCGAAATGGCCAAAGCTCGAGGGCCTAAACCCTAAACCCTAAACCCTAAACTCCAAACCCCAAACCCCAAACCCCAAACCCTAAACCTTCATCCCTCATTCCTGGGCTCCCGAGCTTCGCCAGCGACGCACTCAGCGGCACAGCCAGCTGTGCGGCCGCACGGTCAGGGACCTGCCAGGACATCGCTGAGTTTGGGGTTTAGGTTTAGGATTTAAGTTTTCGGTTTTAGGGTTTAGGTTTTAGGGTTAAGGGTTTACGGCTCAGGGTTTTATGGCTCCGGGTTGAGGGCCTTTAGGGCTCAGGCTTCAGGGCCTTTAGGGTTTGGGCCAGGTTTGGGGTTTGAGGCTTGGGGCATTTAGGGTTCAGAGTTTAGGGGACCCGCCAGCCAGACAGTCCTATACCCCTTGATGATCAAAGATGCCTTACGAAGAGGCCTTAAACTATAGAAGGTCTTCTTTGGGTTTGGGGATTTTGGGGGAATTAGGAGGGCCTTGTTCTCAGGGTATTAGGCGATGTGTTCGGTGTTAGGGTTGAGATTCAGGCAGCTTCGCCCCAAACCCTCAAAACTTCCCGCCAACGAGGAGGCCTCAAGGCTCAGAACCCAAAGGGTAACTTCTCTAACTTATGGTCCCGTTGCCTCTATTATTTAGGGCACCCAAAAAGGGACCATAACTTAGAGAACTGGCTATGGCGCAAAGCACCTCAGGGTTTGGGGGAGAGTTTAAGGTGCCCTCTGAGGGGCCTTCGGTCATCCTTTCGAGCGTTCCAGGTTGATCTTGGTGCCGAAAGAAGGTGCTACAACAGATATCCCAAGAAGGCACCATCAGGTTAGACCAAACCTCCATACATATATATATATATATATATATATATATATATGCGCATACACATATATATATATATATATATACATATGTAAACTCTCACACCCTGAACTCCTTAAACTATCAAGCCGCACATGCAAGAAGATGAAGCCCCCACCCAAGCTGCCCCCGCCCCCCCCCCCCCCTCACCCGTTCTCAGCCTCTAGGAGCAACATGGCGTGGACGTACCTGCAGGGAGGAGCTGAGATGTTGCATCGCCCAAGGGGCATCCAAACACATACCTCAAAGTTTTGGGGCTTCACCGCTTTCCATTACAAGGACTCAACGAACCCAAACACTGGAGCGTCTTGCGCGGGTCTCGAGGGCATCCTCCTGGGGAATGCTCTCCGACGTAGGGTCCCCCAACCCACGAACGCTTTCCCAAGTTGGCCTAATAATCTGAGGGAGAGCACTCCTCTTCGGAGACCGGGTAATCTGTCGTGATCCAGGTCTTTAGATGAAGGTCCTGCGCGAACTCTGGGGGCTGAGGGACAGAACAGGGTCAGAGGTTCAGTCTTCCTAGTGCTGAAGTTGAGGAGAAGTTTAAAGGCGGGTGCCTTGCTGAGGCTTGTTTAAGGGGTGCTATTGAGTCTTTAGGTTGAGAGCTTTATGGGGGGGTTGGGTTCCCTAGGGTTGAGCCCATCGAAGATGCACTGGAGATTACCACCCTCTAGGAGCGCTGCAAGATTTTTGCAGTGCCGTGATTCTCAGTTCATCCAAAAATACCTGAAAACGTGGGAAGCGGTTGCTGGAGCACTTGTTGATGGTCCTCAACGCCGAACTGGCGAAGATGCGAGAAAATGATCGCAAGTGTATATCTAACCGGGCTTTGGCGTCCTTTGGCCCTGGAAACCCGAAGCCCGGACTCAGAACGCCCGAAGGTCCTGCAGCTGCTGCGCAACACCTGAGCAGAGCGCAGCAGTCTCATGGGCACGGCGACATAGAGGAGAGAGATGGGAAGCCACTTCCCCCGCCCTTCCCCAGCGAAAAGCGCGCACAGGAGACTGTGGACCCAACAATGACGACAGTTCTGCACCTGGCAATAGGACTGTGACAGGAACACGACTTCAAGTCGAACAGCGAGACGTTCAGAAAGCACACGAGACTCGGGCGGGAGCAGGCGAAAAAGCGACGACAGTTCCGTGACTTCATGAGGAGCCTGCAAGGGTCCGAGACGGGAGAGTGCTTCGACCCAATTAGAACGGACAGCTGAAGCAGACCCCAACCAATTCCTGCTTCCTCTCGTCGCGAGAACCCGGTAGAGTGTGGAGAGTGACACTGTATGGGGAATTAACGAGTAAAGAACCATGAAGAAACCCCTAAGCCCTGAATCCTAACCCTGAAGCACCCCCACTCCCCTGCCGCCCCTCTAAGCCCCCCGGCGAAGCGCTACAGCCTGCAGCTCTCGGCCACTAAGGCCTCGGTTTCAGGGTCGAGGCTTTAAGGTTTCTGGCTTTTGTTTGTTCATGTCATGGCGGCCTTCGAAGCAAAAGCAGCCTCTTTCAGCACTTCTGGTTGACAGGAGGGCTGCAGGAACTGCCAAGGCAACAGGGAACTCCAGCCACCGCAACCCTTGACGAGACGCAAGGGTTAGGGAGCACTGGAAAGATAGATATACATGATCGAAGAGAGAAGAGGGTTTACGAAAATACGAGGTAAACCCCCCAAATAGTAGATTTCTTATCATAAGGACCCCAATAAGGTACCCCTAATACCGTAAACCCCCAGAATGAGCCTAAAGCCCAAACCCTAAGCCCCACAACTGACTGTGCTCTTGCCCCGGAGGCCGGCGAGAAAGCTGTCAAAATGGCGCCAGATTCCCCACAAAGAGCTCACAAGCACTTGAACCCTTAAACCCTGAACCCTAAACCCCAAACCCAAAACCCCAAACACTAAAACCCCCGAAGCCCCCAAACCCGGAAACCCTCAAACCCAGGACGTTTGGCCTCCTGGACGCGCTGGGACTCCCCGGGAGCGAAGCGCCTGGGGTAGCCTCGCAGCACCGGAGAAGGTGCTTCGCGGTTTTGGGGGTTTGGGAACTTGGGGGTTTTGGGCCTCGGGCTTCGGTTTTGCAGGCCTGGGGTGCATTACACACAAGACCGAAATCGCATGCTTCATTTGTGCGTTTGTGGTTCAGGGCTTAGGGTCTGGGCTTTTTGGGATAGAGGTGTTCCGGCGGCAGGGTCGACTTTGAGCATGTTGGGCTACCGAGCGCCGGACTCTCCGAAAGCCCGAAACCCGAATGCTTGTTTAAGCAGCTCACTTTGGAAAAAGGGGGCATCAGTTCTTGAATCTTGAGACTTGGGTGGTCTGATTTGAGAGCCTGGGCCCTCTTTCTTCCTCGATTGGGGGTTTAGGGGTTGCTGGTCAAGGCTTTGGGGTTTTCGGGTAGGGCATGCACTGGGTCGCCGACCAGATGGCGGCAAGTCCACCCACGTTGAAACTGCCTAGCAGGGTGTGGGACGTGGACCGATGCCTCAAAGCATGGGGGGCCCATCCCGCATTCCGTGCCAAGTAGACTGTAAAAAGGCATATCGCACACTAACAGTGGCCATAACCATAACTGCCAAACACGAGAAAGAACGAACCCTCCGCCCGGAAAGCTCTTGTGCTTCTGGCCTTTGCAGTTGTGGTATTCCTTCCGCAGCCGAGCGATGAGGGAGCTGCTTTCGCTTTCGCCTGCAGGAGTGGATGAACCCCTCCGAAAGCTCTGTTAATGCCCGGGGTTCGATTTTCGGGCACCGCAGCTGCTTCACCAGATGGAGACATCTTGGGTGGATCACCGGTTTAGGGGGGCTTTGCGACAAAGCCTGGATTCTCTGAACAGCGTGGGCATGTGCTGGGGCGGGGTCTTCAAAAAAGTTAGAAGTAGGGTTGCGTTTAGTCCCCTTGAGGCTTGAGGCTTCAAGAGTTGGCTCCCAGGCCTGGGGCGGGAGAGCCTGCGAGAGGGGGGGAGGGCTGCTCCAACCCCTAAAGTTTTGGCGGGGCCCGCGCATCCGTTGATCCCAGGAGGAAGACCAGAAGCCCTAAGGCCCCACGGTTTAACGCTTCGTGGATGTGTACAGGACTCTTCTCTATGGGGAATTGCGGAAATATTCAAATGGCCGAACTGTCCAGGCTTAAACCCCCCCGACATTCCCATGCTTGCGCCTGACGGCCCTTCCGTGGACTTCTCCGAGCCGTCGTCTGCGGGCACAGCGCGGAGGGGCTTGAGGCTTTGGGGGTTTTGGGGTTTTGGGATTCAAGGCTTGGGGAGGCAGATGATGTTAGGCTGAAGAGTATGCTTAGCATCCTACAGGCCTTGCGGGGTTTCCACTCCAGGAACCCCAGGGCTTCCCTGAAGCTCACTGCAAGCATGAAGTTGCCTCTCAACAGCTCTCGAACACACAAGCCTGGAAGCATGAACCCGGAACCCACATCCTATGCTGTCTTGTGAAGTTTCCCCACCTCCGCGGCCATTTTCGGCGGAACACATGGCTGAAAAAAGTGTGCCGGTCCCGGCTAGCTGCAGGGAATAGGAGTCAGGGCTTGGAGTGTTGGGCTTTTTGAGGACATTCCAGGCTCAGTCCTTTCTAGCGGCGTTTAGGCCACGAAGTGGGCTGAAGGTCTTGGATGGCTTCAAGGCATTAGAGCCGCCCGAGTTCCAAACAGAAGCGGCTGGGCAAGTTGAGCCAAATTCGCCCATGCACACACACGTTCAAGGGTTTGCGGCTCAGGGCCCCCGTCCCCACCCCCACAATGGCCCTAGAAAAAAATAGAGTTGCACCTACCCCTCAAGCAATGATCACCCCCCCCCCCACCCAAGGTTGGCCTCAAAATCCCAAAATCTCGAACCCTTTTGCTGACGGAAGCATGTTGCATCGACTCCTTGGGAGGCGCTGCATTGCAACTGCACTGTACATGCCTGCTGGGAACAGGCAATCTGAGTGTAGTCGCCTCACTAAGCCCCAAACCCTGAAACCCAAACCCCGCGACCCCGAAAACGTGGACCCTAAGGCCCGTACCTAAAACTACGCTGGCAAGCAGATGCACTTGCTCAGAGTGCGCTGCTGTGCATCTGCGAGAACCGCCCCCTGTAAGAGCTGGCGGACCTTAAAGGACTGCGACTCTGCCACGGGCCCCTAAAAGCCCGGAGAAGGAAAAAAAACCAAGAAACCCTAAGACACCGAGAAAACCCGATGAGCCCGAAACTTTCCGGCTCACCTCTTCGGGCGTTCACAGTTTGGGGTTTGAGGCTTCAGCCCTGTCGGGTTTAGGGTTTAGGGCTTAGGGTTTAGGAATTAGGGTTTAGGGTTTAGGGTTCAAGGTCCAAAGTGTGGAGGTCTTCGGCCAAGCTACCCAATCGATGGCCGCTGCGCAAAGGCAGGGCGGGGATCCGCCTTTTCTGGGTTCTTGGAAGAGATTCAGGGTTTGAGGTTCGATTCTTCGAATTTTGGGGGCTCAGGAAACTGAAGATTGCGGGTCTGAGGTTTAGGGTTTAGGGTTCAGGGTTTCGGGTTTCGGGTTTTATCTAGGGTTCTTGAGAGAAACATCCAGCAGTTGGTCAAGAGCACTGGAGGTGCAGGGTGCGTCGCGGAGCCGCCGTAGACATCCCAAGCCGTAGCCCAGGCCCTCTTGGCCTCGGAAAGGGCTTCCGGGTTAGGAGTTGGGATTTGAGGTAGAGGGTCTAGGGTTTGGGGTTTTAGGGTGCAGGGAAGCATCATCCGAACCGAGCCATCATTGCTATTCTTACTACTGCTAGAAGAATTGTATAGAATCTGTGCATAGATACCTAAAGGCATAAGAATACAACACAATAGCAACGATGATCATGGCAATGACAGAGCAAACATGGTGTAATCGAGTCTCGCTGAATGCAGACATTTGGGGTTCGCTCTACCATTCAGGCCTCTTCAAATACACGAGTCCAAAAGGACCGCGCGTTCTGACATCGATCCCAAGAAGGGCGCATCATTGAGATCAACCCCTACCAGTGCAGCAGGCCGTGCGGTGGGCGCCAAAAATGGCCCCTAACTAAACCCTAAACCCTAAACCCTAAACCCTAAACCCTAAACCCTAAACCCTGAACCCTGAACCCTGAACCCTAAACCCTAAACCCTAAACCCGACTCCCCGAGGCCATGGCCAGACCATGCCCAGGAAGTCGATCGGCGTTGTGCTGGTGGATGGCCTTCTCGGCTTCCTGCTGGTGGCCGGCAGCTGGGGGGGCGGGAGGTGAAGGAGGGGGTTACTAGGGGAGGGGGGGGGGGGGAGGGGGGGGGGGGGGAGGGGGGGGGGGGGGAGGGGGGGGGAGTTGGGGTGCGAAGGGTTGGGTGGGATCCATAAGCTCATGGAGGGTTTCGGGATACACTTTTTTTTTTTTTGGGGGGGGGGGGGGCTCTTTAAGGGGATTCTGTTCTATTCGGGGGGTACCCCTGTTTTTGGAAATACCCGTAAGTCCCTGAGTACCCTGGCCCACAGGTTATAGACCCAAGCAACCCCTCCGCTGACGACCGCCCGAAAACCCCAACAACCCTGAATCCTAGGTCGGCCAACCTCAATATGATCCTCTTCAACCCAATAAGGCAAAATCTCAAATATCCCTAGAACCTATAGCTAGAATCCTTGACCCTGAACTCCCCCCCCCTCATCCCATGGCCAAACCCTGCAACCCTCTGAGTACCTGGAAGTGCGTCTCGCTGCAGGAGGCAATGATGGCGTACTTCCCCCGACGCGTCGCCATCTCCAGTTCCTCTCCTGGGCAGCTGCTGTTCTTTTTTTTAAGGGTTGGGGTTCAGGGTTTTTAAGGCTTAGATGGGTTTTCGTCTTATTGAAGAGGTTTGGGGTTCAGGGTGGGCAAAAGCATGAAACCGTCAAGCGAGGGTGGGATTCTCCAGGTCGAGCCTGCGCCCTAAGCCCTAAGCCCTAGCGCAGCAACTTCCCACATGTCGGCAACACCTGAATCGCGTTGCTGGATACTTCTTTTCCTCGACCTCTTTCAACTGATTGCTCTGACAAAGCAAAGCATTTCACAGGTACATGCTCTGCAGACGTTGTGCTTGACAATGACTTAGGATGCCAAAGGGTTGTTGACTTGGATTGCTCTCAAAGCACCCTAAACCCCTCCCTACACTCCCCCTTGTTAGAGGACATCACTCAAGGCTGAGCCTGGCACAATAGAGGCTCCAGTTTCACGTTGGGGTTGGCTAGGCCTGCTAAGCTGACCCTCAACCCCCAACCCTAAAGTCGAAAGCCTCCCCTAAACCCCCTTTACAAAAGCAAAACTCGAACCCTAAACCCTGAAGCTAAACCTCTTACAGCCCTGAAAAAAGCACACCAAAAACAAAAAGTGCGACGAAAGTGCGCAGGTCCGAAAGCGAAACCCGCCGGAAGGTGATCATGCTGAAGGGGATCACTTCGCGCCCCTGTTTTTGCAGCATTTCGGAGCTTTAGAGTTCTTGTGGATATATTCTGGGGGGTTTGAAGTTTAGGGTTTAAGGGTTTAGTGTTTAGTGTCATTGCCTTAGATCTGTAAGGGACTTTGTTTAATGGTTTTATGGGGCCTAGGCTGAAGAGGGCTTTAAGTTAAGGCTTTTTTGAGGGCTTTAAGGGGTTCAAGGGCTTCAAGGGCTTTAAGGGTTTTGGGGCTTTAAGGGCTTTTAGGTCTTTGAGGGCTCCAAGGGCTTTAAGGCCTTTGAGGGCTCCAACGGCTTTAAGGCTTCAAGGGCTTCAGGAAATGACTTCACCCCGCGCCTCGGAATCAAAGAAGGGGTACTTGCGCCCATTGTACGCAACGGGCCTCGAGTCACAAGCCCAAGGGCTGAGGGTGCTCAAAGTTTGGGGTGAGGGTTTCGGGTTTAGGGTTTAGGGTTTAGAGTTTAGGGGTTAGGGTTTAGCGTTTAGGGTGTTTTGGGTTTTGGGTTTTGGGTTTTGGGCTTTGGGCTTTGGGCTTTGGGCTCAGGGTAGGGAATCGCCAGAACTCAATCCCCAACCTCGGGTCAACAAGAATATGAAATCGGTGAAAGACCCCCCCCTCGAATATCGAAACCCTAGACGTTAAGGGTTCGACGCGTGGGGTTTGGGCGTACGGTGGAAAGCCTAGCCCACCCCTAAACCCCCAAAACCTTCAAAACCCCCCAAAACCCGCTTATCCCCCTAAACCGTCTAAACCCTCTAAACCCTCTAAACCCTCCAAACTCTCTAAACCCCCTAAACCCCCTAAACCCTAGTCTCGGGCTGAGGGCTGGGCAGATCTTCCTCCAGGCAAGGCCACTCCTTCTTGCGCATGTGGGGTTTAGGGCTGAGGGCCGGCTTGCACTGGCCTAAGAGTCTTTTTTTTGGGGGGGGGAAATGCGATATATTGTTTGCTACCCTGAAGCCCTGAACTCTAAACCCTAAACCCTACACCCTAAACCCTGAGCCCTGAACCCTAAACCCTGAACCCCTAAACTCCCGAAAGCCGAAGGTTTTGGGAAGTTCGAGGCTCCTTGAGCGTTACCACGTTCTGGAGCTCGGGGGCCACGGCCATGAGCACGATGCCTCTGGCCACTTCGCAACTCAACTCAGGATTCTGGGATGTAGGGTTTCCGGGGTTTAGGGTTTAGGGTTTAGGGTTTGGGGTTTAGGGTTTGGGGTTTGGGGTTTGGGGTTTAGGGTTTAGGGGGTGGCCCTGAACCCCAAAACCCTGACCCCCGGAATCCTGGCTTCGACATACCGCGGCCAACCAGCTGGCGGCGCTTTGCTACTTTTGGTGATGTATTGCTTGAGTGCCGGTAAGAAGTCTTTGGGTGAATTTGTGCCTGGTATTGCACGACGGAGCGTCTGAGCTGATGTTGCTCACACGACAGGCCCACAGCGTATGGGGGGCATTTGCGTTCTGACATCATCAGGACCAGACTCTTTATCTTCAGGGCACCTGCGATGCCTTGCGCCTTGCATCGGGGGTTTCACGTATGGCCACTGTAGGAGTAGCTCACTAGCTGGCTAGAAGCCTCGAACCCGACTTATCACATGAACCTTCAGGCAATAGCCCCCAAAAGCCCTGAAACCCTGCCGTGCCTTCGGCGCCCTCGTCGTGGCAGGCCTGGATCATGGCGAAGACGGTGTGCCGGTAGTGCGAGTACCAGTGCATCTTGCGCACGTCCATGTCCCAGGCCTTCAGGCGGTCTTTGTTGGGCAGCCCAAGGGCAGTATGCTTTGGGCTGAAGGATGTTCTGTTTAAAGAAAACACAAACGGCTTTCTCCAAGCCGGAGAGAGAGAAAAAGGGGCCTCGCTTCGCAGCCAAGCGGCGCCTTCCGAGCCTCGGCCCTCAGCCGAAACTGCAGCCTTGTCCAGGAAGGCGGGGGGGGAGGCGGGGGGGAAGGCGGGGGGGGAAGGCGGGGGGGAGGGGAAGGCCGAGGGTTTAGGGCTTCGGGCTTGGAGTTCCATACCTGCCAACATTAATATACACTAAGCCCGGAAGCCTAAACGCCTAACCCCCAACCCCCCGTGGAAGCATCAAAGTGCAAGAGTCTGTAGCGGCGCTTTCCACTGGCCTGGACCCACGAATTGCGGCTCGCCGTACTCCCAAACCCTAAACCCTAAAGCCCTCCAACCCTGAATCCCAGAGCTCTTGTCAAGTCCCTTGCCTCATCGGCATGGATGTCCAGGGCCACAGCATTGAAGACGTGCACTGCGTCCTCCAGCTCCTTCTCTTGCTTCAGGGCTTTGGGGGTTTAGGGTTTTGGGTTTCGGGTTTCGGGTGCAGGGTTTACGGTTTTGGGGGTTTGGGGGTTTGGGGGTTTGGAGTTGGGGGGGTTTAGGGGTTCTGTTAGGTAGACCTCACACTCTCACTCTTTCTCACCCGAAGCTCTCCTTGACCCCGGTCCGGGAGATCTGCGTGTTCCTCAGGGTGAGGTTCTCCACGCTGGGCGTCTGCCTCAGAACCTCCGCCATGGCCCGGGCCTGCGAAGCGGGGGCAAGGCTTGGGCCATGCTCCGGGTGTGGGTTTAGGGTTTAGGGTTTAGGGTTTAGGGTTTAGGGTTCAGGGTTTAGGGTTTAGGGTTAAGGGTTTAGGGTTTAGGGTTCAGGGTTGAAGGTTTAGGGTTTAAGGTTTAGGACTTAGGGCTTAGTGCTTAGGGAGACCTGTGGAAATAATGAGACCCTCAACCAGATCCCTTGCCTCGTCATCGCCCAGGTCGCAGGCGTCCAGGAAGATGTGCCGTGCCCCAGTCTCCAGAACGGCGACCGCTCCGGCACAGCCCAGGGGGGTGTCGCGGACGATCACCTTCGAGTTTGGTCGAGGGCTTGGCGTTTAGGGTTTAGAGTCTTTAGGGTTTAGGGTTTGGGGGTTAGGGTTTAGGGTTTTGAGGGCTTCAGGTTCTTCAGGGTCTTTGGGGATGTCTGCCGTGCTTCGGGTGGCCCAGAGTCTGTCTAAGCGCAGGGCATCCTGACAGTTTGGGAGATTGGGGTCCCTTAGAGCCTTTGAAAACCAGGCTCCGGGTTGGTTAAAGCCTCAGTGGGCTGCAGCAGGCCTAAACAACCCGAAACAACCCGAAACAACCCGAAACAACCCTAAACAACCCTAAACAACCCTAAACAACCCTAAACAACCCTAAACAACCCTAAACAACCCTAAACAACCCAAACAACCCTAAACAACCCTAAGCAACCCTCTGCCCTTACAACCCTGAACCCTCAGCCCTCAGCCCTCAGTCCTAAACAACCGTCGACCCAAGACCCTCAACGCTACGCAGCACTCAACCTGAAACCCTTAATCCTCAGCCCTCAATCTCTTAGCCCTGAACAACCCTCTCAACCTCTCAACCCCTCAACCCCTCAACCCCTCAACCCCTCAACCTCAACCCCTCAACCCCTCAACCCCTAAACCCCTAAACCCCTAAACCCCTAAACCCCTAAACCCCTAAACCCCTAAACCCCTAAACCCCTAAACCCCTAAACCCCTAAACCCCTAAACCCCTAAACCCCTAAACCCCTAAACCCCTAAACCCCTAAACCCCTAAACCCCTAAACCCCTAAACCCCTAAACCCCTAAACCCCTAAACCCCTAAAACCCCTAAACCCCTAAACCCCTAAACCCCTAAACCCCTAAACCCCTAAACCCTGCACCCCAAACCCTCAACCTCAAAAGGCCCAAAATGAAGCAGGTCGCCATCTCCAGGTTCGTGTAGCTCTTCAGGGCCTCGAGCTTTGGCGCTTGGGATGTAGGGTTTAGGGAGCTTAGGGGGGCAATGGGATGAATAGGGCTTAGGGCTTAGGGCTTAGGGATGTGGGTTGAGAGTTTAGGAACTTGTTTCGGACAAACTCCCAGGGCTTGAAGAAGGGCGGTTCGGGGTTCCTGAGGACGAAGAAGCCCTGAGCCGTAATGCCCAAGCCCGAAAGCCCGGATTCTTGTTGGGGGGCCGGGGCTTCTTGGCTCTGGCTGGGGGGCTTTGAGGGCTTGGGTCATTTTTTCTAAGGTACTTTCGTACAAGCCATGAGAACACGGACACTTCCGCAAAAGAAGGCTAACTGTCTTGCCCAAATCTAAGTGGAGAGAAAAAAGGCTTCTGCGTTTCGGGCTTGCCACCTTCAAGCTGGCATGCGACACTTGCGACGCCGAACGCAAAACCCTCATCTGGGCTCCGACGTGACCAAAACGGGTTGGGGGTAGCTTCTGGGCAGCTCATGCTCTGAGTATCTGGGGATAACAAGAGGGTTTTGGCACCAGTATGTAGGGATCACAAGGGGATAAGGTCAGTCAATCCATATTCGGGCTCCTGTGCTCCACGGCCTGGCAGAGGATGGGAACCTCGTGCCGCGAGAGCTTCAGATTCAGCTTCGTAGTGGCATTGACCTTGATGTGGAAGACCTCTTGTTAAACCTACACCATCAACCCTAAGCCCTCAACCCGAAACCCTAAACCGTAAACCCTCCGTCCTAAACATTGGGAGGTTTGGGGGGATTTCGGGGAGTTGGGGGGGATTTCGGGGAGTGCTTTGGGCTTTGGGTGTTTAGGGTTCTTGGGTTCTTGGCTTTGGCTTTCGGAGTGTAGGGAAGTTGGGCTCCAGGGTTCCCGGACTCTTGGATTTGGGGGGCGGGAGGCTTGGGTTCTAAGGGTGTTAGGGTTTTAGGGCTTTGGGGCGCTAGGGCGCTGTGGGGGTTTGGGGGTCCCGGTCCTCTTCTTGCAGCTTCTTCACCAAGTCGGCGTCGTTTCTGTGCGTGAACTTGAGCAAGTCCATCCTTTTCTGCTGCACATTGAAGAGATAAATTTGCCGGCCAGTGCCGCTAGGAAGTTTAAAAACATAGGTTTATTGAGTTGGGGTTTAGAGTTCTAGGGCTATAGAGCAAGCAGCTGCTTTGAGAACAGCTCGGGCGGCAACGGGACATTGCCAGAAAACGTCTCGCGCAGATTCGCCCACTCCTTCTCCGCCTGACACCAACCTCGCTCGGTGTAGGGCACGGAGTTCGCTGTGAGATCGTAGATGGGGGTCTCCACTACCCGGCCGCAGTTCTCTTGGTAGACGTGGATGGTGGGCCGGACCCTTTCAACCACAGCCTTTCTGTCTGGCGGCGTCAGCTTGTGGACGATCTCGACCCTCACCACCTTGCCACGTGTCCAAAGCCATAGCTGCCGAATAAACCCTACAAGGTCCTACGAGCACTGCAAGCCCTAGGCCGCACTCGTCCCCACGAACACCGTGCGAGCATCTACAGGCAAGCCTGGTAAAACCCTGAACCGCCTCGTGGGCATAGAGGATGTGCATCGACTCCAGCGCTCGCTTGAAATGCCTCTGCTGATCCTCGTCCCTTTTGTACTGATACAGCGACATGTAGTCAACGAAGAGCCAAACCTGGCTGCAAAAACGCGCGAGGCTTCTTTGAAGTTAAAGGCTGGCAACAAACGTCGCCAGGCGAAAGTACTGCTACTTTCGACATTTCGTGCTTCTGACTGCTACCGAGTATTTTCCCAGCACTCACAGCGTTGCTGACGCTTTTGTGTCGGCAAAAAACATCCTTCAAGTCTTTTTCCTGCTCAAACCTGTGAACAGTTTGACAACAATGCACGATGATAACGTCTGTTCTGCCAGTGCGCGAATGGTCAGAGCATGCATGCCGGCACCACATGCAAATCGCAAGAGCATGCACGCCCGGACGATGATAACGCCCATGTTGCTGGTTGCTAGTGTGCGCGAATGGTCCGAACATGCATGCCTTGTTCCGGTTTCACCTGGGCTCTGCGACGAAAATCCCCGCCCGGAACCTAAAAAACAAACCGCGCAAGTACTGCAAATTCAAGGAGATTCCTTCCGGGGAAGTGCGCCCCAAAACCAAAACCTGGCTTAAGGCTCGCGAAAAAATCCAAAGCCCATCCATCAGCAGGACCGAACGGAATTTCACGGGAAGAAAGCTGCATCCGCCAGTCTAAGCGGCCCAGGAGGTCAGCTACCCTATCACTGTGAAACAGTTTTGCAAGCACAAAAAAAGCCCAGGTTTGAGGCTATGAGATATTGCGGGGCGGGGCGGAGGGTCCCTAAGAGCCCGAAACCCCACACCCCGCAAGCGGTAAACCCCTGACTCTTCGCCTTGGAGCGATCACCCTCCTTCTCCTTGAACCGGCTGATGGCCTCCTCCAGCTGGAAGCCCCACGGATCCTTGGAATAAACAGGCCTATGATAGGGCTAAACAGGTGCGGGGTTTGCTGGAGCTTAGTTTTCGGGTTTAGGGGCGAGGGTTTAGGTTTAGGGTTTGGGGTTCAGGGTGTGGGATTTGGGCACACAGAGGTCTCGTTGCGTCTGGTAGCTGGGTGCTCCATGGATTCCCAGCAGTGGCTGATGGAGCCGAAGTGGACGCAGTGCTCATCTGGCGCCCCGCGCTTGGCCCAGAACCCGTGAAAGCTCCCCTGGCCGGCTCGGTCTTTCTGCTTGATCCTCCCTTAACCCTAAACCCTTAACCCTAAACCCTAGCCCTAAACCCTTAACCCTAAACCCTAAACCCCAAACTCTAGCCCTAAACCCTAAACCCCAAACTTAACCCTAAACCCTAAACCTTAGCCCTAAACCCTAAGCCCGAAACCCTCAACCCGCAAGCTCCACACAGCCCCACCATGAACTAATAGCAGGCAAGAACAGAAGCTCCCTTCAGCCAGCCTTGAAGGAAAGAAAGACAAGGAAGGAGGGCCGAAACCCTAAACCCGAAACCCTAAATCCTAAACCCTAAACCCTAAACCCTAAACCCTAAACCCTAAACCCCACAAACGAAGTGGGCCTCGTACTGCAGCCCCCTGAGCTCCTCCGCTGGGACCAAGGCAGGCTCTCCGGAGGACAGGACCGCCGCCTCCGCCTCCTGCGGCTTCGGTGGCCTTAAGAGGGCCTAAGAGGGTTTAGGGACTAGGGTTTAGGGTTTAGGGTTTAGGGTTTAGGGTTTAGGGTTTCGGGTTTAGGGTTTAGAGTGTTTAGAGTGTTTAGGGTTTAGGGTGTGGGAGGGCTTAAGGCTTGGGATTCGTCCAACGGCATTCGGGATTTTAGGTTTAAGGACTCTTTCCGGGCTTTGCTTGGGACTCGAGGAGCTTTATGGACACGAGTTCGGCATGACTGACGCAGGGACCTTACGTGGTCCCTCTGTATATGTAGGCAGTTACTACAGGCCTCAAGCTTATGGGGGCAGGATCCTAAACCTCCGACACCACTGAACCAAGAGCCCTCAACCCTAGTTCAACAGTAAAGCCTGAAACTTTCCAACCCTTGTCAATGCCCTAAAACGAGGGTCTGCGTCCTGCCGTCGTGGCCAGGGCTGCATCGCATCATGCAGCTCCACCAAGTAGGCCAAGCGCACCAGGCGGATGTCCTTGCAAGAACGGTTCTAAGGCTTTGGGTTTAGGGTGCGGGGTCTCGGGTTCGGGTTTAGAGTTTAGAGCTTAAAGTTTAGAGGTTAGTGCGCTCTCAATGACGCCGAGCATCGGCATCCAGCAAATACTTGAGGAGCGCCGCAGGATCTGACAGACCTTGAAGGAGAGCCGCGTCTTCAATGCACCCTATACACCCTAAGCCTCAAACCCATGTGGACTGCTTCAAAGGGTGTTGGCCTAGGCTGCGGGGCGGGGTGAGGCCGAGGTTTTAGGTTCTGGGTGTCGGGGGCTTCCTGGGCTGGAGAGGTCCGAGGGTCTAGGGCAACTTTTGTGCCTCGCCACTTGGGGCAAGGAACATTCCAAGAAAATCCGGTTCACTGCCACTGGCAAGCTTGGGATGGCCTGACCCTAAACTGAGGTCTGCATCAAGGCAACAGCATGGACGGGCGCCTGCGAAAGCCCTGCGGGAAAACTGCCTGCTCCAACTGGCGCTTAAACTTGGGGCTGCGTCAGCCCATCCATCTTCTCACGGAGCAGATCTTGGACGGTTTCAGGGCGCGTCCCCTCTACATTATTCGCAGTCTCCCTTGGCGAGAAAGCCTCCGCAACCCAAAAGCCTGGAAGATCAACAGCAGAACAGGCCATCCTTAATTTTGCTTCCCTAAGAGCGAGATACAAGAGGACAATAGGAGAAAAGCCCATACACCACTGCCAAAAGCTTTGAGAACATTCGCTTGAGCAGTATCGAGAACAAGCGTAACCCTACCTGCTTGGGGAAACGCTGCAAACTCCCGACCAGACTGGTAGGGATCAGGATTTCGGCTGCAGGGAAACCTCCTTATGACTTTTCACTGTGGGACCCAGCTTCCACATGCTTGAGGCTCCGGCTGTACGTGTCCAGGCTGTTAACCTTTCGGACCTGCTCGCAAGGGGGGGAGGGTACGGCGGAACTTCAATCAGGCTAATTTAGGGTGTGTTCACACCTTACATCTTTACACACAATACACAATAAACACACCCTCCCTGAGAAAACTGTCTGAAGCCCTCAAATTCTCTCAAACCCTAACCGTAAACCCTAAACCCTAAACCAGAAACCCGACACCCTAAACCCTAAACTCGAAGCCACAAAAAAAAGTCGAGGCCGGCCCGACGGCTCTCTAACGCCGGCTCGGCGGCTCGATCCTTCACAGGGGTGACGAAGAAGAACTCCTTGTCCTGGGGTCATAGAGCTTAAAGGTGTAGGGTTTAGGCTTAGGACGTAAAGGTTTAGGGTTTAGGGTTTAGGGTTGAGGTTTAAGGTTTACTGTGGGGTTTAGGGTTTGGGGTTTGGGGCTTAGGGTTTTGGGTTTAGTGTTTAGGGTTCAGGGTTTAGGGCTGAGGCTTATTCGTATTCTTAGTATCTTAAAGTAATACGTACTATGGTGATTGTCAATGTTACATTCGGTACTCGGGCCCATAGAACTTCAAACATTGCTTCCCCAGGTGTCCTCGATGGAAACGCCAGACCCAGTGGGATCCTCTTCTGGGGAGGTGCAGGGTGCAGAGTTCGAGGGGTGCAGCTTTTTGGGGTTTAGGGTTTAGGGTTTAGGGTTTAGGGTTTAGGGTTTAGGGTTTAGGGTTTAGGGTTTAGGGTTTAGGGTCCAGGGTCTTTTGGGTTTAGGCTGTAGGGTTTACAGTTTAGGGCTTAGGGTTTAGGGTTTAGGATTTAGGGTTTAGGGTTTAGGATTTAGGGGTTTAGGGTTTAGGGTTTAGGGTTTAGGGTTCAGGGTTTGCGATGTAGGGTTTAGGGCTGAGGGTTGGAGCGTAGCCCCTCTTGCGAGCTAAAGGGGGTTTTCGGGATTCGGCCCGGACTGGGAACTCTGAGTCGAAGAGAGAAACCTGCTTGGCCTTTCAGGTGTAGGGTTTGGGGGTTTCAGGGCTAAGGGTTTCAGTCTCAGGTCCGAGGTTTAGGGGTTTTCGGGCTTCAGGATCGGGGGTCCGTACTTAAGGATCCTACTATGTTGGGGTCTATATTGGGGGGTCCCCTATATTCGTAAACCCCCAAACTGGGGACCTCGAAGGGCATCACAGAGGAGAGCGACAGCGACAGCCCCGAGCGCCGCCGCGCGCAGCAGGCGCAGAGGACGCAGCCCGCCAGAGCGCTGACCAGGCCGATGGCGATGCCGATCCTCCGGGTTTAGGGTTTAGGGTTTAGAGTTTAAGGTTTAGGGTTTAGGGTTTAGGGTTTAGGGCTTAGGGCTTGGGGCTTAGGGTTGAGGGTTTGGGGTTAGGGCTTAGAGTTTAGAGTTTAGGGTTTAGGGTTTAGGGTTTAGGGGAAGCAGCACTCACTCTTCGTTCCCTCTTCTTGCTGCTGCACAAGACATAACGAGGCGCTCTGTACCCGAGGGTTGCTGCCCAAACAACACCGTCAAGTTCACTACATTAGACAGGACTTGCGGCTTAGGGCTTAGGGTTTAGGATTTGGGCCTACCCCCCAAACCCTAAACCACCAAACCCGAAACCACAGACATGCCAGAAATCAGACCAGAAACCCCCAAGAACCCCAAGCCACCAAACAACACCACAAACCCTACTGAACCCCCACCCCGGATCCTCAATCTTGAAAGGGTTTAGGGTTTAGGGGTGTAAGGATTTAGGGGTTTAGGGTTTAGGGATTAGGGTTTAGGGGTTTAGGGGTTTAGGGATTAGGGTTTAGGGTTTAGGGTTCAGGGTTTAGGGTTTAGGGTTTAGGGTTTAGGGTTTTTTTCTTTTGAAAGTGAGTCGGACTTTTGCATATTGCCTCCGTCCACCCCTTACGAGGCGCTCACTGAACTGAAAGAGCTCCCCACTCACAAGTCAAATACGATGCGTTCCTACATGATGCGTTCCAGTTTGGGACGACCAGATGAGAGATGTTGTAGTCGACGATAGTCTCATCTCAGGGTTTTGGGTTTTCGGGTTTTGGGGGATGGAGTGTAAGGGTTTTAAGGTTTAAGGGGTGAAGGCTCTAAGGGATTAGGGGTTTTAGGTTGTTGGGGTGATAGGGTTTTAGGGCGTTAGGGGGTTAAGCACTTTAGGGGTCTCTGGTGGGGTTATAAGTATTGAGGGTTTTGGGGTTCTAGTGTTTTAGCTGTTGAGGCTTAAGGGTTAAGGGTTAAGGGTTTGGGGGTTTAGGGTTTGGGCGTTTGGAGTTTAAGGGCTTCGGGGGTCTCGGGGTTTTGGAGTTCAAGGGTTTGGGGTTTTAGGGTTTTGGGGTTTTAGGGTTTTAGGGTTTCAGGGTTTTAGGGTTTTAGGGCTTTAGGGCTTTAGGGTTTTAGGGTTTTAGGCTTTTAGGGTTTTAGGGTTTTAGGGTTTTAGGGTTTTAGGGTTTTAGGGTTTTAGGGTTTTAGGGGTTTAGGGTTTAGGGTTAGGGTTTTAGGGGTTTTTCGGGGATTTTTGAGCTTTGGTGGGTTTAGGGTTTTAGGGCGGTGTTTTATAGGAGATTAGGGCTGGCCCAATGTTGAGAGCTGAGCAGCCAGAGGATCAAAGACAGGTCGGCCTGCGCACAAGCTCGCTAGGGTCTAGGGTCTAGGGTCTAGGGTCTAGGGTCTAGGGTCTAGGGTCTAGGGTCTAGGGTCTAGGGTCCAGGGTCTAGGGTCTAGGGTCTAGGGTCTAGGGTCTAGGGTCTAGGGTCTAGGGTCTAGGGTCTAGGGTCTAGGGTTTAAGGTTTAGGGTCTAGGGTCTAGGGTCTAGGGTTTAGGTTTAGGGTTTAGGGTTTAGGGTTTAGGGTTTAGGGTTTAGGGTTTAGGGTTTAGGGTTTAGGGTTTAGGGTTTAGGGTTTAGGGTTTAGGGTTTAGGGTCCTGAAACCTAGGGCTTTTTGAGCCTCGAGGATTCGGATGGCGTCGGATTGCTTCGGACTCTTCAGGGTATGCTTTGCAACATGGCATGACACCCTCATCTTTGACCAGCCCCTAGGCCCTAGGAAAAGCCGCGGCGCAAAAGATGTAGAGGAACTACACTGCACAGACGCTTGCTCCCAATTCGTTTCCTTGTTCTTCCTCATCACAAGGCACACTTCCACCCGAACCCATCTTTCCTCATCGGCCCCGATGGTGCGGTGACGCCGGGGTGCATGGGCGATGCTGCTTCAGGAAGACTCCCACTAATCCCGATCCCATGTAAACCCTCAACCTGGTGGAACACCCCCAAGAGCCCTCAAGCCTATACCACCTCCCCCTCTCAGTGCCTCTGGCGGGGCCGCTGCCGTGGTGGAGACCTCGAAGGTAGCTTTTGGGGGCTTTTGGGGGGCTTTTGGGGGGCTTTTCGAACTCCTAAACCCCACACCTTGGAACCTTGCAAACATGAAGCCGCCAAAACCTTTCTGGCCCCCAATCCTGTGAATCAGATGAGGTGCCTGCGAAGGGGGGACGATGGCAGTCTGCTGGGTGACGACACTGACACCCATCTGAAGCGAAGGGTTGAGGGTCTAAGGCGTGGGAACGGCTTAGGGGTTCAGGTTCGCAGTGTTTCGGAGCGTACTGGTTGCGAGTCTACAGGGGCTTAGGGCTTAGGGCTCGGGTCCGGGAGTTTCGCATCATATAGGGGCCCTAGTAGTTATAGTACACGCATAGTTACGCAGCTTCGGGACACCTTGGAGAGAGCCAAGAGCCTGCAAAGCACGAGATTTGAGGCTCAAGGGTTCTCTTCGCAGCACCCTGCACCTTAAGCCTAAAACCACAACCCCCACAGTGCTAAAAGCAGAAGTGTGAGGAAACTCTGAAGAAAGCGAGACCAAAGCACAAAGCCCCTAAAGTTCTTAAGCCCAACCCCGAAACTCCGAAATCCCCAAACCTCCAAACCCAAAACCCGAAAACCAAAACCCTGAAACCCTAAACTCTAAACCCTACCTAGACCCTAAACCCTACCTAAACCCTTCCTAAACCCTCAACCTCAAATCCCGCACACAAACCAGGAGCCGCACAGGCCTGCCGGTCCACCTCGCCCACTCCTTCCAGCGCGCCCCGGACGCCCGAGCTGTTCTGAAGGACCTCTGTAGCATTTAGGGGTTTGAGGTTTAGGGTTGAAGGTTTAGGGTTTAGGGTCTAGGGTTTAGGGTTTAGGGTTTGAGGGTTTAGGGTTTAAGGTTGAAGCTTTGGGGTATAGCTACACCGCCTACACCGCAGACACTCTAGCTCCTCAAGCCACAGCCCGAAGCCTCTGAACTCTG
Source organism: Symbiodinium natans (assembly GCA_905221605.1). NCBI lineage: Eukaryota > Dinophyceae > Suessiales > Symbiodiniaceae > Symbiodinium > Symbiodinium natans. Next base: position 467,583 of record CAJNDS010000990.1, read on the forward strand.
ATGCCCTGAACCCGGAAGCGAAAAATGATACTGAGAATGTAATGACACTGAATGATACTGATCATTTTCTTGACAATGAGAAGAAAACAACAATAGAAATAGCAACAAGGTAACAGCCATGGAAAACAACGTCAACAACAAAGTATTTAGCCACAGTTTACACAGCAAAACGTGACACCACAACTACAAACACAACAAAAGTGAGTATGTAACATAACAATCATCTAAAGACAATAACATTAAAGGCCGAGACTCCTCCAACCTCAGTTTCAGGGCAAGGTAGCCCGGGCCTTCCACCGTGCCTGCGGTAGGCGGGTGCCCGGCTTCGGGCTTACGGCTTATGGTTTACGGCTTTGGCCTTTGGGCTTAGGGCTGAGGGTTATGGTTTCAGAAGGGCCTGGGTTCTAAATTGGTCCATTTGTTCGAAGGGGTTGCCGAGAGTTATGTTGGGCAAGGTTACTTTGCGAGGAGGTTTGTGGAAGCCTGCGTGGGCCAGCGCGGCACAGATACTTAAAACCCACCTGTGACAGGCTGAAATCTGCACTCTGAACACCTAAACCCGAATCACTGAACACCAACCACTTGAACCTAATCTCTACGCGCCGGATCCCTGGGCCTGAACCCCGAAGAACCCCCTAAAGCGTCAAACCCCACCAAGTCTTTCAGGGCCTACTGTAAGGTTTTGAACGTCTTGGGATATCAGCCTGAAATGTAGGCAGCTATCGACGCGGCATTCCTCTTGTCGGAACTGTAGAAGGCTCCGTATCAAAACAATTGGGTTTCGGCTTCGGGCCTTAAGGGGCTTTGGGCTCTTTTGCTTGAGGGATTCGAGGATCCCAAACAAAGGGGACCACCTGTGGAGAACTGACCATGTACCGACCGAGGGGCCTGCGCCGCCTCCTGACGATAGGGAACTTGAGTTTAGTAGAATGGTGCGTTTGCGGGATGGGGTGGGGGGGGGTTTCGTTTTGAACTGAGATTATATTCGGGTAGAGGATGAGGACATTGGTCATTCATTTGGCTCCTGCAAACACTTGATTTGTTTGCCACTGTGTCAGGCCTGAGGGTTTCGGGTCATTTCTGTTGAAGGCGCCGTCAGCACAGGCCGCTTTCAATAGAAATGCAGCGCGCGTAGTTGAAACCACCGCAAAAAGTACTACAGCTATGCTGCGGGGTCATCTGGGAGGTTCCCACACCTTGTTGATGAGTCTTTGCCAAGTTTTGCGGTTAGCGACTTGTGACCGGCACTCCAAAATTCCCACTGTTTAAACCCGAAACCAACGCGAGAAGCGGCCACGTCCTGCGCCCGAGATTTTGAACCTCGGCTCGATAGAACTCGCACGGTTCTGGGCTGAGAGCTCAAGCCTCATGGGGTTTAGGGTTAGAGGGATACATGAAAAGCTCGTGCCCTGCCCGCCAAGGAACGTCAGCACATTCTCAATCAAGGTGATGCTCGTCTCCATCCTTGGCGAAACACAGCCGTAGGGCTTTAAGCGCTGTAGACACAGCTTCTGAACCCTAAGACTGATAAGGCCACACCACACCAGTTCCATCTTACACCAAAGGTACTGGGAGAAATTTAGTGTTCCGATTGCTTGAGGATCCAGAGGGCTCAGAGTTTAGGTCTCAAAGGTTTAGGGTTTAGGGTTAGACCCTCTGGACCCTAAACCCTCTAACTAACATCGAAAAACACTCTCTTAACGAAAATGGACTCTGAAACCTGAACATCCCCTAGACATCCCTTAAGCCCTTAGCCCCTAAACATCCCCCCCAAAAAAAAAACACTTCGACCCCTCTAAAGGAGCCCTTTGAACCCTTGCAAAGCCCCCTTCAGCCAAGAGCGGCGAACTGGGAACTTCGATGGCGAACTGCAAGAGCAGCAAGGCGTTGGAGAGCGAGGCAGAGGCGGAAGGGAGGAGCCTCCCAGTTCTCCGGGGGTTCAGGGGTTCAGGGGCTTCGGGGTGCAGGGCTTCGGGGTGTTTCGGGGTGTTTCGGGGCGTTTTGACATGTCAGGGGTTCGGGATTTAGGGTTCGGCGGCGGAGGGTTTGGGGTTCAGGGGTTCTGAGGTTTCAGGTTCAGCGTGTCTGTTGGGTATTTGTAGAACTTTTCATCCCGAAAACCTCCACGAGCCATGAACAAGTGCACGAAAGCCACAGCCTCAAGGCAAATGCTAAGAACAAAACCCTCAACCCTGTGTGCAAGCTCGCCCCAAACAAAACTAAACCCTACACCCCCAAACCCCCTCGCTCCTTTCAGGGGTTGGGGGCACACCGTCCATCAGCTGGAGTTTTGTTGCTCGCCCCTGGCCCTTTTTGCGACGCAGGCTTTGCCACTTGTCACTGTTGTAGCGCATGGGGTTTAGGGTTTAGGGTTTAGGGTTTCGGGTTTAGGGTTTTAGGGTTTTAGGGTTTTAGGGTTTAGGGCCACAAACCCTGAGAACCTTGCCTGTCGAAGGTGATAATCCTCGGCTGCTGCTGTTCCAGAATTCGAGGGCCGTGTATAGGTGGCTGCTTCTGACACGCTGCCAAAGGGTTCACGCTCGCCTTAGGCCTTTCTTCTTCAAACATAACACAAACAAAACAAAGATCGAGGCCTCCTCATATCGAACGAGATGCTGTCGCTCGCAGTTCAACATACCAGCTGTGGCTGTTCAACGTCTCCGGTGCATCAGGCACGATCGTCGAGGGTGTAGGGTTTGGGTGTAGGGTCTCGGCTCAGTTGGGGGCCCTGTGGCTTAGGGCGAACGGATCCCAATGAGGGCCTCGGGGATAGGGAAATGCTCCTACAACTTATTAGCAACTCCACCCCGAAACCCTCTGACAATAAGTCATCATGCTGCGGCCATTGACACCACCATGACGAAAGGCCTCAACCACAACCAGGCCAAGCATCACCCAGGACTCTTCTTCAACCAACGCCGACGGGGAGGTCTGAAGCCTTTTTGGGCGTTCCCCCAAGAGTGCGTATCATAAGTGTATATACAATATATGTACTCTTTATATGTATCTACTGTACCTCTACCTAAAATTATATACTTCAACCCATGCGAAGCTCCACATCCAAAAACAGAATGGCTTAGACTCACGCACTACAAAGAACGAAGGGAGGAACCCTTGATCGGAACCCCTGCCTTACATAACAGTTATGACTGTGCGTCTATAGATGTATGAATTCTAGCTACTCGTCTATTCATCAGGTGTGTATGTATGTGCATACATACGTATGTACGGTGATACGTATGTGTAGAGAAATTCAAATACAGACATAGACATCGCTAAAGACATATTGCTGAAGTACTTGGGCTTCCTTATAGGCGTTGCTACGAGTTAGAAGCCCGGAACATCGATCCAACCCTAAATAAAGCCCCTCAAACAACCTTGAACCCCACCAACCCGACAGTCATCCCCGCCAGCCTCCTCGCCGTCTGCTGCACTCCTGTGGGCAGGACCTTACAGGGGGGCGGAAGAGGATTTTCTGTCCGGGTTTGAGGTTTAGGGTTTTGGAGGGGCTCCTCCAGAGCGAAGATCCTGGCTGATTCCTGTTTTCCAAGCCAAGAAAATGAGACAAGCGCCCTGTGTTGCAAGGTTTCGGGAGATGGCGCTTGAAGCAGGACCGCAAGTACCCAAGAGGCCATAAGAAGTTGCAGCTATAGGTGCCCGACTTATGGCGCAGAATAGAACTACTCATGAACCGCTTGGTGCCCTGCACTTAGGGTTTAGAGTTTTATGGCTTTGCGGTTTTCGGGTTTGGAAGGTTTGGTGTGCTTCCTACGGCCAACAGAAAGAGACAAAGAGGATTCTCAAACAACTGCCTCGGCTCCAGAAACCAACAAAGCTCTGAAACTCGAGGAACGGAAGTTCTACCCCCCCCCCCCCCCCCCACCGCCCCAACGAAAAAGAAAAGGTTTCCTTGACTACCCAGATGAGCAAAAGCATCCTTTGAAAAGCACCCTCCGAAGCGACTCCCCGATTTTCGGGAAGCCCCGAATCCCGGCCTTGCACGGCTGCCACACGGGGACGAAGGCGCCAGACGGGCCTTCTGACCACGTTCGAGGTTTCGGGTTTACGGGTTCAAGGGTTCAAGGGTTCAAGGGTTCAAGGGCTCAAGGGATCAAGGGCTCAAGGGCTCAAGGGCTCAAGGGCTCAAGGGCTCAAGGGCTCAAGGGCTCAAGGGCTCAGGCTTGGCTTTGGGGTGTAGGGTCTAGAGGGTTCAAGGCACAGGGTTCAGGGTTTCCTGCATGAAGGGAGAGATCATTACAGAAGGCATGTCCGAGGAGCACATCTTCGTGCGCTCCCCCGCCACGCACTCTGCCGATGGCCGACAGCCTGGGCGGCGAAGTCAGGGGAACAACCCCCCTTAAGCCCTGAATCCGAAACCCCCTTCTGGCCCCAAAGCTTGAAGCCCTAAAGCCTGGACACCCTAAACACCTCAGACCTCTCGTGCTGCTTGTGCCGGGCAGCTGATCGTCCGGAAGGACTGGGCGGGAAGAAGGTGGATCCTTATCTCCCACAGGATGGCAGGACCGCCATAGGGCTTACGGTGTAGGAGCTTGAAGCTTCAGGGCCTGTAGGGGTCAAGCTTGTTTGGGCTCTGCTTTAAGACCCCTAATCTTCCACCACCACAGTTGCATCCCCTGCTGGCAAATCTTTTGCAACTCACGGGAATCATGTCACTCAGAGAGTCCCCAAGAACCCTGAGCCCTCAAAACCCTCAACCCTTCAGAATCCCCCAGTCCTTAGAACCATAAAGTTTAGCTTTCAGGGCTTCGAGGCTTAAGGGCCCCCCTAAGTGCATGCTCCGCGTCTGAACACAAGTCTGGTTGCCCCTGAGCTCCTGCTCCAGAGAGCAAGGCGCTGGGCACTGATTGGCGATGGCTCCTGAGCTGAAGACGACTCGTCCGAGAAAATACGAAGGGCCCCGCAAAACCTTGCGCGTCGAGCATGCCATCGGCTGCAAGAAGGTGGCAGTGCGGTGAAGCATGCTGAAGTTTAGAAGTAGATTTAGAAGAACCCCATATAAAGTCTTAATCTGTTAGGACTATGGTTGCCACCTCGATCTATATCTGCGCTTCATGGTTTAGAACCTTGCGTGCTCACTCGCCACCACAGTGGCAAGCACATGGCTGATGGCTTGATCACAAAACGCTCTGTCCCTAAGCCCCACACCCTCAAGGCAGCTGGGCCTGAAAACCTGGTCCCAAATCGGAAGACTCTGGAAGACAGCAACGTTCAGGTTCGTGATTTTTCTTGGAGAAACCCTAGGGCTCTGAAATCCCACTGAGCCCTGAAGAAGCTCCCAAACAGCCATCCCCCAAACCCAAAAGCCAAAACCCACCCTAAGGTAGGCCCTTCTGGGCCTACCTCTGTGTCTTGCTCCACGTTCACAACACCCCAACAAACCCCAAAGACCCGTTAGATACACCCTCAGAATCTTCTTGTGCCAGGAAAAATACCTTCAGGGGAGGAAGACATATCCTCGGGGGCTGATCTCTTTGCCAAGCCTCCACTGAACTTGGGAGTGCAGACCTTCCGGTTGGGGTCCTGTTGTCAGGGTTCTTGCTTCAGGAGCTTTAGGGTTTTGGGTTTTGGGCTTAGGGTTTAGGGTTCTTACTTCAGGAACTTTAGGGTTTTGGGTTTTGGGTTTTGGGCTTAGGGTTGGGTTCAGGGTTTAGGGCTTGGCCCTTGGGGCTTAGGGCTTAGGGTTCAGGGCTTAGGGTTTAGGGTCTTTAAAGCATGCTTCCTAGAGAGCCCTGTGATGGCAGCTGAAGTTATTCCCTGTGGCAAGGAGCCCAGCTGGGCTGAGGGTTGAAACACCCCTAAACCCTAAACCCGACACCCGAAACCCCAAACTGCAATGCCTTGCAACCGCCCTCTCTCCTTGGGATGAGGGCAGGCCAGCCTGTGTCTGCGTCTTGATGCGGCTTTTAAGGTTTAGGGTGATAGGGCGATAGGGCGATAGGGCGACAGGGCGATAGGGCGATAGGGTGATAGGGTGATAGGGTGATAGGGCGATAGGGCGGTGATAGGGTGGTAGGGTTTCAGGGGTTTCAGGGGTTTCTGGGGTCTCAGGGGTTTCAGGGGTCTCAGGGGTCTCAGGGGTCTCAGGAGTTGAAGGTGCGCAGCATCGCGACAATTTCGGCAGCAAGCAGTACTCATCCCGTCGCGAGCCATGGCCGCAAACCGAAAACCCCAAAGACCTTGACAAGGCTCACACAGCATTCAGGGTGCTCAGGATTTCCCTCAACACTAAACCCCAAACCCTGGAACCCTAAGCCCAGGGTTTCGAGCTCTCGCATTCTGCAGCCGGGCCACGAGTTCTGCCCACAGGGGCACATTGCATCCGGGCTGGTGCACAGGACATTCGTGGAGTTCGGGGCACCTGCGAGGAGGTGGAGCCCCTGAAGGTTAGGGGCTTTTGAGGGGAGTTTAGGGTTCGCGATTCCACACACACAGACACACACATACACGTACATACATACATACATACATACATACATACATACATACATACATACATACATACATACATACATACATACATACATACATGCATACATGCATACATGCATACATGCATACATGCATACATGCATACATGCATACATGCATACATGCATACATGCATACATGCATACATGCATACATGCATACATGCATACATGCATACATGCATGCATGCATACATGCATACATACATGCATGCATGCATGCGTGCATGCATGCATGCATACATGTATATATACGTATATATACATAGGAAGAAAAGACGCCTACACCCAGCTACATATCCATCCTGGCCTTGAAGGTCATAGTCAGTGACCTCACAGGCCTGGTCCGCAGCGGCTCATCCGGATTTTCTTTGTTGTGCTTTTAGGGGGTTTAGGGTTTAGGGCTTAGGGTTTAGGGTTTAGGGTTTAGGGTTTAGGGTTTAGGGTTTAGGGCTTAGGGCTTAGGGCTTAGGGCCTAGGGTTTAGGGTTTAGGGTCTAGGGGGGGGGACTTTAGATTTTTATTGGGGCTTTTTAGGGGGGGTGGGGATTTTGAACTCTTTGTTGGGGGTTTTTGGGGGTTTCAGCGCGGCTCCGTGCTCCGGCACCGTACCCCCCTCCACCTCAGGCCCGAAACCCCGGAGAGACCCTGACTCCTACACCCTCAATGACTAACCAACTTCTCTCCAGGCTTTCTGGTCCCCGCGGGCCTTTTGCCAAGCAGCGCAAGGGCAGACCGGATCCACCAGCGGCCTTACACACGTGGAGCATGGCATGGTTCTAAGGTTGTTAAGAAAGAGATAAAGGGATCCGAAGTATGGGCCCTTAGTATGTATAGTGGGTAGAAGGGTTGTAGAACAGGGGACCCAAATGAAGAGCCCAGACTTCAGATCCCCTAATGATCCCTAATGGTGCCCACACAAGATGCTTTGGGGTTTAGGGTTTGGGGCTTAGGGAGAAGGATGTTCAATTTTTCGGAGTGGCTGTAGGGTGAAGAGGGTCATGCTCAAGAGCAACCAAGTGCGTCGTGCCATGCCATTGAATCATTGGGAGCCTGATTGATGACGGCCAGGCTCCACCCACTTCATCCTGTCCCCAAAAACCCCGTCCATGGCAGCTTCGTAGGATGCGCGTCTGTGTTGCGAACAGTGCCGTCCAAGGGACCGGAGGATGCAAAGGTCAGAGCCCGGGCATTGCTGCGTGTTTTGCCCGCATGGGCATCGCTGCCTCGAGTCGATGCACACGTCGCGGTAGCCTCAAAGCCACAGGGGAGATACCATGGGGGTTCGAGAAACTCCAACGTTCGGAAACGTTAGGATTACCCACATTCCCCACGCAGAAGATGGCCTGCAACTACGCCGCTGCTCGTGTAGTCCGTGAGTGTGCAGAGCTTTTGCGCGCTCGAGCACTGCAGCGGACAAGGGTTGTCCTGGACTGAATAGTTGGACGGCCTGCAAAGGCTCTGAGTTGTGTGCGCGATGGGTCAAGAATCACTGCTTGGACGTTCATGTACTGTAAACGGCCCACTGTCAAGACTGCCCCTTTACAATCTTCCCCTAAGCCATGTCAGTGACGCAAAGCCCACAAGGCCTAAGCTCCGGAAGAGAGCCGGGTATATACCCGTCCTTGAAGATGCAGCCGAGGGAGGCGCACCACTTAGCCTGGCAAAGTAGTGGCGGATTGAAGTTGCTATCTTGCACACCTCAAATCAAACAAGGCTCAGGGTCTAGGGTTTAGGGTTTCGGGTTTACCGTTTAGGGCCCGAATCCCGCAACCCGAAACCCAAGCTGTCACGTCATCGACGAGCCTCGCGCCCGCAAAGGCAGCCTGACTCCGTGGCGCAGGGCCGGGTCGGCGGTGAGAGACCTCGGGGCGCAGGGACCCTAGTCCCTCCCCTGAACCCTAAGCAACCCCAAGCCCTGAAGCCCTAACAACCGAAAACCCTGAAGCCCGAAGGCCCGATTTCGGAATCATGGGATATTAAACTCCGGACCGCAGCGTCGCGGAGTGTGGGCTTTGGGCTTCATGGCTACGGGGCTTCAGCGCTTAAGAGGTTTAGAGGTTTAGGGGTTGAGGGGTGTAGGGTTAATGGGTGCTATGATTTTGGATTTTCAGAGTTCAAGGGTAAGCTTGAGGGCCAGTCCTGCCAAGAAGTGCGGCATAAGGCTTAGCGCAAAGTTGTTGGTCTCTTGGGGCGATTAAAACCTACACCAAAACCCTATAAACTCTAAACCACTGCGAGCCGCCGTATTCTTGCCCATTGGGCAAGTAGTCAGCCACCACGGGGCATGTCCCGGCTACACAGGAGGAGCCCGGGCAGTATCCTGCCGCACGCACCCCAAGCCCCAAACCTCAAACCCTAAACCCTGCCGCTCATTTAGGGTTTGAGCTTCGGGGCTGAGCCGTAAGCTGAAACCCGACAAGAGGTGCCTAACCCGCGTTCCAGGAGTTGGGATTCCGAAGCTCCAAACCCTTGTAAACCTCAAGCCCCGAGATTTCCGCTTGTATGGGTTTAGGGTTTAAGGCCCCCCCCCCCCCCCCCCAACCCACACTCCCACACAAAACAACCAACCTCGCCAAGCTTGGGTGTTACCGATGTACCCCAAGTCACCGCGCGGCTGCGGGAGAGGGTTTAGGGTTTAGGGAGGCTCAGGGAAGTTATCCTAAGGATTTATGAGTCGGGGCAACAACAGTTACGAGCCCCATGTGGGGCCTTTTTGGGGCTGTTGTAACCCTGACCCTACGTCTTCCCCCAAAACCAACAACAAAACTTGCAACTACCCACGAATTTTCAGGTATAGGGCTTATGGCAACGCCTTGGCCCACCCCCCCCGAACCTTAACCGCCTGCAAGGTTGATGGTAAACCCTCAACCCTAAACAGGGCTTCCGGTTTCGACCTTGGGCTTGATGGAAGGCACGGTAAGCATTTTCAAACAGGCATCGGGAAGCAAAGTTCAGGGCTTGGGTTTGAGCATGAGAGAGGGCTAACTGCCTCTCGAACCCCGAACCCTGTGTCCATCATAAAGGTCCCCAACTCCCCAGCTACTCCCAAAAGCCTCGCTGTGTATGAGTTATTTCTGTAGTTGAAAAGAAAAATGACATATCATAACATAGAAAAACACAAAAGAAGATGTAACCTGTACAAGTAGACCCAAAACTTTCGGAGCGACCCTCCCTCATCCTCCAACCAGCGGCAAGCACTCGGACCAGTCGGCGCTCCCCTCGGCACTTGCCCGAACCCCCCAAGGGTGCAACGTTGTCGGGTTGAGGGGTTTCGGGTTCAGGGGAGCTCGGGAGCCATCAGCTTCCTTTCTGCGGGGGGGGGGGGGGGGGCTGCATACTATTATAGAGCCCTAAACCCCTCAGAGAGCCCCCTCAGAGCATCCTGCAGGCCGAGGAGCATCGGTGTAGTTGCATGCAAAGCTTCCCGGTCCACAGGCGCAGGGCTGACCCTTGGACACCTGAGGCTACGTGGCGGGTGGATTGAACTCCTGGGCCCTTCTTTGGGGGGGTCTCTTCAGTGTATTGCTAGGAATTGGTGAACACAACCGGCCCAAAGGATTGCATTGCTCAGATTCCGGGGCTAAAAGACCATGGGCTGCTTCACTTTAAGTTTTGAGGCTTTGGGGTTAGTATGTACGCCTTTAGGAAGTTTAGGGCTTCGGGGCTTTCGTGGTGCTAGGGCTCTAGGACTCAGATTCCACTCTAGGATTCAGATTCCTTTGCGCTGGTGCTGCGGGGCTTTACCTTGGGGGATGCTTAGAGCCCCTTCCAGGACATGAAGGTCATCAGGTCTGCCAGCCGCCGCCATGCATGGCAACTGCACAAGCACAACAGGTACTTCAAGTTAAAACCCTACAGCCCTAAACCCAAGGGAGAGCCAACCTCCCACCATCCCTGATCCCAAAAAAGCACATGCTGAACCAGCAAGGGAATCTGAAGACCCCGCTTTGGGGGTCCTGGACAGCACTCTTTGCACACACAGCGGAGTCAAGGCCCCCCCATTTCGAGAATACCTCATCATGCAGCCCAAACAACTGGCTGCCAACATCTACACTACTGAGTCCGTTTACCTGGTAATCTCAAGCTCCCAAAGCCTCAACCCAATGCTCCAAAGAGAAGCTGCGACCTCCCAAGCCCAAACTCGCTACTCCCAACTCGAAAAGAATATCCCCAGGCATCAGCATTTGTAGCTCTCCAATCCAAAACGCAAGAAAAAAAAGAAACGAAAGCCTCAAAGCCCACAACGTGCCAAATCTCACCTTAAACCCTAAACCCTAAACCCTAAACCCTAAACCCTAAACCCTAAACCCTAAACCCTAACCCTAAACCCCAAACCCTAAACCCTAAACCCTAAACCCTAAACATTGCAGTTGGACTTGAGCCCAGGCTCGCAGACTTCCTCCGTACGGAGAAGCTCCCCTCCTGCGCCAAAGCCTTGGACTCTTCAGAGCATAAGAGACTAGGGTTTAGGGTTTAGGGTTTAGGGTTTAGGGTTTGGGGTTTAGGGTTTAGGGTTTAGGGTTTAGGGTTTAGGGTTTAGGGTTTAGGGTTTAGGGTTTAGGGTTTAGGGTTTAGGGTGCTTCCCTCTCTTTCTGCTTCTTCTGCTTCTCTTGGGGCCACAGGGGCGAAGCTGAGGATGTTGGGATGTTGAGGCTTAGGCTACTTAGGTGCTTATAGGGTCTAGGATTTAGGGGTATTCAGGGGTGAGGGTTTAGGAAGTTTACGTGGCTGGGAAGAGGCCTGCAGAACAGACCCTTTTCTGGTCCGGGGCGCTGGGCACGTAGCACCGGCGCTCATCTGCCCCGCACGCCAGCGGGCAAACGGACAGACCTAGGAACAGGGAAAGGCTTGGCGAATGGTCGGAGACATGACAAAAGGACGAAGCCCCAAAAATGCGATGTTATGATCTTTTTTGTGGCTGCTTCGACCTTCTTGCTGTGGCTTGCCTGCGCCTCGTTTTCTTTTGAAGGGTTGCCTGTGCCGTTTTTGTCCGCCCCTGCTCCTTTTCAGTCCTTTTCCTGCTCTTTCCACAAGGACTCTGCGGAGTCGACAAGTCGAATTTCATGGCCTATGGTTGTGTCTTGTTTTTCTCTTTTTCCCATTCCCTAGGCTCGAGGGCTCAGGCTAAGAATTCGGGCTGCTGGGCTTCGGGGCACTTTATGGTTTTCCTGGGGGTTCGGCGTTTTTGAGTAGGGGGCGCCTGAGGCTTTGACAGAGCTTACTGTAGGCTCTGGGTCAGGGGTTCGGGTTTGGGTTGAGGGCTGTTTTTGGGGCCTCAGGTTATAGGGTTTAGGGCTTCTCGGGTTAAGGGTTGAGCTTGAAACTACAGTGTAAAGTAGGCCGGCTTGTTCACAGTCACAGATCACCACAGAATTGCAGGGCACATGCAACCGAAACCACCGAGAAATGAGGCTGGGGGCAAAGCACACCTTGCAAGAAACCAGGCAGAAACACAGACAAGCTCGCAAAAAGCGTCTCACGGCAAGCAACAAGACCGCCGCCCCTCTTGCCCTCTTCTTCGAAGATTTTCGCAGGCCAAGAGTGATTAGTGGTTTTGGCTTTAGGGCAAGGAACCTTTTACCCTAAACCCAGAGCCCCTGAACCAAGGCTTGCAAGCCACTTTGGGACTCGGCGTCCCAACGTGGAAGGCAGTATGGATCCTGCGCAGGGAAAGGTTCAGGATTCTTCGGGATTGTGGGATCGGGTTTCGGGTTCAGGGATCGTAAGAGAGCTGTGCGTAAGCCCCTGCTCTGGTAGAAAATGTTCTCAATTTCTTTGCTCACTCGCGAAGAGAATCCGCGCGTGCCTGTTCATTCAAGTCACTCCCTTCAAACGCCCAACTTAATACTGAAAACCACGCGCTCGTGCCACTCGCCTGGATTTTACACTTAAGCTGTGGCCTTTCAAAGGGCTCCAGAGCTGAGACTCGGCTCAAGACCTTCATGAACGACTCTGGGGCTGGAACCTTTCATGGGTGCTCTTCGTGGACGGACTCTTGGGCAGCTAAGGTGATGCTAAGGTGTTATGAGATTGATGGTGTACGAAAGGAGAGGTAAAGGTTAACCGCGCTCCCTGTCACACCTTGAGACCCAACCTCTGCTTCCAAGTCACCACGAACCCAGCATAGAAACCTTTCCATCACTAGTCTTTCTACGTGGCAGGAACTCCCCTGACAAGGAACCCACCCTCGGGACCCCAACCGCCTTGATCACCCTTGTCCTTGCATAAACTCTGTCTCTGGGACTTAATCAGAATTTTGAGGGACCCCATTTTCATACGGAGCCTTTTATGCAGGGTACCCAACAAGGACCCATGATTTAGTTTGGCGAAGCCCCCAAGAAGCAAGAGCACCCAATGGCTTCTAGGACATCGGTCCCGGTCGAAGTTGCATTGAATCGCATTCTCGCCACAAGGGCAGTCGGTGCCGTCCGCCAGGCAGAGCTCTCGCGAGCCCTTTACAGCGCCGTTGACTCTGTAGTCCTTTCGGTCGGCGCGGGAGCCATTTTCTCGGTTTGTGGGTGGAGTTCGATTTGGTTGTTACCTCTGTTAGGCCCCCCCGCCCTCGAACTTAGCCACATAGACCCGAAACACACCCCAATACCATCCAAGACTTGAGGCCTGTAGGAACTTCGAAGCCCATTCGAATTCTCGGGTTTAGGGTTTAAAGGCCTGGGCCCTCTGCCGCCCAAGCCGCTGCTAGATTGCAAAGCATGGCGGTGCAGGTCACGGGACAGGCCGCCGTGGTCGCGCGGCACTCCTCCCGCTCCTGCCTGGGGACTGGGAGGGTTCGAGGGCTTGGTTAATATACTTTATCATTTATGAATATAGATGTATCATTGTATATGTATATATATATATATAGATATTTACACATGAAGAAGATATATACATACATGGTGTCTCATATATATATATATAGATATGTGACTCCACCTCTCACGCGCGGATGGGAGATCTTGCGTCCGAAACGGCCAGAATCCCAAAACAAAAGCCGGATCACGGATAACCTCTGAATCTGAAGTCAAAAGAGCGCCGCGCGCGGGATGAGGTTTCAACGGTCGAAGACGGCAAAAGCTCTGCACAAGCCGCCCCAAGATTAGCCGAGAGGCCTGTTGCTGTCCTCAGATCTCAAAGTGTCAGTGGACATCAATAGACACAAATGTACACCGTAACAGGTTCGATAACTCGTGCAGCAACCAGCACACATCATGCGCCTCCTCTAAGGTCAGACCCTCCATGATGCAGTCTGGCTGCAGTCCACATGCACATCTGCGCATTCTCTCCACACAGGCAAGACCTGCAGGAACTGCTGCCATCCGTACCCGTCAAGCGCAAACCCACGACCCTACACCCACGAACTTCCTGTGGCTCTCTGAGGCCCCGGCTGGGATGAGTCCATGCAGACCGCAGCCACAGATGCGTTGGGCTTGTACATGCCTGAAGAAGGGTTGAAGGTTCTTGGTTTCGGGCATTCGGACGTCAGCCCCACACACCGGAATCAGTGAATGTAACCCGCGCAGGGTGGGCACCTTCCGCCGTGTAGGACACCGGAAGGCAAACCTGCACAAGAACAGTTCGGCAGCAGGGTGTCACTGAGGATACCCATGGTAGCCTTCGACCCCCGTGCCTCAGAAGAGCGCACACGAAACTGCTGACATTCTTAGGACGAGTACCTGAAATCGTAACACCTCACATAAACCCATCATCCTAAACATCCTCAACCCTCTATCGCCCAAACTCAAGCGCGGCGCGGCCTTTCCAGCCTCGCAGGCCCCGGGGCAGCTGTCGGAGACCTTCATGCGACTCAGACATACACCCTTACACCCTTTCGCAGCGTGAGGGTTTAGGGTTCTGTGTTCGGGGTTTAGGGTTTAAGGCTTAGGGTAACAACTTTCCCGAAAGCAAGGCACCTCTCCGATGTGCCTGTCAACGGTCAAGACAGCCAAAGCAAGCTTACGCAAAGCAGTGTGTCCGCACACAAATGAAGCTTTTAGAATCAACTTCTTTGAAAGACAGCTTTTGCATCTGCAGAATCCCACTCCTTGCAAATGCAGAAACCCGATTCGAAGCAATTGGCCGCCCTCGCTTCCTCTCAACGCCCCCGGAACGAGATGCAAAAAGAGCACTCGGTTTTTGCAAGCGCCTGAAGGATCGCCCCCCCAAAACCCCCCAATACATCCTAAACCCATCCTACAAATCCATCCTAAAACCCTGCGGGGGCCCTGAAAGCTACGAGGCCCAGGGGCCGGCACGCAGAACTCCCCGCAGCTCTGGGCATTTTGGCCGCAGGGGCATGGTGCCGAGGACGGAACGCCTCAGGGGCGGTAGGAGCGGTGGGCGAAGGCCCTGATGCAAAAGCGTCTGTGAACAGCAAGACGGCTCAAAAACAGGGCTCAAAAAAGGCCTCTTGTTGCATTGACGGGTCCGTGTTGCCTTTGCCACCTTCCCAGAGGCCCATACCCTTATGGGGTTCCGGAGAGCATCATTGCTGAGATCCCAAAACCTCGCGTTGCAAAGCTTTGGGCCCCAAGCTGAAACCCTCAATTTTTTCGGACTTCATAAACTTGTGACTTGTCAACCGTGTCCCTGGTTCTTAGCAGTTCCAGTTCAGGACCGGTGCAGTGTAGGGATCGTACATCTGCGGCTATGCTTGCAACTTCCAGGGCTACGCAGCACAGCGTGCGGCACAGTCCCATCTACCATTTGCAGATTATTGGTCATTCGAAGGAGTGGGCATACTGGGCCCAGCCGTGAAATCTACCCCTACGAAGGCTGCTCTGGACACTCTTGATGATGCAGTCACAATGGTCGAAACTTCGTTGGACTTGACAAACCTTGAAAGCTTCTAGAGTGAGGTTCTAAAGGCTTCGCACGTGTTTGCAGGCTTTAAACACTCTAAAGGTTGAAACGCTTCTCAAGGTTTTCGAAGCTTAACTAGCACCAGACAAGAAATATGCCTTTCAAAGCTACCAAAAGATTCTGCTGGGCTCAACCCCCTGCTTGATCCGCAGTATTCGGATCAAGAGGCATAGCATGGAGGTCACGAGCACGCGACCCTGCACATCCATGTTATCCTGAGGGCACATAGGCAGGCTCGGGTCTCCGAGAGCTCGGGGATCGGAAGTCGGGCGTCAGAGTAGAATCAGCAAATGCCCTTAAACGCGCCGACTCTGCTGAGGACATTCAAGGACACATCAATCATCAAAGAGCCTTGTAGCATTCTTTTGAACTTTGGAAGGGCTCCTAGATGGATTCCCGTCGAAAGTAGGAGCAACATATCGCCTCACACCTCCGTAGTGACAAAACATCTCTGGCTCTGTCAAGGATCCACGGAGCAAAGCTGCTCACCTTCCCTGCAGGTCTTGGGGCAGCTGTCGAGGAGGTCAGTACAAAACTCCTGGTTGCCGGCACCAAGGCACCTGTCACATCGAGTTTGGCCAGAATCTTGCTATCTGCAGCCCTCTTACCATCACTGCTACTCTCACCATCACCGCTACTTGTGGTTTTACTGCACCACGCCCACTCCTGCACCACTCACTGCTACTACTCCGCAATGTTCTTGATACTAGCTACTGGCAATGACACTACAACTCGCGCGAACAACCTTTACCACGACTGATGTGGAACTGCCGCTACGAAGAACCACCTGTATGGCAGGCATTACACATATGAATTTTGCTGCATGCTTGAGTCCTTACGAACCTTCCAGCCAGCACTACGACCTAGGATCTTTACGGCAGCAGCGACCTCAGATGAATTCCAATAAGGGCCAGGTGGCTTCTGCGCCGAGGCATTCTCACAGAGGACCGGGCAAGAGCCAGCCACCGTGGCCGCGCAAATCTCTGAGAGGTACCTGGATCGCAGTTCGGCCCTTCTGATCCCCGTAAGACCTCTGAGCTACACAACTTGCAGAGAGCTGGGCCCCGATATCAAAGCCTTGAAAGGGCTCTTAAGGGTGGTTCAAGGGTTTGGGCGTTTTCTTTTGGGCGGGGGGGGGGGGGGGGGGGGCCTGCATGGGTGGAGGTTTCCAGGGAAAACGTGCCAAGGGGCATCCTTCCCTGCTGGAAGGACACCATGGGGCAGAGCTGATGGCCCTCAGGGCAGGGGGTGGCCGGCGGACAGCTGTCATACCACTCCTGGGCACTTCTTGGTGTTAAGGGGGATTTTAGGGTTTCGGGATTCGGGGTAAGGGCTCAGGGTTGCGGGTTTTGGGCTCGGTGGCGCTGGCTCTGGGTTGGCCTGGGGCCGTAAGATTCCTTTCGGTATTCTTCCTTCGCTGACGCGACGTCGGCAACCTAAACCCGCAACCTCCCCAACCCTCACTTGACATAATAAGTACGCTATAGGAGAAGATAACATGATATAATGTACGTACTCAATTCGCCTCGGCTTCCTGCCGAGAAGCGCCTGGAACAAGCAGACCCGGATCGGGTCTCCTTCCCCCTAACCCAACCCTTCCCCCTTCTGACGCCACCCCCCCCCCTTTGAGACCCCCCCCAATCGCTTGGAGGAGCTGCAAACCGATGCCGTGGAGGGTCCCGCCAGTCGGTGGCTCCTACACAGAAAGCCTCAAAACCCGCCCCCCACCCCTCCCCCAGTGTGCTCCCGTGCAGAAGAACGCGGGTGCCACGTGGTCTCATAGAAGCTTAGCGCTTTAGAGAAGTAAAACGCTATGAGTGACGTGCCAAGTTTCCGCGCTGCCGAACAGCTAACTCATCTCTTGAGCTGGTTTAGTTTAGGTTGCTGAAAAGCATGATTTGTGGGGCCAGGTTTGCAAGCCGGATTCCCGTCCCCCCTCCCCCCCCTCCCCCCTCCCCCCCCCCCCCCTCCCCCCCCTCTCCCCCCTCCCCCCCCTCCCCCCCCCCTCCCCCCCCCTCCCCCCCCCCCCCTCCCCCCCCCTCCCCCCTCCCCCCTCCCCCCTCCCCCCCCTCCCCCCTCCCCCCCCCCTCCCCCCCCCCCCTCCCCCCTCCCCCCTCCCCCCTCCCCCCTCCCCCCTCCCCCCCCACCCCCCCCCCACCCCCCCCTTAACCCCGCTGGCTTTTTTTTTTGTGCGAAACCCTCTCCTTTCCTGTCCTGGGGCCGGCCCGGCTGCCGAGGCGGCGCGCGCAAGCGTTTACAATTATGTATACATGTATGATATACCATATAACTCATAGAATGTGTATATGTATATATATATATACATACACTGCACATTTTTTTGCCAGCCCTAAAGCCCGCGTCATTGAACACATTCCTCCGACAAAGCCCTCAAGAAATCAAACCCCCCCCCCCCCCCCCCCCCGACCCCTGAAACCAGTCGACCCTGACATGGATTGGGGTAAAGGTTTGGGGAAAAGATGCCCAGCAGCCATCGGAAAACACTCCGTCGAATTCGTCTCCTGGTCATGTTGCACAGGCCAGGGGTTGCGGCTTGAGGTTCTGGGTTCGGGGCTGCTCGCCGCTCGCGGGTCCCAAGCGTACCCCGAAGCCCCCGAAACAAGAAAGTCCAAACCCTGAACCCTCGCCCAACCCGACCAAAACGGGCTCAGAGACTCCGTAAACCTGAAACCCTGAACCCTACTGCCTTGTTGAAGCGGACTCCGAGCCAGAGAAGCCCCCGACGGAAGAATCTACACATCCAAGCTGGGGCTGCTTCTAGGGTTTAGGGTTTAGGGTTTAGGGTTTACGGTTTAGGGTTTAGGGTTTAGGGTTTAGGGTTTAGGGTTTAGGGTTTAGGGTTTAGGGTTTAGGGTTTAGGGTTTAGGGTTTCGACGTTAAAGTCTAGGGTTTAGTTTAGGGTGGTCTCTGGAACTAGGGAAACGCCAAGAAAACGACGAAACGAACGGTCCTCATTCCAGCACTCGTGCTCATTGCTCTCACATCTGCCCGCGGGAATCAAGCGTTCAGTCGCCAAGCTGCTCAAGCGTTCTAGCTTTACTGCACAATCAGCTACCACCGCAGTTATGCATCAACTGCCGGCCCTTCTTCAAACCTCCTATTGCTTCCACACCACTGTATGGGATAACATACTTAGTGCAAGTCCCTGCTGCCCCACCCAATCCAGTTCGCGCATGGGAGACATGCACGAAATGAGCATTGCCACGTCGAGTTAAGATCAGCAAGAAGGAACTGAAAAGGACATGTCTGAACGTATTGCCTGGACGTTGAGACGGATGCCGACGACGAGGACGTCACTGCGGGGCCTGCTTGATATATAAGGTACTGGGACTCCTCCGCAACAACCAAAAACTTACCGATTTCGTAAAGTCGAGGTTCCTGTTGTTGAGGTGGAGGAGATTGCACTTGTCGCGACAGAATCCAACCTCCAAAAGGAATCCACAGTGCCGTTGTCGGCAACCCCTCCAAACACGTAGAGCTTCTCGTCTGCAGGGTTCCACGCCGTCGCGTGCCCATGGCGGCCATCCGGACCACTGATTGTGTACTCACTCCAGCTGTTGCTAGCCTAGGACACACGATAACCCAGGAACAACAAGGATCCGCCTGTTTGTTCAGCAGCTCTACTGTAGCCAGCGACGAAATTATAGGAACCCAACTCAAAAGTCTGGGGCCTTTTTAGTTGGGGGCCCAACGAAGCCCTCGAAACGCCCCTAAACAACATAACTATCATATCCTAAATCCCAAACCCCGAACCCTAAACCGTAAACCCCCCAAGCCCGAAAACCCTAAACCCAAAACCTTAAACCCAAAAACCCTAAACCCTAAAACCCTGCGTCAACTCTGGACAGCGGCGTTCGCGTAGAGGAAGATGGAGTCCAGGTTGCCAAAAGGCCCTTGGCCGCTTCCGCCATATCCCACCTGAGGATCCCAAAGTGGGGTTGTACAGTCTAGGGTTTAAGGTTTAGGGTTTGGGGTTTGGGGTTTAGGGTTTGGGGTTTAGGGTTTGGGGTTTGGGGTTTGGGGTTTAGAATTTCCTGTGATATGGCGCAGATGCTGTGAGGGTTAAGATGCACAAGAGGCTCGACAGCTTCGTCAGGTGCGAAGAGCAGCTCTGGCCCGATTGTGGAGGGCCATCTAACCCCTTTCTCCCACCCTACGACGTCCCAGCGGCAAAGTGTTCAGGGTTTAGGATGTATGGTGTTAATCGTATTCCCCCTGCGCACTGACACGCCTGGAGTGGTCGTCTTCTTCTTTGGGGGATAGACAGGTGCGCAAGGTGCGCAAGGAGGGAAGCAGAGTACGTGGGACCAAAGCAGACGCGCAATAAGAACCGAACCGAGCAGCAAAAAAGAGATTCACAATGACATCCCAGACAAAACTCCTAAAAACCCATGAAACTTGCCGACCCTCCGGTGCCAGTGGATAGATTTACAGAAATCACTGACGTTGCCCACGCATCAATGTATACAGACAGAACACTCACTACCTCATGTTTGCGTCCTTTGGGCACTGCGAAGTATAGAAGCACAGCAACTGTTGGAAATCACCAGGGCACCAACAAGCCCGTTGTGGGATTCCAGGCCAGCGAGGGCTCGATCCGCTGGGTAAAGTTTCCAGATTGCACCAGCTCAGTCCATCCAGTCTCTGGAGAATAGCTCCATAAGTCCTGGGTTCACGATGCAGAAAGACCTTGATACGGTCTACAGGGGGGTTTAGACTGGGCTACATGTTGCGCATACGCCCCTTAACGATTCGCTCTCTGTGCTTGGGATTTCTGGGTCTACTCGAACAAGAGTCGTTGTTGGTGATGTCGGTTGTGTCGGTGTAAGCCTTGTAGGATTGTCCACCGCGCCCACAGCACATCAGCATCACATGGCGCGAAGAGTCCCACACCTAGGCGAAGTCATATCGGAGATGTTGGGCCCTCTTTGCGGAAAACAAACACAACTATGCAACTATCTGCTGCTAGCATAAACACAACCCTGCACAGCCGGTATCAACAGCTAAGGCACCGCAGCATGCCCGAAACGTGCTGACGGCCTAGAGCCAGACATGTTCGGAGTCGTCCAAGAGTCAGAGCTCGGATCATACCTCTGCATTCCAAGCACAAACAAGGAGACCCTCTCGGTTCGGGTTTGGCGAGATGGGCCCTGCTTTGACAGAAGAAGTAAACGGATACTACGGGAAGCCCAGAGACATCTGCACGTCATCCAACTTGATTCCGGAAGCATCAACGCCGCCAAAGACTATCATGCGCTTTGCTCTGCTGTCCCACACGGCTGAGTGCCTGGACATACTCTGCAGTACCAACAACACGCCTATGCGAAACAAGAGTTTGGGGCTCACCATCGTTTCGTCAATTGCCTCGATCGCTCGGTGGCTGCCGCAGTCAGCTCTGTCCATGTGTCGGTAGCCAAGTCATAGCTAAACAGGTCATTGAAACTAGTCTCAGGGGAGTGTATGGTTATGCTGACGTTCTGCCCGCCGAAGACATACATCCTCCTGGCATCTGGATCTAGCACTGCAGCATGTCCAATGCGCGCCGCCGGCGCCCCAAGCTTCGATTTCGTGGTCCATACGTTCTGAGTCGCGCTGTAAAAGTACCTGACAATTCTGTTAGAGTTGATTGCATGGAGACACTGCACGGAATACGACACATTATATGCGACCGGCTACAGTTGTTCAATTTACCCTGCCCTAAAAGACTTTACAGCCTACGTCCTGGACACTGCGCAACAGAACAAAAACCTTGAACTATTCTCCGTAAACCCTATATAAACCTTAAACACAAACACCTGCGCGGCCCAGGGCCGAGTGGCCTGACGTGGAGGGGTTCAAGAGCCGATTGCACGGAGGTTGGTTGCTTAGGGGCTTGGGGGAAAAGGGTTCGAGGATTTGGGGCTTAGGGCAGTTTACGGCGTTTCCGCTCCTTTTCTGAGTTTAGGCCTAGGTCCCCGATCCCGGCAAGACTGAGGTGCAGGTCATCACGGTAATCCCAGAAGGGCTCGACGCCAGCCACAGGTCCCTGTCCGACGCCCCCAAACAAGAAAATCCCTTCGTCCACGGCGTCCCAGACCATCGTCATCCTGCAAGATCGTGGATCTCAGGGCGAGGGCTTCTTTGAGTACAGCACCTTTGCTAAGCCTTTGCGAGCTTCATGGCGGGACAAGACTGAAGTCTCCACATAGATGCCTTATGAGACACTGGGTTGCTGGTGTGCTAGTTTCATACAGACTCCTCCCAGGCTAAACCCTCAACCCTAAACCTTGAAGCGACCATCAAGAAAGCCTGATCCAAAACTCACTGTTGTGGTGGTAAACATAAAGCCTCTAAGCCCAAGCCCCCAAAGACCTAGATCTCAACTCTCATTGCACAGTAGTTTAGGTTTAGGGTTGAGGGTTCAGGATTGAGGGTTTAATTAGGCGGCTAGGGGTTTAGGGCTTGAGAATTCGGGTTAGGAATTAGGGTTTGGGGAGTAGGGTTTAGGGTTTAGGGTTTAGGCGGTTTAGGTACAGCGCACTAGGCAGATTGCAGGTGGGATCCTTTGGGCGCGTGCATGCATGGAGACCAGTGGGCACGGCACAGAAGGAGTGATTTCTCTAGATTCTCTTCGGGTTCGCCCCCACACTAACAGTCCTTTGATCGGGATTCAAGTACCCCCTGATAAAACAGTCATTAGGGACTGTTAATATAAGGGGGGCACATGCCAGGATTCTTTTATTGAAGCTAAGACTCCGCTTAGAACCGGATTGTTTTGATGTATTCTCTTCGGCTGCTTGCACAAACAACAACAGGCCTCCATTCCTAAGCAAACTACAGAAACCTGATTGGAGTCCTCCTTGTATTGTCTAAACCCTAAATCCTAAGCCCTGAATCCTCAGCCTTAAGCCCGAAACCCTAGACCCTAAACCCTAAACCCTAAACCCTAAACCCTAAACCCTAGCCCTCATCCCTCTCAAATCCTAAGACCCCTCAACCCCAAACCTCCAAGCAACCCAGGGCTCAAGCCTGCTGAGCCTTCGTGGACCGACTCCAGTGGGGGAAAGCTGGGTCCAACCAGCCATCGCCAGTCTGGACAGGGCTTCGGCTCTTGGGGGATCCTTCTTCAGGTGTTGTTGGGGTTTTTAAAAAAGGTTTCTTGAGTTTGTTGGGTGTTTTTGTGGGGGTTTGGATGCTTAAGGGCTTGAAAGTTTAAGGGCTTAGGGGATTTGAATTTCCTAGGGTTCTAGACTTTCAGGGCTGTGGGGTTTGGGGTTTTAAGATTTAAGGCTTAGGGTTCTAGGGTTTCAGGGTTTTGGGGCTTGGGGGGGTTCTCGGGTTCAGGAAGGCTCGGGATTGGCAAGCAGGCTCAAGAGTGTCGGGCAAGATTTACGCCGGCGGGGTTTGGGGCTGTCACGCTTGCAGATTGAGTTTAAAGCTTTCAAGACAGCTTGCACGGCTTCATTGACTCTGCCTTGTTATGAACACGCAGCCCTCCACCTTCAACCCTGAGGAGCCTGATTGATTGCAGACAGACCCAGACTGGGCCAGGGCGCCAGGCCATGGCCGAAGAAATTCTTCACGTTGAGGGACGCAGATTGGGTTAGATGACTGGGCAATCTTCATTTGGGTTCCTGAACAACGACCAGAGTCCAGGGCTTCCAGGGCATTCCGAGGCAAATGTGCTAAAGCCCTGATCTGCCGGTGAAGTTTTGGCATGCGACGTGACTCAAGAAGAAGAATGGAAAACACGTCTCAGAGCCAATGCTCTAAACAGCATAGGCTGCATCAGGGACCACATTGCTGACAAGGGCATTGTTACTTCAATAGACCCGCCCCTAAAGCCTCGAACGAAGTTTGTGCAAACGCACTCATTCAACCTTGCATAACAAAAACATGGACACGGAATCTTGTCCCAAAGGTCCATGCCAAAACTGGCACACTGCTGTGCAAGCTTCTTCCTTCTCATGAAACAAAGGAAGCCGAGCTGCTCCTTATTTGCCGCAGCATGCACCTCGTTGGGTTTCCCGCCCAGGCAAATCATTTTCAAGCGCAGCGAGGCAGTAAAACTCGCTGGGTGGGAGCACTGAAAGGCTTGCGGATGCCTCTGTGCTTGGCTATGAATTTAGTTTGCTCAAGCAAGCGTTTGCTACGTGCTGTCCCCTTCTTTCCAAGGTCAGTTTGTTCAAGCATGGACAAGTGCAGTCGCACTTCTGAAGTGCAGTCGTAGCTAATTGCGTAAGCGCAAGAAGTGAACCAGATCTTGAAGGTACTGTGCCGATGCTGCATGCGACCCAGCATGTCCCACGCAACACACAACAAACAGCGAACTCACCGACGAGCAGCAGGCACGAAATCGGATCCACACCGCATTTTTCGCAGGTGTCTTAACACACTTACGACTCACAACCAAACTTACCCACAATCAGATGTTTGCATCGTCAGCTAGACCAATGATGCACGGGTGACAGTCACACGGTCCTATCGTGTGTGAACGAAGAACATCCTTCCAACGCACCCAATCCGTCCAAATGCCTCCTGGACGGAGCTGATAACTGCACCAGATTTCGTTTCGCAACAAAATTGGGTTGTTAAGGTCTCTAGGGTTGGGCGTTGCTATGTCTGATTCGTTCCTTGTTTTCGACCACTGTCTCCTACATTGTATTTGTCCTTCGTGTCTGTTGTGGTCTCCTACTTCGTTTTTTGCTTCGGGTGGGTTCCTTCGTTTTGGCTGGGCTTGTCTCCTTATTCTCTTTTTGCTTGACCCTAATCTTTTTTTTCATTCAAACATTTGTCTAATCTTTGACGTTTCTTCAATTTCGGGTAATCGATAATCTTAACTATTGGCTCGGTAAGTTGTTTCGTGTTTTACTGCCTTTAAAGTTCAAATTTGATAGGTCGTTCATAGAATTGCCGAACATAAAGTCTAGTCTGAGCCATACTTGGGTTCAGACATTGTTTAAGTTTGGGATATTCCTGGGGTTTTCGGGCATGTTACGGCTGTTCGCTTAGTGCTTCAATATTGCAATATGTTTCGTACTTTTAACATGTCTTGATATGTCAAATCGCGATGACAAACAAAACAAAACTCCATATTTCCTCCCGTCTTTCTTTTGTTTTACTTCGTAAATCATCTCGCTTTTCTTCATAGTCGATGTTTTCCCTTTGACTTCGTGGTTATTTAGGTTTTTCTTTGTACCTTCTTGGAACATCTGTACAAACAATACATAGTTTTCTCCATTCTTTAAGATAATGTTTGCCCTTGTACTTCACATTTGAGACAGTGATTTGTACAGTCATCCATTCTACTGTTTCTGTTACTATGCGTATGTCTTTAAGTGTCGAACACGGAGTTTGCACCATTTCATGAAATATCCAAGATGTATTGTCAACCATATTGCTGTATGAAAATTGTTGCGGTTGTTCTTATTCAGATTCAATAGGGTCAAATTGTCTATCAATGCATCTTTTTTTTGACTTCTGTCAACATAGCTAACAATCATCTTACACAGCAGTTCTTTATTTGGGTATTTAGCCATTATACAAATAACTACACGATAACAACGAAATATTACCATGACCTACAATACCTTTTGCCCATCGCTCAACCCAGAAAATGTAAGAGTGTCTTCAACAGTATCGAAAACCTGGCCATTATGAACGAATGCAAACCCGTTTTATCCTCATCTGCTTGGTTTGTCTAGGGTAAAAGCCTGTCTTGACAATCTAATCTGCGGCGTACATACAAGATCTTACCAACATCCCCGGACAGTGGCTCTGAATCCTTTGCCGGCAATTCGTTCCGGTGCTTGTCTAGTTTCACAGGCGTGCCGAAGGCTTCGGGTGCTCAATTCGCTTGACAAGGTTCATCACCCAACCAGATTCGGTGACGTCATTTCAACATGCACTGCACTCATGAGATGAGCGACGATCCCTCACAGAAGAAACTTCGTTTGGCCTGGTAGCTCCTAGGATTGTACTTTCTGTCCCGCCCGTCCCAAAACCTTGTGCCGAGACGTGGGCGCTGCTCAAGTGCTGTGGCTTCACATGCCATGTGGCTTTCAACACATGCCCAGCAAACTGAAAGAACAGGCTTCGCAAAAACTCTAAATGGTGACGTACACAGACCAATCTTCCATCACATCCGTCACCCGTGTCATGCATCCTCCAGTCTTCATGTCGAACCATGCGCAGAAGTCCAGAAAACACAGCCTGTGACGTTCAAGAGCTTTTTCCTCCGAACGCAATCAAACAGCGAGAATTGGTGCTGCTGTCGCGATTTTCCTTTAATTGATGCAGATGGAAGCATGAACTTCAAAGAACGAGGGGATGTCTTTGTGCCCTTTCCAAGGCTCCATCTCCTCCAAACCGTAAGGAACTGCGGCAAGTGTTTGCGAGCTCTTGGTTTTGGGCGAATGGGAAGGGCATCCCTCGCGTTGCATCACATCGGATGTGCAAGTACATGGGAGCTGTAGTCTGTATTCTAGACTCTCCAAATCGGAACCCTCTATGCTTCCCTTTTACAAACCCTCGCAGGGAACTCAGACTACAGCTCCTTGGTCCTGGGGCGCAGTGCTGCGTTTCCAGGACACCCTGTCTGTGCAGGATAGGTCGGTCTAAGCTTTGTAGACCTTCCCGCTTAGGTTCAAAGGAGCTCTGGGTACATTATTCAGATCCCAAGAGTCAACCTTCCATTGTTTTCTTAGTAGGCTCCTCTTGCAATCCTCATATATCTATAACATCCATGTAACCCCAATTTTGTCAGGGGCCACCGTCGTTTACATAGAGTAGGAGCTGAGCGGGTCTGGTAGATCGGCGGTGCTGCGTCCTGGGTCCGGAAGGGCAGCATACTGTCATGTAGGGGCTGCATCAAACAGACTGTCAGGACTAAACTGCCTGGACCATATGTCCAGCTTGCAGATTTCCTGCCTGGTGTCCCTGAAGGGCAATTAAGGTGACTATCACCTTCAATGGGTCTAGACTTAGGAGACAGACCTACGCAAGCAGTGTTGCCAGTTCTAAGTAATGCAACAACTCATGATAGCCCATTCAGACACTTGCAAGCAAGCAAAGGTCCTTCAGCGTGATCGCTGGTGCGTGATCTCGTACGGCCTGGTTTTGGACACAGACAGCCGATTCCCAACCTAAGCCCCAGCATGGATCATTCTGTCCATCGAGGCTGCGCTTGTTTGGAATATACCTTAAATACGTTAACTTTTCATGATAGGGCTGTATAACCAATAGTCATTTCCCCACCATGTTCACTCAGCTTAGGTTTCTTCACAACGACAGACAGCAATCCGGCCATACAATCGCTGGAATTTCGCGCAGGTCGTACATGCGATGAGGGCACTGAGGGAAAGAATTGCAGACAAAGACGGATAGGGCTAGCTGCCTACAAGCTCACGGATCGTTGATGAAAACATGCCCAGAAAGCTTTGCAGGTCCTCTCTGCCAGGCCCTCACCGCTGGTCAGGATACAGGTGCAAAAGAAACCCGTGCTGAAGTCCGGAGTTCAAGCACGGGTACGTTCGTCTTGAATCTGAGCCTTGTTCCCCTTGGCAAGATAATCAAGATTGTTACTCATTCTCTAGTTCATTGTTGGGACAGGATCAAAAATCATCATGTTTATTTCTTTTGGGTCTAAGTACCCATAAACATGTAGAATGTTACCCAACTATGACCCAGTTCTCGGGGTCCAGCGGAAGGAGGCCTGATGGGCTGCACGCATGCCGGGGTTCCTGCTATCCGTGTTTCCGCCCCAGTCGAGCCCATCGGTTATTCCAGCACCTGGCAGTACAAACAGCATGGCTTAGGGTTTATGGAACTTCCTTCACCTCGAAAGCCTTTGAAGGAGGCTGTTGGCAGGATCCAGCTCTCAAGCCCCAAACTTGACCAGCAGGGCACTGAAATTTGGATTTCTTAGCCCGGCTCTCCCTCAAAGATACACTCCAAAACTGCATGTACGAGACAGCTCCACCTGTGGCTCGTGCTGGAGCCTGGAGCCGGATAAGATGGATTCGGCAAGACGCCAATGTGACAACAACCACTAGATTTGCTGGAGTTCACTGAAAAATGTCACGCTGTGAAATGGAGTGGGCAGCTTGTTGTAGGCAAAAAGGGTCAAGCCTTGGTGAACAGTGGGTGGGGTGCAAGGGAGCACACCAGTTCTGCGGAAAAAAGCACGCGAACAATTGCATGGTCTGGTTCCAGGTGCTGTGGTCACGTGCTTGAGGATCTACTACTGGTACCAGTTCTGGCACCCCAGCCTGCGTGCTGCTGGCACGAGCAACTTCCTGCCCGTCGTCATCGACCGTGGACTCGACAATGCTAAACTTCTGCCGCTTAACCTTGCCATGCATGCGTGACTTTCAGGGGCGCGGCCTCGTGCAGCAATGTTCTCTTGGCCACAAAACTACCATCTTCTTTGCTTGAGTACTGCACGGTTTGTTGAGACTTCTCCGCCAGCTGAACTCACAGACAAACTCGCGCCGATTCCTCGTTTGCAAGAGGACGAACACATCTGCCGACTAGCAACCAACTCGATGTAGTTCCGGACATGCTCCCTGTGGCGGCCTCGGACAAAAGCTTCACGTCTGTGCCAGAACGCTCGCTCTCCTCCTATCAACGCACGCATCACCTGAGGCAACACATCCTGGGCCAAGACGGACCACCATCTTTGCGCTTGCCGCTGATGCAGCTGCGGGGCAAAACGTCCTAAAAATCCTAAATGCATATCTGTCGAAGCTTGGGACCCGGCCGGCGTCTTGGATGGATCTGGGCTAAAGCGGCTAACGTGAAAGCGATCCGGGAAGAGGGGGAGTAGGGTCTAGGGGTGAGCACGCGCCGCTGCAGATCAGCAAAAACCCTCAACGCTACACCCAACGGCCTTCCGGTTGACCTTGGGCCGACAGCAGAGGAAGCCCGTGAAAGGCTAGTTCCTCAAGGCTTAGGATTTAGGACTCAGGGAGGGCGTAGGGTTGAGGGTGTCAGTGTTTAGGGTCGCGAGGGTGAAGGGCTCAGGGTTTCGGATATCCTTCCGGAGGGGCTTAGGATTCAAAATTTAGGGTGCAGAGCGTTGAGTTTTAGGATTCAGGGTTTAGGGTGTAGACCCCCCTCATATTGACTCATAATATGCCCATTGCAGTATTGTCTTACTTATGTTAAGATCACGGGAGGTGGGTGGATGGCATTGCTTGTCAAGCTGGGTGTAGACGGGCCCGGATCCGCTTCTCAAGAAGCACATAAGCATGAGCATTTTAGAGGGATATCCCTACCCTATTGGGCTTCATAATAAGGGGGTTCATATAGGATATCCCGATCCTAATTTTTGCTTGTGTGTGTTTTTTGGTGCCTTCTTCTCGTCCACAGTCTTAGGGTTTAGGGGGCACAAGTTGCATGTAATCTGGAATCCCGATTGATACTCCGGGGGCTCAAATAAAGACAAGCTCTTCGAAACCTATTCAGTAGCCAGGAATGGGTCCAGAAAAGCTTTCCAGACAGGTAAAAAACTGAGAACCTAGCCCTTTGCATGTCCAATGAACTGAACCTAGCCTTTCCCTGATCCATACTCAATATGAACGGGAGAAGCCCTTAGACCCCCGATTCGTTATGTGCCCTCGAAATTATGGAGGCTCCCCATTTTGTTGGAGGGCAGGGAGCAACATTACCCTGCAACACAACCCTAACCCCCGAAACCGTTGAGGCATCAGTTGCCAAGAGACAAAGAACCCTAAACCCTAAATCCTAAAAAGGTGCCTTCAGACAGCCCCAAGCGATCGAGGTTGTAGGTGGCCTCAGAAGTCAAAGCAGGTGGCTCTTGTGAACGTGGGAAACCCTAAACCCTAAACTTGGGTACTGCCCCGACACAGTAAGAGTCCATAATCGGGCTACTATTAAGGACCTTGTACATCTATAGTATGAATAATGGTCGACCGTTACTAGTGGGGGCAGTATCCAACCCTAAACCCTAAACCTACAGTTGCTGGCTCGCTCCATCTCAGCCTGTAGTCTTGAGGATCAAGCAGAGCCCTGTGTGACGGTGGGATCTTCGTCCGGGTCTTCCTTTTCCTCCAGGGCAAGTGATGTAGGAGCCTTAACCGTTGGAATAGGGTTTTGGGGTGTAACATACTATCATGATGATAAGGAACCCCCGAAATAGTACAGGTAATTATTAAGGCCCCTAAATGATCCGAATACGGAGTCTGGCGACAGCTAATGTCCTCTATAACACACGATTTGCTTCAACTCAAGTATCCTGCCCGTACAAGATGACCGTGACACGAAGTACGACGGGCACAATGGCTGACATGGTGGCTACGACCACCAGCACGTCACTGGCGATGTCCTCAACTTGTTCGGGCTTGAGGTCTCAAGACACACTGGGGGAAATGGCAGGCCAATCTGGGGCAGCAGGCACATTGGCCATCAAGAGACTGGCAACGTTCATGGGCTCAAGGCCAGAGCAGGTTCCAGCATGCTTGCTTGCTACCATGGAACGGACCAGCCAGAAATCACGAACACGAGAAACCTCGCGGCAGCCATGCTTCGAAACGCAAGAGCTGTTGATCGCAAACGAGCATTCAGCCGTCGGGCTTTTGTCTCGTGGTGCCTCTTTCCATACACGACATGTGAGCCCTGGACTAAATTACTAGTATCTCCGGACGGAAACTCACACATAATTAGGCCTTTATTAGCATCCCAATATTGTCCCTATACAACGACTTTGGAACTCAAATTTGGTGAGGGGCTTATGTGGAATCTCTAGTACTGCCAAGTGCTCCTTGGCTGGAACTCTGGTGTTGTGTTTGATTGTCAGACGGTACTGTGCTTGGGCTTTACGAGTCTTCCCAGTGGTCCTACGTAAGCTGCTAATACCGGGACAGATTCCAGACTGCAATCCTTGACATTTCCTCACATAGCTGCTGTCTTTCAAAACAACATACGCCGCGTTCCTGCAGATAAAGCCAGATAGAATGTTTGCTATCCCAGCCGCACGTAAATCAGAGCGTGAACAGCAACTTCCTGCAGCGCAAGGCGGGCGGAATTCTGTTAGCTGCTGGCGCCAGGCCAGACACTTAAAATAATATAACAACAATAATAACAATGATAATAATTATTATTATTCCAATAATAATGATACCAATAAGAATAAGAAGAAGAAGAACAATAATAATAACAATAATAATAATGATAACAATAATAATAAGAATAAAAAACAGCAATAATAATAATAC
Source organism: Symbiodinium natans (assembly GCA_905221605.1). Taxonomy (NCBI): domain Eukaryota; class Dinophyceae; order Suessiales; family Symbiodiniaceae; genus Symbiodinium; species Symbiodinium natans. The sequence goes on from CAJNDS010000990.1 coordinate 498,168, forward strand.
TAATACTAATAATAACAATAACAATAACAATAACAACAATAATACTCACAATGATAATGATATTAATAATAACAATGATAATGACAATAATAGCAATAATAGCAATAATAACAATAATAACAATAATAACAATAATAACAATAATAACAATAATAACAATAATAACAATAATAACAATAATAACAATAATAACAATAATAACAATAATAACAATAATAACAATAATAACAATAATGACAATAATAACAATAATAACAATAATAACAACAATAACAACAATAACAATAACAACAATAATAACAATAATAACAATAATTACAATAATCGCAATAAAAACAATAATAAAGATAATAACAATAATAACAATAATAGCAATAATAGCAATAATAACAATAATAACAATAATAACAATAATAACAATAATAATAATAATAATAATATACGTAAAACCACGGATCTGACCCAGAGCGGATCACCTTCCTGTGAAGAACTGCACAGTCATGAAGCGGAAGCGTGTTCTAGCAAGTCTGCTATATGGGTGTTTCTCAAAATGGGAGTACACTGAGAACCCTAGGAACACTTAGGGCGTGAACTACCAAATCTGAAGCTGCACAAGACACATTTCGAAACACGTTAACAGAAACCTAACATCATCTCTTGCAGTTGCATGCCAAGCGATAGCCCCGAGTCACACTGCACACAGACACTAAAATGTTAAATCACTTTTAGCACAGAACACAGAGTGCAACCTCGAAGTCCACAAGCCGGGGCACCCAGTCGTTCAGGAACGCCCAGACATAGGGCTGCAAACTCGCGCCGAGGATTACATACCTGCTTGGGATCCAGCTTGTTATATGAGGTGGACGAGGCATCGGCAGTGGGCTCTACGAGTTTGTTGAGCCTTGGTAGCAAGCAGTCTGTTTACTGACATGTCCTCGGATTAGGTGTGGTACCAAGACGAAATCGCACAAAGGTGCTGCCTTTTGTGGCCCCACTCTCAAAGACTACCAACAGCTGTGAGTTCAGCTACATGCTGTTTCACTCTCTGCACAAGATCACCTAGCACTGTTTCCCAATCCCTTCTGGGGAGCCGGCGCCAGTGTGACGAGGAGGTAAACCAATGGCACCTCTGATTGATCTCGTCGCATCAGCATGGCGTAGATTGTGATCACGAATCCTTGGAATCATACGCTACAAGCAACTCGATACTAAGGTCCCTCTTGAGCTGAAACCATCTTCGGCCTCCCTTGCCGAAGCGTCAACTTTAAAACACCAGCGTTCAGGAAATCGATGCCTGCCCCCAGAACTGGAGGGCTCTCAGGGTGGATCCCAGAACTCACATAGTTGCAGAAAGTGGCTGGCAATGAGGAGGATGACAGTCCAACTGTAAGACAACACTCGCCTTAACTTCAGCAGGCGTGGCAGATGAAAAGTTCTCGAATCGTTTCGCCCTGCGCGTTCATCACAGGAGGCCGCTTAGGTCGCTTCACTGGATCTACAGCATGCAACTTCTGTAGTTTGGCCTTCACCCAGTGTCAAAAACACAAGCTGGAACGTGTCCGGCTGATACTGATATTAGCTGGAATGCTATGAGCAGCTGAGGTCCAGTCCATCGCTGTGGCACTCTCTTCTGAAGACTGCGACTCCGGAACCACACTGTAAGCCCTAACTTTCTGGCGGACAGTAGGGAATATGGGTATATATTATACGCAGATGTCCTTCTTCCCTACTAATTGGAGGCCTCAAAACGTGGGATGGAGCCAGGTAGGATTCAGGATCCCTTGTATACGGGCTCTGATTTTGGGATTACCCCACCTACCTTCGTCCCACCTTTAGAGGCCTCCGAACTAACCCCTAAACCCTAAACCCTAAACGTCCAGCATGCTAAACTCTAAGCCCCAGGCGCTTCGGGCAACGCCGAATTCAGCAAACAAAGTCGAAAACATGGAGGCCGCAGTCGAAAAACGAGGACGTGGAGTCGGAAACATGAGGGCCACTGTCGGAAAACAGCAAGGCAACAATCAAAAAACATGACGGCCGCAGTCGAAAAACAAAAAGCCGCTAGCAGGAAGCCTGAAAGAATATACGCCCGCCTCCGCTGCCCCAGTTAGAAAATTCAGAATTAGAAAAAGCCACAGTCGCAAAACGCAAAAGCCACCATCGGAAGCAAGCAATCCGAAAGGGAAAACGTACGGTCGTTGTAATGCATTGACGCGATGATCCCTTGAGTCTTCAGAGGCTCCCAAATTAGAAAAGTCAGCATTAGAAAAAGCCACGGGTCAGCAAACACGAAGCCGCAGTCAGCAAGCGAACCGCCACAACAAAACACGCCAGGTCAAGTAAGCGCTCCGTAAGCCGCAATTAGAAAAGTCACCATTAGAAAAAGCCACGGGTCAGCAAACACGAAGCCGCAGTCAGCAAGCGAACCGCCACGACAAAACACGCCAGGTCAAGTAAGCGCTCAGTAAGCTGCAATTAGAAAAGCCACCATTAGAAAAAGCCACGGGTCAGCAAACACGAAGCCGCAGTCAGCAAGCGAACCGCCACAACAGAAAACACGCCAGATCAAGTAAGCGCTCCGTAAGCCGCAATTAGAAAAGGATGGCCTATTTTTTGGGGGGTCCTTTTTTTTTTTTTTTGGCGGGGGGGGTCTTTTTTTTGTTGGTCGATTTTCTTGTTTTTCCTAAGAAAACCAGATTTGATGCATTTTCGTGGTTGTTCGTGCGAAAAACCGTAATTCCCTCTGTATTTTCATAGGAAGGCGTTATTTCTTGTAGGTTTTAGAAGAAAAGAAGGAAAGAAAGAAAGAAAGGAAGGAAGGAAGAAAGAAAGGAAGAAAACAAGGAAGGAAGGGAGGAAGGAAGAAAGGAAGGAAGAAAGGAAGGAAGAAAGGAAGGAAGAAAGGAAGGAAGGAAGCAAGGAAGGAAGAAGGGAAGCGTGCTTCAAAGCCCAAGAAACTAGTTGAAAAACATCGTGTGAGCATTGCGTTTGCAAAAGGGGGGGCTGCGCCCCCCCTAACCCCCGCTTTTTTGCTTTTTTTATAAGCCGTGCAAAGCGTGCTTCAAAGCCCAAGAAACTTGTTGACACCCATCATGTGAGCAGGGTGTTTGCAAGTGGGGGGGGGGGGGCTGCGCCTCCCCCAACCCCCCCCGCTTCTTTTGAGCCGCACCAAGCGTGCTTCAAAGCCCAAGAAACTAGTTGAAAAACATCGTGTGAGCATTGTAATGGGGGGGGGGGCTGCGCCCCCCCAACCCCCCCGCTTTTTTTTGCCGTGCAAACGTGCTTCAAAGCCCAAGAAACTTGTTGACACCCATCATGTGAGCAGGGTGTTTGCAAATGCGGGGGGCGGGGCTGCGCCCCCCCCCCCCCCAACCCCCCCCCCCCCCCCCCCCGCTTCTTTCAAGCCGTACCAAGCGTGCTTCAAAAGCCCAAGGAACCATTGTGTGAGCATTGTGTTTGCAAGTGGGAGGGCTGCGCCCCCCAACCCCCCCCCGCTTCTTGTGAGCCGTACCAAGCGTGCTTCAAAGCCCAAGAAACTAGTTGAATTATGCCGGCGAAGACCCCAAACAGTAAGATTGCAGATCAAGGGAAAGCGGCATGAAGCAATAACGCGACACGTAGAATTCGGCAGGCCGAGTTTACAATCAGACAAATTGGGCTCAGTATGGAGGCGTGGGTTTCAGGCTTCTCTTTGCAGCTGCCAGGGGTCGGAACAACCCTTTCCCAATCCAAACGATGGATTGACATGGATGTCCAAGCGCTGCCCACATGCATTTTGCTAAGCCTGAAAAATGCGTTTGGTCTTGCTTTCTACATTTGCAACGCCATGCTCTCTCTTTCTGTACTTTTTCAAAGGCGAAAACAGCTGAGTGCATTTAGGCACGCGCGAAAAATGCAGTTGCGCGTTCGCCTCTTCTGTACGCAGCTTGTCTTTACGACGAAAGATCAGCGGTTAACTCAATTTTATTGTGGTTGTGGAAGGAGCAAGCTGCGCGAATGCATTCTGCCCGCTTTGAAAAATGCACCTGAGCATGTTCTTCCTGATTCTGGGTCTGTTTCGGTACTCCTGCAAAATGTCGAGCATTGTTCTAAACACGTTTTTCAATTCCTACAGCTACTCTTATGCACAGAAAACACGTCAGAAGAATCGAATACGTCATGAGCCAGCAGAAACCAAGACTAGACATGATAGGAGTGCCAAATGCATTCTTCGGGCGACGAAAAATGCATTTGGAATGCCCTAGAAATGCATGTCGGGTAGATGTTGGTCGTAAAACACCAATCTACTTCTGCATCGCTGATCAAGACTTGAGCATCGTTAGCCACGTCGCATTTCATGATGCGCTCGGCTCAGTATTCCTGTGCACGCACGAACATACTTCTGCATCGCTGATCATTTTGCAGCGGTCGTACTCTCATGTCTTCGGCAGAAGTCTTTGCGATCTCGTGAGACATGCGGTGCAAAGCATCAGCTGCATCGCCGATCATACTGAACAGGGATTGAAAGAGAAAGTCAATGCCTCCACCTCCCAAAGTAATGCCTCGGGCGGCGAGGGCGGGAGACTTGAGCATCGTTAGCCACGTCGCATTTCATGATGCGCTCGGCTCAGTATTCCTGTGCACGCACGAACATACTTCTGCATCGCTGATCATTTTGCAGCGGTCGTACTCTCATGTCTTCGGCAGAAGTCTTTGCGATCTCGTGAGACATGCGGTGCAAAGCATCAGCTGCATCGTCGATCATACTGAACAGGGATTGAAAGAGAAAGTCAATGCCTCCACCTCCCAAATCATCCCAAATCAGGATGTGAACCACGTAGATGACGGATCTGTAAGCAAGTAGGGGCTGGCCAAGGCCATGCCGAGGTCTGAGCAGAGCTTGGCCGGGTAGACCTCCGCCACCGACGATCCTTTGGAGCGGCGATGTGGCAGGCCTGTGCATGAGCAGAGGCCTCGTCCTGAGCAGAGTTTACTTTCAAACCTGCGAAGATCAGAACAGTCCAGATTGCCAAAGACAAAACATGTGCGAGCGCGCCATGGTCTGTGATATTGACACAAGTCGATGGCCTGGTAATGAACATGAGGACGCTGGAGGAGCTCCTGCAATTCAGGGAGATGCCACAGCTTACTGCTCCAAGGACCTGCGATGCACCAAGGGAGAGAGAAACGATCAAGCCATGCCACGATGCGCAACGCAGCCCGAATAGTCTCATTACCCTGTTACACTTTTCGACAAACTTGTTCCGACAAAAACTCGCCAGGCATCCCCCATGGATGTGCCTCATGTCGTGTTGCCGCTGTACGATCTCGAGTACTTGAGAAAGAACGGCAAGGAACAGCTAACATGGCACCGAGCACTTCGGAACGGAAGATTGCTCTTCGGAGATTGCGCAGAACTTTCTGCGACGTCAGGTCGTAGTCTTTGCCTTGCCGGGTGTCCCATTCAAAAGATCGAAATCCCAAGCGTCGAAGCGCCCGAGCCATGCCTCCTCTGCCGCTGAACAAGTCGAGGAGGTGGCGCCCTCGAGGCTTCGGCGTCATGGTGGACCAGGTGGGTTCCATTTGCCGAGGATAATATCCCCGAGACGTTCTTCGCACAGCTGGCAGTGCGTCCTCAGCTTTTCTGGAAGCTCGAGGAAGGCAGACGCCAAACGTCCTGACTTCTCGTACCTGAGGACGGACTTGCGACCTTTCCAAGTGCCCCTTCGCTGGACCTCGTGCTGGGTGCGGAGGTTTCTGGCTCGGTCGATGCTCGGGCCGGAGTGGCGCATCTGATACGGGGACAGACTCACACCCAGTGCGGCGGTCACGTCGCTGAACACCTTGACGAACTCGCCGTAGTTGAAATCCCAAAGTGGCGTGGACGCGTGCTGTTTCTTGAGCGCTGCGAAGACGATTGGCCCCCAAGAAAGGAGGTACGGTGAGTCCAAGATCAGTGAGGTGTCGAACTCCCCTGTCTTTGAAGGTTCCCCCAGATGCTCCGGGGAAAGAAGCAGACTCCACTCCTCGAGTGTGTGGCGCACTGGGCTCACTAGCGAGTACACTGTGCACCGAAGCAGCTCGGACGGCCTCGCATAGCTTGAGAGCGCCACCAGGACGAACACAGCCATGCGGGTGAACCCGCGCCTTCGCAGCTCTGCCGCCACCGCGGCCCACACAGCCAGCGGGTACGGTTTTCGACTGCGGCCTGGACACAGACGATGCCATCCCTTGAGACCTCTCCAGGACCTGGGCAGCTTCAGGCTGCCACGCTTGCCATACTCTGGGTTGGCATGCAGGAAACCCGCCAACAACTTGTCTCCTCTGTGCGGTTGCTCCCCCGCCCAGAACATGTCGTTGAGGTACGTCACCATGGCCGCATCCACATCGCTGCTGGTTGCGAGGCTTAGTCGGAGCCGCTTCACGAAGGCCTTGAAACCCACCACCTCTTTTCGGTAGTAGGCCTGGACCTTCTGAGTGACGGCCTGCTCCTCGAGGAAGGTGCTCCCTCTCTGAGCTGCCGCTTCCCGTGCCTCTAAGTACTTTCGGAGCCGGCGGCGCACACGCTTTGCCACCACTCGCTGCCTTGGTTTGACTTCTGCACGGTCCTCGGACTCTGTCGTGGATGAGGACGTACTCTCGTTTGTTTGCTTGATGCCCTGGACCTGTTGTAGCTGTTTTTCCGTCTGAGGGAGCTCCGTTCTTCTTGATGGAGGCGTCACCAGAGTGTCCCCTAGCGATTCTGCCTTCAGGGCCCTCTTCGAGGGGGGCGCAGGCTGCAGCGCAGGCTTTTCCAGCTGTCGGCCTCTCTTCTTTGCCGCTGACTTTACTGTTGGCCTCGGACTCAGCTGCCTCTTTCTCGAACCTTGGGGCAGCACGAGATGGCCCATCGGCAGCATTGGCTTCAGAGGGGACCCATCGCACGGAGGTCGAGACGTTGCGCCCTAAGCAGTACGCCCCGAACTTCCTGATCACCTTCAAAACCCCGAAGTGACGACTACGACAACGTTCGAAAGCAAGACTGACAGCCATATTGTCCACTAACAATAGTTGTCTCATATCACGACCGTGCCTGCTGCAGACAACCCGCTCCAGAGACATGAGGAGGGCGCGCGACTCAAGCTCATAGATCCCTTCGCCTTCTTGAAACTTCCAGCGCCCAGCCCTCTTGACGTCCCACAGGTCCTTCCTGAGGAGGCTCGCCGGAACTTCGGCGAATTCCCGTGAGGCGGCCCATCCAGCTGATGCCAGGAGCTCATCGTCGACCTCTGAGTGACTTTCCAGGTCAGCATGCAAGGCCTCCAGCGCAGACTCCCGAGCTGAGTGGCCCGCGCGTCGCTTGAACCTCTCCCTCTCAGAGAGCCGGCCCACAGCGGACACCGCAGCTTTGGGTGCCTTGCAGGTACAGACGCCATATCCCTCTAGACTGGCATCGCTGGCAGAGATCAAGTCGTTCCATTGTCTCCACCAGTCACTACGGCAGAAGATTAAGGCCCCGCGCGCTGCCTTCAGCTCCTCGATGACGCTGGGCCATAGCTTTGCCTTCTCCAGATAGTGGCGCCTGACGAACCGGTAGCAATGATGGAAAATTGAAAGCAGCGGACGATTCACCAGGAAAGCATACGTCAGGTGGCCTATGACAACCTCCAACAGCCGTCCCGTGGATCGCCCCCGCGTCAAGAGCCCATCGAGTGCCTTCCGGATACGCAACGCTCTATCTGGCTTCACCTGTGTGCTGCGAGCTTGCATGTCCAATCGACACCCCAGGGCTTCGGCCTGGCCAAACATGACCTCGCCAGGGTGCAAGAGCAGGCCGCGCGCATTGAAGGTGTTCTCGACCTCTTTGAGGGACTCCGAGACATACCTGCGGTCAGTCGACATCAACCCCAAGTTGTCCACGTACACATAGTGGTAATCTCCTGAAACCCCGGCCTGGTTCTCCTCCAGGTTCGCCTGGATAACGACGGGGTCGCTTCGATCGTTCACCAGCCTTGAGTGGGCCAACCTGGGTATTGTTGCAATAAGATTCTCGTTAGCGGACTGGGCAAAATACAGCGACCAACTGCACCCCATGCAGAGCGGGCGAGGGAAGGGGAAAACGAGCTGCTCAGGATGCACCCATTGCCCGTCAACCTCTCCCCCATCCCTCATCACCCACTTTCAGCGGTATAGGGTCCAAGCAGAAAAACTTTCCCAACCATCTCGGTTGGATCATCCTGTGGAAGCAATCTTTTACATCTGACAGTCCTACATGCAGCCCGACCCCGTTGATGAGCGCCTCGAAGTCCATGCCCGAGCCCGGGTCAATCTCAATCTCGATGCGGGCAAAGGCCTCAGGAGTACAAAGTCGGACAGCAGGGGGATCAACAAGTCTAGCGTTAGCTCGCCTTCCATCGATGATCAATCTCTGCTTGACACCGTCCGACTTCTTGACGAAAAAGGCCCCAGCCCTCTCAGCAGGAACCAAGGTCAGGTCGAGGAAACCGATGCGGTACAGCTTCTGAATGAATTTACGATACTCTTTTAGACTTCCCCTCAGAACCGGATCCCAGTATGGAACAATGGTGCAGTCCTCAGGAGTCTCACGAAGCATGCGCTCAGGAGCTTCTAGGTGGCGACGGGCGTCTTGAGGTAGAAGATCGAGGATCTGAGGTGAATCATGTAAATCTTCAGGTAGAGAGACGCGCTCGCCCATGAAACTCGCCAAAGTTGACGGGAGTCCCTGATACTCAGAGCTTCCCTTGAGCAGCTCTCTAATGGCTGCCTCACCGGAAAGCGCAGGCAAAAAACTGGCCTCGGAGCGAACTGATGATCGCGCCAGCGCCTGCACTCTCTCCAAGACTTCGCTTTGCAGCCTTGAAGGTGGAAAGGTAGGGGTCGATGAGGACGAAGTCCCCGACATCCAGTTGAGGAGATCAACCCCTTGCCGAAAGTATTCGAATTCAAGCTTTCGCCGTCTCTGCCTCTGTGCGCAGCGGCGGCTCACCTTGCATTGGCCTTCTTCCCACTCAGGGCGAGGAAGAGGGAAGAGCCGATTCCCAGGGCTGCTAGAAGAAGGCGACCTCCCCCCTGGGCAGGCGGCCGCCGAACCATCCATCATGGGCTGTGCGGGGCCTCCAGCCCGCGGCTGGTGCGGCCCCGGCCCCGTCCACGACCCCCGCCACCAGGGAATGCTTCCTTGCCTGTGAGCTCGTCACCATCGGGCGGCTGTGGGCCCCGACGAGCGTCCTTCATTTTCTGTCTTGCAGTCTGCAGTTCCTTCTTTGCCTCGCTTGGCCGCCCAAGCGCGCAGCTCGGGCGAAACCAGATCGTCGGGAGAAAAGCTCCCGGTGAAGAGTCGGGCGTGGCCCCACTCGGGCCCTGCCGCGCTCCCCGAGGCAAATGCCTCTACGATGGTTTGAACACGTCTGGAAGCAGCTTCAAAGCTCGCAAGGCTTGGAAGGTTAAGTTGATCGTAACTTCCCCCCAAATAAATGATCTCGATGAGGGCTCGGAGCTCGTGGGCAGTTCGGTCGTGCTCCGCCACGTTGTGCTTCTTCATCCACAGCTGCATCCATGAACGGGGCTCACCGCCGTGCTTCAAGCAATGCTTTAACATGTGGAGTGTGCTTTGGGGACCCTGGTGCGGCCAATCGCTGAAGATGGATGAGCTCGAATCCTGAACCACTCGTCTCCAGTCCCTGTATCGTTCACCTTGGGAGTCGTACTCGACCCACAAGGTACGGGCGTCATCGACCTCGGACGGCTTGACCTTCTCCTCCGTGATCTGCGTCTCCGGCTCGTCAAGACTCCCAACGCCCAAGGCCTTGTCGATTGACACTGCCTCGGAGACTCCCAGCTCGAGCTGTCGCCTGGACAGCCATTCGTCGAAGGCATCATCCTCGACTACTTCGACTCGAAGCCAGCGGCCCTCACGGACGATCACCCCATCTGTGTCGGACAGGCGGAGATCGTCGCCTTGTGGAGCCCGCACTTCCATTCCCAAAGTGAAAGAACCTCTGGGATCAGCCACTCTCCATCTGGAGCCCGCCGGAATTGGTCCATGTTGTACTGCAGCCCGTCTAGGTCCTTTCGCTGTGACCCGAAACCGAGGCTGAAGCCAACCCTCCAATCCCACCAGGCTTCCATCGGCCAGAAGCACCTGTCCAGTCCCGTCACCAGGGAGCCTTCCATGGGCACTGCGATGGGCCTCATGGGCCTGCCTCACGTGACCCTTCAGCTCTGCATCGTCCAAGGGCTTCTTGAAGCGATATACGCCTCGCCTCAGATTAGCCAGGGTGCGCACTCCAAAGGGGACGTGGCGAACTTTGTCTGGACCATCCTTGGCCTTGCCCAAGAGGGATTCTTCGTAGACGTCCCCATCAGGGGTCAACACCCACCAGGTTCCAGCTACCAGACCTGGAGCCAGGACAATCCGCTCATGCCACACGTCGTCGTCCGTGTACCAGACAATCACTTTGGCACCAGCATCATAGTCAGCCGACATACTCAATGATTCCGCCGCCTCTGCGTCGTGGAGAGCTTGCGGGCCCGGCCTCTATCTTCGCTCGTGACCTCGACACTATCCAGGATCTGATGCCCAGGGCGGAGCCCACAGTGATCAAAGATGCCCCTGCGCCCTGCCACAACCACGACTGGTTCCAATGTCCTTGGGTCGTGCCTTCGTGGGTCCTGTTCTCACTATGAATCACCTCCACTCGGCACTCACACACGCAAGGTTCAGGAGGTGGGAAGCAAGTGAGCGTGGGAGCCTTTCGCCCCAAATCAAGCCAGTGCGCAGCCCAAGCGACCAATAGCGCTTCCCATCGCATGGCCTTACTATCCTTTCAGACTTGAGCATCGTTAGCCACGTCGCATTTCATGACGCGCTCGGCTCAGTATTCCTGTGCACGCACGAACATATTATTTCTTATTGTTGTCGTTTGTTTTTCATGCTGTAATGGAGCAAACCGAATAGACATGGATGACCAGATGTTGCCCGAATGCATTTTGCCAGGCCTGAACAACGCATTTGGTCTTGCTTTCCACATGTGCAACGCCGCGTGCTCTTTCTGCACTTTTTCAAAGCGAAAACAGCTGAATGCATTTGGGCACAGGCAAAAAATGCCTTCGGACTTTGGTTTCTTCCGTACGGGGCCTCTGTCGTTGACACAAAAGTCAGCTATCAAGCGAGTTTTTTATTGTGGTTTTGGAAGGAACAAGCTGCGCGAATGCATTTTGCCTGCTTTGCAAAATGCATCTGGGCATGTTGCTTCTGATTTTATAGGCCCCTCTTCGGGAATTTTGCGAAACGGTGATTATGGTTCCAAACGCGTTCAAATCCTATATATAGATGTTCTATGATGTTCTTATGCGCAGAAAGACATGAAATTTCAGCCGGCAGAACCCAAGATTGCAACATGATAGGAAACCAGTGCCAAATGCGTTTTCGGGCGACGAAAAATGCATGTGGAATGCCCTCAGACGCATGTCGGGGAAATGTTGGTCGTAAAATACCAGATGTCCAAGCGCTGCCCGAATGCATTTTGCCAGGCCTAAAAAACGCATTTGGTCTTGCTTTCCACATTTGCAACGCCGTGCTCTCTTTGTGCACTTTTTAGAAGGCGAAAACAGCTGAACGCATTAGCGCGGGCGAGGTCGCTCACCACGGGCCCGAACCGCGAGACACCCGCCCGGCCCCATTGCGCTCATGGTCGGAGACCATGGGAGACCACGAACCCAAGCGCGCGACACCCTCTCAACCCCTGTCGCTCATGATCGGAGAGGAGACCGTGGAGATCACGACCCGGACCATTGCGCTCATGAGCGGAGACCATGGGAGACCACGGACCCAAGCGCGTGACTGCGAAACGAGCGGAAACCTATTTTCTCCCACTCTTGCTTGTGCCAATAAAGGGCTTCGGTAAAGACACCTCTATACAACTGTACAAGGTACATGCTTTACCTAGAAAGTGGTGTGGGGTCAGCAACTTTCGCACACCCTCCTTAAAGCATGTGCCTCTTGCTGCTCCCCCGTTGGTCGCGCATTGGGCTCAAGATGCGTCACTCAATCTTGCCTTTAAAGCAATACTTGCAAACGGTGATACCTTGGACATCCGTGGCTTGGATCAGTCCGTGACACTTTGGATTTGCATGGAACTTTCGTCCCTTGCGACTCACATAGAGCTTTGCATCTGGGCACTTTTCACCCATGTAGATGAACACCTCTCGGTTTCCAAAATAGATACACTTACAGAGGCATGTGCACACCATCACTGAGAGCGTGATGATGTTCAGAACCACACTGACTACTACGAAGAGCAACCATTGGGTTCCGGTGTCACCCGGTCCATGAGGAATGAGATCCATGAGGTGACTCCCTCAGAGGCCGGTGTCTAGTAACAGCACTGACAAATTGCTTTATGTTCAGCTTTGAGCACTGCTGCGGCTGCCACTTTTTCCAAATGTTGACTGCTCCGATGGTTTGCATGCTGTTCTTTGTAACGTGCTTGTCAAGTCCTTGCTTGTCCAAGGTAACCAACCCGAGCATTTCGCGTGCTTCTTCCATCTCCTTTCCGGTTGTTAAGTGCTTCGTCAAAGCATTCGATGGGTTTTCCGTTCCTTTGATTTTCTGCACGATCACTCTTTTCTCTTTCACAAGCTCTTGAATGTAGAAATGTCCCAGATCAACATGTCGCATTTTCCCAACACCCAATCTCCGTGCAACTTGGATGGCTGCACTACTGTCACAAAACAGTCTTGGCACATCGATCGTCATGCCAAAGTCTTCCACACCTAAGTTCCGCACGAAAACTAGGTCCTGGGCGCACTGAGTTAGGGCTCTGACTTCTGCCTCTCCTGAGCTGGTCGCAGGAGTTCCTTGCTGACTCCGAGCAGAAGTTTCAACCACGGTCCCTCCTAGGACTATTGCCTGCCCACTGGTGCTCTTGCGGTCTTCTCTGTCACCTGCCCAGTCACTGTCGCAATACCCCTGCAGCGGAATCCCTGCAGCTGGTTCGAAGTCTTCACTCATCTTTGTCACATGTCCCACGTGCATGGTTCCCCTGAGATATCTACCTAACGTCTTGAGGTTTTGCATGTCACATTCCCTGGGATTCCTAATCCGCTTTGCAAGCTCCTTGCATGCGAATTTGATGTCGGGTCGATCCTGCGACAGGTAGGTAGCACTGCCTACACAGCTAGCGTAGATTTCTTTGGCTCTGCCCTCCAGAAGCTTGTCATCCTTTAGGTTGAGCTTCTTTCCCGGAACGGGGCTTGGCTTGGCGTCCTCTAGTCCTAGCATCCTAAGGATGTCAGTGGTATGCTTTTCGTTCGGCATCGTAACCACAGCTCCCTCCACCAGGATCTTCTTTCTGCCAAGAAATTCACTCGTGCTACTGCTTGCTGCGCCTGGCCATTCAAGCTCACCCACTTTTAGCTTGCATCCGCACTTCGGCAGCTGAACTTTCAGCAGGTCATCCAGCAACTCTGCCGGTCCACAAACGTCGAAATCGTCTATGTGGTGGATCAAAACGATCCCTGTTCGCACGCATCGAAAGACACATGCGTCTAGTGTCCCCCTGTGAAACTGATACACTCCCTTCGGGAGTTCCTTGGTCAAAATGGTTTCCAGACGATCTCTGTACTGCGCTGCCGCTGACTGCCTTCCATACAGATTTCCATCGATCTGCCATAGCACGCTTTCTTTCGGCACGTTCTTCATCTGCTCTTGCATTTCTGGGCTTGCTTTTGCGTACCACTCATCGTATTCCTCCAGCCATTCCTTTGGCGGCTTCATCATCACTGGTTGTCCTTTTGCATCTCCACCATCTTTCGCAATGAGGAAAGCCGAGCTAAGGTCGGCCTTGACTCTCGGCATCTTTGTCGTCAGCGAGTAAACCTCCAACAACTTCCTCGAGGTGGCGTGCGGCGTTGGACAGAAATTTGAAGGGTACTCTGAGTTGTGCTTCTCATTCGCTTCTTGCTTCTTCTTGAAGTCCTGGCATGTGAGTCGTGACTTTGCCACTCCTTCAGTGACCTTGTCAACCCACTTGTGGCCGAACACCGTCAGGTCCTTTGTTATCTGTCTCCCATCTCTCGGTGTGAAGGCACCGTACACCTCATTTAGCTTTCTCAGCTCTTCCTTTCTCGCTCTCCTCAACTCTTTCTCGTCAATCTGCAACGTGTCCAGGTAGTCCATGATGTTGCTCACCATTGTCTCGTTGAAGCAATCTTTGTTTTGCTTCAGCCACTTCTTGTACACACCCACATCTTCTTTTGGTAGGAGAGCACTACCCTCCAGCCAGGTCCCATGGTTACTAACACTGTCCACCATGTTCTGCGCTACATCTCCCGGCACGCTTGGCACATACATGCTCGTGTCGAGACTGTCTGTGCCCATGCTGGCATCAGGCGTAGCAATGTTGAACTGCTGCGTGCTAGCTGCAGCATTCCCGGTGTCACCCGGCGGCCGACTGGCCTGCGCAGGCTCCACCCTGGCTCTCTTGCTCTCTGGCTCTTGCAACGCAGCTTTCTCACTTTCCTTTCCTGCATCGTCTGCTGCTCTTGGCGCCGGCATTGGCACCACTATCGTCTCTGGCTTGAAGTCGTAGGTCTCTGCAGGCTCCAACTCCGGAACTGCTACACCCTTGCTCTCAGACCGTTCTTGCACTACCTTGCTTGTTGCAATGCCCAAGTACCTGTTCCAAGGCACTCCCTTTGCCTTGTCGAGTATCGCCGCTTCATATCTTGCACTTTCTGGTAACCTCCTCACGGTGCGGCATGTCTGCACCCCTGACTCTGTAAGCACCAAGTGCTCATCTCCTGCAGCATTCTTTCCGGCATACACTCCGCGAATCCATCTTGGAGCTGCCTTGTCCTTTTGCTTCGGAAATTTTGCTAAGGACACCTGTCCGAAAGTCATCATCTCACCCACATAGTCAAACCCATTGATGACTCTGAACGCCGTTGTCTTCGAATGGTTGATGTGAAACCGTGCCACCGTCCACGCACTGTGTCGCACAATCCATGGAAACAAGACACTGTCACAGCCAATCTTGACTTTGTATTTCTCTGACACCTCCGCAAGCCATGTGCGAATCTTGCCTGCCAGAAAACCGTTGACCATCTCTCCATCTGCTAAGGACTGTGAACTGTATCGCGGTGATCTCCGCAGAGTAACGGTGTCACCCATTTCCTTCTGCACCCTTTCATATATCTTGTTCAGAGCGCTTTCTTGGTCGAAATGGATCACTACCTTGTCCCACTTCAGATCCTTGATCCAGCTGATCATTGCCTTGCTTGCGTAGTCCACGCTGGCTTTGGATGGCAACACCAGCGCGAAAGGGTACTGGCTCTCTTTGCAAATTGCAGTGAGAACGGTTACCAAACCAGCCCGCTTCTTTTCTCCTTCTTCTTTGTTCACTTCCTTGCCTTCTCCAGAAAAGAACATGTAGTCGGAGTAGATCACATGCTCCTTGGGGTCTTCCTTGACCCTCCTGTGCTGCTTGCTCTTACCTTGCCCCATCACACAAACAGGGCACCAACTCTCGAAGTTGGCATGGTGGAGGTTGTGTTCTTCCACCTCCTGAGCCGACGGCTCCTTCGGCGCCTTGATGACCTTGCTCTGGTCTCTTTCTCTGTCCTCATCTATCATCAGCCGATCCACTGCGTCTTCGTCGTCTTCCACAACTCCTCCATGAGCTTCCTCTCCTTGCGCAATCTCTTCTTCATATGCCTCGTCTAGTCCTTGCATCCATTCGCCTTCATAGTCTGGCTGCTCTTCCTCAGCAGCTGCTTCTTCTCTTTCTGGCTTCAGCCTGAACCAGGTTTCTCCCAGCCAAGCATGCTTCATATCCCTCATTGCAAAGCGCTTGTCTTCCCACGCACTCCGATCTTCCTTCTGGGACCCATCCTCCTCGAAGATCATCTTGGTGAGCCTTCCACTCTCCAGTCTCTCCAAGGGCACAGGGAGATCCTTGATCTTTGGCGCAAACAAACGCTTTCTTGGGCTGTTGTGCTCTCGAATGAGATACTCCACCCCATCCTTCACTTCTCTCTTCCAGCGGTCTTCCTCTCGACGACCCAGATCCGGCTTGTCGGCAATGGGTGCGACCCTCCTGCCTCCTGCAGGCGCGCTCCCTTCGCCCACGTCCATCACTTTCAAGTACCACCTTTTCCCATGAAGCTCAAGTGGTACGGTGTCACCCGCGCTGGTCTCGAGGAAACACCCTCCTGGGCTGAAAACCACCTTGTGTCCTCTCGCTACCAAACTGTGAACCGAAACTAGGCTCTCAGCAGCATCCGTTACGGTCATTTCTACTGCTCCTTTGGTTTGTCCGAACATGACCTGAGGGTACTGCTTTCCATACACCTTAAGCGGCGTCCCTTGCACGCTGAACAAAGGCTTCGCTTTCGAGGCATCCACCTGTGCTTCAAAGTCTCCTACTTTTGCTACACTCTCACAGGCTCCTGAGTCGATGAGAAGATACCGGTTGCCTAGCTGTTTTGCAGTCACAGCTGCAACGGAACTCTCACTCACAGTGAATATCACATCTTCATCACTCCACTTGACAACACGCTGCGTACCTTCAAACACAGAACCAATCCCTGCACCGTTGCCACTCCGGTCTTCTGGGGCATTCCCGGATGCACCCGTCCCACCGGTCTCGGTGTAGGCCTCGCTGTCGACTGCTCCAACCTTCCACCAGCAGTCTGCAGCAATGTGACCATGCCTGTGGCATATATGGCACTGCTTTCCAGCGTGCGGATTGTTGTTCTTTCCTTTCCCATCGTTTTGCTTTCCTTTGCCTCCTTTGTTGTTGTTGCCTGCTCCTTTTCCCTTGTCGGTTTTGCCTTTCTTTCCGTCCTTACCTTTTCCTTTGCCGTTGTTGTCCCACCTGTTGTTGTTCCACTTCTCCTTCCATTTGTCCTTTCCTTTGTTGCTCCAGTTGTCCTTTCCTTTGTCGCCCCAGTGGTCCTTTCCTTTCTTCCATTCTCCTTTCCCTTTGCCTTTGTCTCCTTTTACTCCGCCGATGTCCATAGGCCTCACTCCCCCATCATCATGCTCAGCAGTTTTGTTTGAGGCTTTGGGCATCCCGAACTGTGAACCTTGAGGCCTTTTCCACAGGTTTCTGTTGATCAGATACTGTTCGATGTACTCTCTTATCTTGTCGTATCCGTTCAACACATCACTGTGCATGAAGATGCTTTGCTGCAACTCTTTCGGTGCAATATGAGCCAAAATGGACACTTTCTCATCTTCTGAAAACGCTGTGTTGTACGTACGCTCAAACTCTCGAAGTTCAGCTTCCCACTGGTGAAGCGCTGTGCTCCACTGTGCAATGTCACTCGGAAACGAGGGATTTGCTAAGTGCCTGCGCCACACCCAGGCCTTAGTCCGATGCGCTGGCTCGCTCAGAAGCACCAATCTTCTCCAAACCTCAAAACCGTTGGCATCACGCAACCCTTGTCCTATGACGTTCATCGTTGGCTCGGGACAGTACTGTATCAGAAACGTGTACATGGCTTTCGACAGTCTACTTTCTTCGAGGCTAAATTTGGCTTCATCAATCGGGTTCTTACTGGCTCCATGCTTTTCCAACAACTCTGGGTAACGCTCATGCACTGTGCTTGACCATGCCATGAAAACATGTTTGAACTTTTCCCATTCTTCTTTCTTGCCGTTAAACGTGTGCGGTTTTGGAACATGACTGGGGTGTATCAGTTCTTTCTCTTTTCTTTCGGCGCTCCCTGTGGCTTGTCTGCTGCTGCTGCTGCTGACTGTGCTTGAAGTGCTCGTTCTGCTACATCAAGTCTAGCTTCGGCCTCTGCTGTCTTCTTTTGTTGCTCTTCAAAGGCAGCGTTGGCTCGTTGCATACCAAGTGTTAGGTCCTGCACTCTACGGGCTAACTCTTCTAGAGTTGCCATTGAAACTACCAAAAAAAAAACTCAAACACACACAAACTGTACAGGCTTCACGAACACAGAAGCGGTGCCGAGTTCGGCAGCAGCCTGCTTGAGCTGCTCCCTCACACTCGGCGGTGTCACCCGCACTTCAGCGGTTCCAACCCGCTCCTGAGGACTGGTACCAAGAGCCTTGCCACTGGTGCCAGCCTCCCGTTCCTCTCGCTCTGTACCACTCGTTCCAAAGCCGATCTCGCTCCCGATCTTGGCGGCTCCACGGCTCGTCACTCCTCTCTTCGTTCTCTGTGTCCTCCTCTGTGACTCTGTTGTCAAAGCTCGGCGTCACCTGCCGTCGCCAGCCCACAGAGGAGGCCCGACTTTCGAGGTCCCAGCTCGAGGCGGCCCCCGCACTCGAGTGCCCCACCGATGGGCGGGCTTTGGCACGCGGAGGCTCAGATGGCTCCGGCGGCGGCTGCTTGTGCCGCTTTGCTTGTTCCCGCCTTTCACGTGCCCTGTCGGCCTTCTTCAAGGCAGACTGCACACCGTTCGGATCCTCCGGGTCAGTGCTGCGCTCCTCTGAGCTTTCACTTTCCCAATCCGAGGTGTTTCCGGACTGCTCCTCTTTCTTGACCTCCTGCTTGATCTCGCCTTCACTTTCGGAGTCCCACACCGATGTTGGCTGGTGTGTGAGCGTAACCACTGAAGCCCCGCTTCTTGCTGGCTCGGTGTGTCCCGCCTCTGTAGGCGGTATCACCCGCGCAGCACTGCTGGGTTCTTCTCGCTCCTCGCTGGCCTCTGCCTCGTCCGAGGAAGCTGCTGTGCCGCGCCTGCTGGTCCTTGCCAGCCGCCCAAGCCCTTCTTGCACCCTCTGACCAGCTACCTTCTGCAAGTAGCTCCTTCTAGCTTGTCGTCCAGGGTTCTGCGCTGCGATTGTAGCCAGCCCTGGGTACTGGGCCCTCAAGCGCTCCCACTGTCCACTGTCACTGGTGGGAGGTAACTCTTCAGGAACCCAGGCGTCCTCGTCTAACCACTCACCAAACCCAAGGTTGCTGCCTTCGCTGGGCCTGGCTTGTAGTCTGAGCGCGTCCTCTGCAGACAAGTCTCCAGGCACAGGAGCCTCTTGCGGTTCCCTGTCCCTGGACTCCGACCTGTTCAGCGCTCGCTCTGCTCGTCTGGCAAAGCCTCGTAGGATCCTTCGCTCCTCTGCTTCTGCACTACGATGACGACTGCGAGGTGCGTCGGCTTCTCTCCCTTTTCTAACACCCTTCTTGGTCTTTCCAGACCCCTTTCCTTTTGCTCCACCTTTTCCCGTGGTGCCTTCTTCGCGACTGCTACTGGCGCAGTTCGCTTCTGTCTTGCTTCTTTAACGAGGGTTTTGGCAAGACTCCCTCGAGTCCGGCAGGCTTTGTCGCCCTGCCTGCGGTGTCACCCGCTGCTGCTTCACACGCAGCTAACGGTATCACCCGTTGTTCACGAGCTCCGGTCGACTGGCTTCTGAACCAGGAGCTCCGCTACCATGCGAAACGAGCGGAAACCTATTTTCTCCCACTCTTGCTTGTGCCAATAAAGGGCTTCGGTAAAGACACCTCTATACAACTGTACAAGGTACATGCTTTACCTAGAAAGTGGTGTGGGGTCAGCAACTTTCGCACAGTGACACCCTCCCAAACCCCTGTCACTTCCAAAACCATGAAAACCATGGACCGCGTGACACCCACCCGGCCCCATTGCGCTCCATGCGTCCACGGACCCAAGCGCGTGCCACCCGTCTAGCTAATCGCGTGGCACTTTTTTCTGAGGAGAGCGCCCCAAACAGTTCCTTTTGGGGAAAAACCACAGGCCCGAAGCGCGTGAGGACCAAAGGCCCGAGCGCGTGACACCCACCCGGCTCATGTTGGCCGCAATTGTGCTCATGATCGGAGACCGTGGGAGACCGCAGGCCCGAAACACGTGACACCACAGGCCCGAGCGCATGACACCCGCCTGGCTCATGATCGGAGACCATGGGAGACCACAGGCCCCGAAGCGCGTGACACTCACCCAGCCCCAATTGGCCCCAATTGTGCTCATGATCGGAGACCATGGGAGACCGCAGGCGCGAGCGCATGACACCCGCCCGGCCCCAATGGCCCAATTGTGTTCATGATCGGAGACCATGGGAGACCACAGGCCCGAAGCGCGTGACACCCATCTGGCCAAGCGCGTGACACTTTTTTTTTTCTGAGGAGAGGACCCCAAACGGTTCCTGTTTGGGGAAAAACATCGTGTGAGCATTGTGTTTGCAAATGGGGAGGGCTGCCCCCCCCCCCAACCCCCCCGCTTTTTTTTAAGCCGTGCAGAGCGTGCTGCAAAGCCCAAGAAACTTGTTGACACCCATCATGTGAGCAGGGTGTTTGCAAATGGGGGGGGCTGCGCCCCCCCCCCCACCCCCCTGCTTCTTTTGAGCCGTACCAAGCGTGCTTCAAAGCCCAAGAAACTAGTTGAAAAACATCGTGTGAGCATTGTGTTTGCAAATGGGGGGGGGGCTGCGCCCCCCCCAACCCCCTCGCTGTTTTTTGAAGCCGTGCAGAGCGTGCTTCAAAGCCCAAGAAACTTGTTGACACCCATCATGTGAGCAGGGAGTTTGCAAGTGGGGGGAGGCTGCGCCCTCTTTTAAGCCGTGCCAAGCGTGCTTCAAAGCCCAAGAAACTAGTTGAAAACATCGTGTGAGCATTGTGTTTGCAAATGGGGGGGCTGCGCCCCCCCCAACCCCCCTGCTTTTTTACGCCGTGCAGAGCGTGCTTCAAAGCGCAAGAAACTTGTTGACACCCATCATGTGAGCAGGGTGGCTTTTAGGTTTGACGAAATCCGTCCAAAATGTAAGCAGAATAGGGTTTCCTTAGGAAAAACCAACGAAAACCTCAAGGAAATGACAGGATATCTGTCCAAAATGTAAGAAAAATAGGGTTTTCCCTAGGAAAAACCAAGGAAAACCTAAGGGAAATGACAGGAAATCCGTCCAAAATGTAAAGAAAATATGGTTTTCCCTATGAAAAACCAACGAAAACCTAAGGGAATGACAGAAAATCTGTCCAAAATGTAAGGAAAGTAGGGCTTTTCCTAGAGAAAACCAAGAAAATCGACCCCCTCAAAAAAAGACCAGAAACAAAAAAATCACCCCCCAAAAAAACTCCACCCATTAGAAAAGTCACCATTAGAACAAGCCACAGGTCAGCAAACAACGAAGTTGCAGTCAGCAAGCGGACAGCCACAATATAGCCTGAAGCCCCTCAAGTATGGCGTCGCATTCGCAAGGCCGTCGCGGCTACAAGCTTGCGGGCGCAGAGATACGAGATTTCGGGTTTTGAGCTAGAGGTTTAAGAGGGTGTACAGAGCATAGAGCCTTAGGGTCCCGGTCTGGTCCGACTTCGTTCCCTGCATGCGAGGCTGGATTCTTATGGGTGCAGACTTGACTCAGCTAAGCAGAGAAAGTAGACTGACTCACTGAAAGAACAAGCCATGTTTGCGAGGCTGGATTCTTATGAGTGTAGACTTCACTCAGCTATGCAGAGTAATACTGAGATTGACTGACTGAAAGAACAAGCCATGTTTGTTGACTTGAAGCTTTCGTGTTTGCGACTCTGCGCTGTTTCGTGCTTTCTGACGCACGGGCTCGTGTTTACCAGCGGTTCTGGTCTGCTCTGGGTTTGCTGACTGTTGCGCTGGTGTTTTTGAATTGTTGCCTGGGTGTTGTTGACTCCGGCCGTGTTCGTTTGCGACTGTTGCGTCCCTGTTTTCGACGCCTGTTTTGCTGACTGTTGCCCCTGTTTTCCGAATGTTGCTTCTCTCCAAGCGCTTCACTACACGTAGCTGCAGTCTGGTTGCTTGATGGCGCGGGCACCAGGTACCGACCACCTATGTAGGCTACTTCCAGGAGGGCAAAAGGGTTTAGGGTTTAGGGTTTAGGGCTTAGCAAACTTCACCCTGATGATCTCATGCCTGCGCACATGCTGGAGGCCAGTGCTGATGTGAACCTCTCACCCCTTTGCTCAAATCACTGCTCAAATCTCTGCCTGCTTACAAGCAAGTTCCGAACCATACGCCCTCAACGATACCTGTACAAGTACTGCATGTCTAAAACGAACTTGGCGAATTCTGCAGGTCTCCGAAAATTACCGGGTTTTACCTTTCCACATCCCAGCGCCTTCAATTTTTCTTGTCCATGATTGGTTGACAAGGAACATCGAGCTCCACTGCAATAGGGCCATTGCAATCTACGACAAGACATGCCGAAGCGCTTACAACTTCGCACCTCGCATAGTCGAGCAGGTTGTCGAGCGTGAGCCTTGCAATCGAGAGTCCAAAAAAGAAACAATGGCAAGAATAACTGTAGTAATAAGAACAATAATCGTAATAACGTAGTACTAATGGGATCAGCTTCAGGGTAGGCTTCCGGAACCAAAAGCTAGTTCTCGCAGCATGGCGGGACAAAATCAAAGAAGATACGCTGCGGGCTACTCCTTCCAAGTTACAGCGAGGCGGTTCGACTCATCTATGATTGCTAATCATTGCGACTAAGACGTACTGAAAATAATGCCGCCAAGCAACTTCACATGGTGAACATCTGACACCTGCAAGGCGGGCGTACAGACAGAAACTGGATCCCAATGCACAGAGGTGGTCCAGATGCTGCGCACATGAGCCACAGCGCCTCCAAGGCACTGAAAATCCCGCAAGCCAGGTCTTAGCATGACCAGATGATGTCATGTTGCTCAAGAGCCTTGATGATGCAGTGGTACATTGCCCTCTTTCTTAGTCCAAGCAGTCACTGGACCAGACAGTCTTTAGAAGCCTGGACGTTGGACAGTCATGGTTCATTGAACTGCAGGAGAAAAGACCTGAAGAAGCTCGCTATACTTAGAGAGCGTCATCACATCTGATGTTGGTTAAAATCTGAAACAAACGAACAACAGGAAAAAAACAGTAATGCTGTAAATATGGGGCCGTAAATGCCCAAAATAGTAGTGGTAGTTATGTAGGCCCCAATAGTATACAAAATTGTCCCAGCCCTGTGACCTCTGAAACAACCTGAATTTTGAGTGAGTCCGCGGCGGACAAACCCTCAACCCCCGAGCCGCGTAAACCTGCGTTTAGGTTATTTATTTCTTGAGGGCCTTTTTGATGTCTGCAAGATCCATCTTGCGCTTTGGGTTTAAAGTCTAAGGTTGAAGGGGACCCAGCCCGCCTGAGAGCCAAGAGCCAAAAGAGCCCCACACTCCAGACAACCCTAAACCCTAAACCCTAGCCCCTAAACCCTAAACCCTAAACCCCAAACCCCTAAACCCTAAAACCTAAACCCTAAAACCTAAACCCTAAAACCTAAACCCTAAACCCAACCTTCAACTTGTCCACGTCGGGCGCATCAACTGGCTCATCAGGGCATACTTGTTGAACCTGTGCAGCCTCCTGAGGCCAGGGAGTTTTCGGGCCGAGGATCTTATTTCAAAGGTTCTGGCCCAGGAGCAGTGGTCTTTTTCTTGCCTTTTGTGGGGGACGTGAGGCAAAGGTTATCAGGGTCTCAGGGTGTTTCGTTGAGGTTGGGGGGCTCTGGGCTCCTGGGTGGGCTCCTGGGTTTTCGTTTGTGGCAAACTTGTCCCCAAAGCAAAACGCAATTCATCAGGGGTTTGGTGCCCCAGGCCATGGAACTCACGAGTGCGCCCTGTGCCCGGTGTGAGTGACTGCAAGCTCAGGTGGCAACTTTCCTTCTGCATTTTGAGTCCACACCGCCATGCAAAAAAAGGCTACTGTCTCCGGAGTTGCCTTGCCCTGCCGGCTTCAGCAATATTCGCCCTACTCGATCGCGCTGCTCCCTCTCAGTTTATGGCTTAAGGTTTGCAGCACCTCTGACTGCACTCACTTTGAACCGGCCCGGCAAGTCTAACACTGCTGACATGTCTTAGGCTCAAACTTGCGCCCTCAAAGTTGGCTCGGCTTTGACGAATCTTGGGTTTTCTTGTGTCCTGCACCCTGGCAGGAAAGCAGCAACTCAAGACCCACCGGAGAAGAAATCAGTTTTAAAGAGAGGAAACTGTGGTTGACCTGAGCTATTCCAGCTTCAGCTGTTCCAGGGCCAGGGTGTTTAAAAGTCAAGCCCTCAAACTTGCATTGCAGCAAATGCAGATCGCAGACCAGATCATTGAAGCAAGACACAAAAGCGTGGAGGCAACAGTTCCTCATGGCTTGCTTCGTCCAAAGGTGAGTCTACAACCTCTGTAAACCCCAAACCCCAAACCCAAAGGCCTCCATGGGGTTCAGCCGGTCCGTCGCCACTTGTGCCATAGCAGCTTCTGTCTCAGGGGGCACAGGGCGGTCAGCGCGCACCTGCGATTCTCGCAAGAGGGACTTTAGGACCCTGGGCTGCATGTGAGACCCCCATGAATCATAGGGACCCTTAGGGGGGTAAGAGGGGGGTAAGGGGGAGGGGGGCTGGATAAGGGCTTCATAAGACCTATTTAAGGAATTATAAACCCTTTCCCCCCCTCCCCCTTACCCCCAATGAAGGAGTCCTTTGGTGTACACTTATCTCAGAACATCTGATGCAGGCTTCCTGCAGCAGCAGAGCATCTAGGCAGAAGCACTAACACCCGCAGAATTTCCAGACCCAGGCTGTGATGGGGAATTTAGAGCGCACATCTGACATTGAAAGGCTTCTTCGCCGCAGATTGAAGATACCGATAACTTAGAAGTTCACTTGCTTCAACTTGGCTTCATTGCAAAGTCATGTAATCACCGCATGTTTTGACATGACCAAGCTTTGTAGGAGAAGTTAGCATGGCAGATTTCCTACACACATAGCCAAGCACTCCCAAGCCGAACCCACGAAACAAGACTAGACGGTGCCTCGGAGGTCACACCGCTGCGAGAAGAAGTCTCCTTACAGCAGGTATGGACCACCAAGAAAGAGAACTTCTTAGCAGCAGGAATATGGCCGGGCAAAGGCTTGATGAAACTCAGTGCTCACAGTAGTCTCATTCATTACTGAGAACAATAGCCATAGCTGTCATAAGAACAGGTGAAGAATTCCTGGTGGTCGCAAGCAAAAGGCTGAAGACAATGACCGTGGTCTGCAAGCACCTAAGGCTTGCTTGTGAGACCCCTTTCCCTCCGAGGTGCTGCGCGGACCTTGAGCATTGTACTGCGTGTCGCTCTGTCCCGGATGGCACCCCTGAACAGGCCGCAGCCGTCAAGGATTTGAGGTGTCGGGCAGGGCTTAAGGCTAGGGCGGTTCGGCCTTTGATCATAAACCGTTTAGGGCTTAGGGGCTTGGGATAGACTACAGCTGAGGCCGAACAGGACATGCTGACCAATGCAATCTCAACGTCATGGCACCCTCCAACCGATAGGCTGCCACAACTCTCAGCACCCGCCTGATGGAGCGGATGATTTCCCAGGCAGGACCTGCAGTGGCGCTTGCCAAGTGCTACGTTTGATGGTCAAAATCCTGCATTACCCATAAGAAAAGATCTACCATAATTCCCATAGTCTAGGGTCCTTAAGGTAATGAAGGATTTTGACCATCAACCGTACCACAGCCCACTCGCAGATGTTCAAGGCGTGAAGTTCCTTGCAACATCTTAGTATCTTGGTCCGCGAACCACTAGCAAGCTCTCCAGAAGGCTTTAAACCTCTTCGAGGTGGAGCTACGAGTAGGCTTCCCGTTTCGCATGCCCTCGCATCCTACAACTCTGAGTGTGAGGAAACTAGCCAGAGGCAGGCAACACTGTCCCGCTACAGGCGTGGAAGCACGAAGTGCAAGAATGTTGGTGCCTGAGCTCGCTGCTTCCGAGCGTGACCCAGCCCTAACTGACTGCTACATGCCTTCATCTTCATCAATCATCTTGAAGCGCTCGCTGTGCGTGTACCTCATCGCGGCTTAACAGAGCTTCAAGCAGAAGGCGAGCATGTAGCGGTTTAGGATAGGGTTTGGGGCTTGGGGCTTCGGGCTTAGGGCTTAGGGCTTAGGGCTTAAGGCCTAGCAGCATTCAGGAGCCAGGGCCGAGGGGTGGCTTCCCTGTGCCTTTCTGGGTTCGCTTTTTGACTCCTGCAAATTTGACCTTGCATCAGCCGGAGGCTTGGACCTTACTACAAAGCCCCTGACCTACGCATCATCCCAGTTGCATTGGGAGCTCTTGTTCCTGCAAGCTGCACGCTGTATTTAAGGCTCTTTTTAAGCCCTAAACCCTAAAAACCCTAAAAACCCTTAATCTACCCCATATCCTAACCCCCTTGACCTGAAGAAACCGTGTTGGGAGAAGGTCTCAAGTGTCAACTGCACCGCTGCAAGCTGGACGGACCCTTCTGCTCAAGCTTTAAAGCCTTACAAGCCCTTGCCACCTCCACCAAGCGGAGACGCGCTAATTTGAGTATTTCTGAAAACTATGGACTCTGAACCCTTGCAACTGGGACGATTCCATCTGCCTTTACAGTCCAGGGAAGCCGTAATGTTAAGAAGCAATCGTTCTGCGCAACAATTGTTCGCTTGCCGAGCTGCATGTGCGAGATGACCCGCAGCAACAATGCATCGGCCTGACAACATGATGGGAAGCAGACATAATTGACATAATGTTGATGGCCAAAATCCTGCATTACCTTAAGGACCCTAAACTGTGGGAATTATGGTCTATCCCTTTTTGTGGGTCATGCAGGATTTTTGGCCATCAACCGTATTTGCATGGTTTTCTTCCTGGGAAATTCATTCGTTGTGCGCTCAGCCCTACCTTGCCGGGGAGCCCCCTTTTAGCCCATACTCCATGTGGAGAGCCGCTCATTAAGTTCAAGGCTTGGGCGAGGCAAACTTAAAGGGAGGGTTTAGGGTTTAGGGTTTAGGGTTTAGGGTTTAGTGTTTAGGGTTTAGGGTTTAGGGTTTAGGGTTTAGGGTTTAGGGTTTAGGGTTTAGGGTTTAGGGTTTAGGGTTTAGGGTTTAGGGTTTAGGGTTTAGGGGAGGAAGCAGCCGGCCGCGCCAAGTGAGTTTCATGCAGGGTTTGGGCTGCAGAGGTGGATGCAAGCCCCTGAGACCCAGAGTCTTGCCTTGCATCAAGGCACAAGATGTGCGATGACTCAGGTTTCTACGAATTTCTGTGGGGGGCGCTGGCCTTTTCAGCCTCCTGCGCTAGTATGAGGTCGATGGCCCTGTGCCACACCTCCTGGGCCAGACACCCGTTTTAGGGGTTTAAGGTAGTGTGGACCCCAGAGGTCAAACCAAAGCTCCCCCTCTGCTCAGGACGCTTGACCGCAGGCTTATGGTCCGCAGTTCGAAAACAGCGCGCTCCTGTGAGGAGGTCCTTCACTTCAGGGTTGGGTTTCCTGTGTTGGTGTGTCCTTTACCGTAGTTGGTCCGTCACTAAACCCTAAACCCGGGCCAGGTCAAAGGCTCCTTGCTCATGCAGAAGTCCTTTGCAAGAGTTGGTTTTCAGGTTGACGGGGAAGAAAGAGCAGCAGAGAGTCCTTGGATGAAGCCGCAGCCATGTCGTCATTCAGAAAGAGCTTCTGAAACTCTGGCACAGCCTTAGACCCAAGGGCTCTTGCGCAACAGACCACTCAATGCCACATTTCAGCAATCCGCCTCTCGGACTTCTTGGATGTAGCCCCGGTGTCGCTTCACCCAGAACTCCTGAGCCAGGCGTGCGGCGCAGCTGCTGGCGTCTCCAAACTGCGCTCTACGGTAGGGATGCACAGTGGGTCTATGAGCCCAGTCTGCGCAGCATGCTGCCAAGGCTCTGAAAAGAACACGTACCAAGGAGCACTAAAGTCGTCCGCCAAGCCCCGAAATTTCCTTGGCATCTTGCCATCGTTCTCTGCAAAAGCTCGCAGACTTAGGCTTGGTCTCGGTGGAGAAGAGAAACGGGGAAAGTTTTTCACTTCTTCAGCACGAGATTCCCGTGCTGCCACTTCCAGGAGGCATAGATGCAGAGGGCTATCACCGGCACCGAGAGCAGGATAATGAAGATCAGGTCCAAGATGGACAGGACCATCATGGTCTGGGCTCTTGCTGGCCAAAACACAGCGACCATCCACTGAAGGATAGCTCCCGAGATGTCGAAGCCGGACACGCACGACGATTGCACCAAACAGCAGATTTCGTTCTAGTCTCGTAAAAAAAACCTCCATGGCCACATACCCTAAACCCGGCATCTCTCCCCCCAAAAAGAAAACCGATCAACATCCTTCCCCAGCTCTGAGGACAAGGCCACCCACTCCTGAGCTCAGCACAGCCAAAGGCCAGATCCCATGAGAGCGATCCAGGGTCAGGGGCAGAGGGTTCTTAGGGCTTAGGGGGCTTAGGGGGCTTTGGGGGTAGGGGTTAGGGGTTAGGGGCGTCAGGGGCATAAGGGGCTATGCATCTCTCATGGCATGTTCGACATACGTCACACTCTTTGGGGTTGAGGCAAGAAAGGATTTGTCTTGGGACAACAGGAAGACGAGACCTGATCTAGCATTGTCAATGCCTCTCCAGCGTCGGGCGCTTGGAAACATCTTTCCCTCCTCCGATGCCTTCAGTCTCCCCTCGTCGTCCCTCCACGTCCTGTCACCTCCCCTCGACTAACAAGGTCAGACAAGATCGTGTCATGTAAATGGCAAAACGGATCTAGAAGAACTGATTGCAGATGAGAAAACAACGTTGCCTCCCAATATGACAATCCACGATTTTCCGTTGACCAGAGCTCTACGAAAAGCACCTGCCCTAAACCTAAACCCTGAACCCTAAACCCTAGACCCTAAACCCTAAACCCTAAACCCTAAACCCTAGAACGAAGATTTGCTTTGCAGACGAGGGGCCCAGTTTGTCCCGGCACACTCAATGACAGGCTGGAAGGCAAGACCTCAAGTCAACGAAACATTGGCCAGCTGCAAGGGTTTAGGGTGTAGGGTTTAGGGCTTAGGGCTTAGGGCTTGGGGTTTAGGGTGTAGGGTGTAGGGTGTAGGGTTTAGGGTTTAGGGTTTAGGGTTTAGGGTGTAGGGTTTATGGCTTAGGGTTTAGGGTTTAGGGTTCAAGGTTTAGGGTGTTTGAAA
Source organism: Symbiodinium natans (assembly GCA_905221605.1). Taxonomy (NCBI): domain Eukaryota; class Dinophyceae; order Suessiales; family Symbiodiniaceae; genus Symbiodinium; species Symbiodinium natans. The sequence goes on from CAJNDS010000990.1 coordinate 527,079, forward strand.
TCTGGCTTTTGATGATTGCGATCCAAAGCCCTGTTCGCATTGCCACGCTTCCTATGCCGTGAGCGACGCCAGAAAAAGATGTGAGCAAGTAGAACCGTCAGCTTGGCCGAATGGAGGGTCCGCTTGGAACAGGGGTCTGGGGGACATGACTGTATGACTTAAAGGACTATGGGTTGATGACAGTTCTGGCTACGCAGGCTTCACGTTGACCGACTGAGCCCATCTCAACTCGACCAAGATTCAGAACTTGTCATGCTCGCACGGGACACAGCCAAGGAAGACCAGATCATCACGAAGATGAACCAGTAGAAACAGCCTTTCGCACATTCAGAAGGTTGCCGGATGAAAAAATAAATACAGCAGCATCAAAAAGAAAATGAAATCTTTAGGATCAAAAACAAAATAAAAAAGGATCAAGAAAAAATGAGAAGCGACCCCGGGCTGTCACGCCAATAAAAAATCGCGAACCCGGGCTGTCACGGCTGTAAAACTGCTGCTGCGCGTTACAATTGCCATCCTCCAAGTACTACTGCGTCTCAGGGCTCAAGGTGATCGATGCCTGCAACTAGTGTTTCTGGCTTCATTTGTGGTAGTAGTGTTCGTGTTGAGTAGTAGTAGTAGTAGTAGTAGTAGTAGTAGTAGTAGTAGTAGTAGTAGTAGTCGTCGTCGTCGTCGTCGTCGTCGTCGTCGTCGTCGTCGTCGTCGTCGTCGTCGTCGTCGTAATAGCAGTAGCAGTAGCAGTAGCAGTAGCAGTAGCAGTAGCAGTAGCAGTAGCAGTAGCAGTAGCAGTAGTAATGGTAGTGGTAGAAGTAGTAGTGGCAGTAGTGGTAGTAGCAGGAGTAGTAGTACGAAGAGTAGTACAAGTAGTACGAGCAATAGTCGTAGTAGTAGAACATGGGTTTAATCCTTGCAAACCTTCCAAATAACTTATGATTGATTCTGTTTGCTTCGCCTTTAACCCGCCTGAAGGGTTTTCGTCTGGCTTTCTGTTTCGGATGTGTTTGGCGAATACGTTTTTGTTCATTTCTTCGCAGCTTAAGAGAGTGGGAAGTCTTGTTCAAAACAAGCGGGGGGGTTGGGCAGCCCCCCCCCCCCATGTGCAAACCTTCCAAATCATTCCCAGATCATTCATAACTGATTTTATTTTATTCGTTTTTAACGCCCCTGCAAGGAGTAGGAGTTGTCGTTGCAGTAGGGTACCGGGGCACCATGGGCCCAGAGGACCAGGGGACCAAAGGACCAGGGAACCAGGAAGCCCATAAGCCCCTAGCCCTTGATTAAGCTTTTATTTTGCTTTTTGACCCTGTTTATGTTCTAAATGTTCCCTTTTGATTTTTGCTTCTTGATCCTGTTTTTATCCCTATCCCCATTCGACAAGCTCTGGAGGGCTTACTTGCTCGGAGAATTCAGGCGGAAGGATGGAGAACAGCTTTGACAACCCAGAAACCGATGGTTCACTCAACAGGCTTCCAAGACCTGCACTTGGATTTAGGGTTTAGGGTGTAGGGTTATTGCGTCATTGCGCTCCCTTCCCAAGACAATCAGCCAATGCCTCAGGCCAAGAACTTGGATCCTTCTAAACTCCTGATAGCAACAGACAATCCGAGCCACATCATCGTGACAGATGTTACGCCCAGAAGGCCGCGCTTTGGGCTGATGTATCCGACGTCTTTCAGCCGGTTCCTGAATCAGGTTGCCAAGGTTTAGGTTTTGGGTTAGGGTCTTGGTCCCACCTTGAAGATCGAGGGTCAGGGTTTAGGATGTGAGGTCACAGCTTGAAAGGTCTGCCGTAGATGTACGCCAAGGTGCTTGGGGTTTAGGGGTTTAGGGTTTGCCAAGGTGCTTATGGCACTGGCAATAGACCAGCATGCCGAAGCTCAGCACCACCTGAAGTGTGCTGGGCTGACTTGTCTGGGGGATGCCATGTCCTGACTTGGTCACCTAAACCCTAAACCCTAAACCCGAAACCCTAAACCCTAAACCCGAAACCCGAAACCCGACATTGAAGGGAAACATTTGGGACCGGCCTAATCCATTCTCCTCTGGCGAACGTAGAGCTGAAAGCTTCAATGAAGAAACAAGAGCCCACAGAGCCCGATACCCCTTAATTAAGGAATATGGCTTAAATCATGATGTGAAGCCCCTTATAGCCTTATAGTTCAAGGTCTTTTCCTTCATCAAGGAGCATTGGGCTCTCTGGGAAGCTTGTCGTGGGTGTCCCACCACAATTCTAACTAATGTAGGGCTTAACAATTAGAGTAGGGTTTTGGGGGACCATAATAGTATAAATAGAATAAGGGACCCTAACAGTAATTTGAATTATTTAGGCTTCTACAGTACAGCGCGAAGGCCCAGAGGCCGCTGGCATTGCCCCTTCGCTTGGGCAGGCACCACGACTATGAAGAATGTCGCCCACTGCAGAAGCCACTTCGCCAAGTAGGAGAGCCTGGAGCACTAGATGACACATTATTACTTTTATCACTTCTGATTCTATTGTTACTAGTATTACATAGATTACTGTTGCCACTACCATTTCTACCACCGCTGACCTGCTAGCTGGCTCTGCCGCACATCTTCTGCATGCGCATCCGGTCCCTCATCTCAACGCACACGCCAATGTCTCCCAGGTTTCTTTGGGGGGTTGCAGGCACTACGCATCTGCGAGCAATGCCAATACCGCTCTTTTTGGTAAACTGCCTGAAGGCACATTGAGGCCGGAGGATGGACATGTCGGCTGCCACAATGCCTTGACAATCCACGACCCACGATTCAGGCTTTTGGGTTGGGGCAGTATGGTTCTGCAATAGTTTCCGTTGTCTTGTCCATGGCACATGGAAAATAACGTGGAAACTGCCACGTCGGTGATGGAAGCTACTGGGCATCACCCTTGCTTTTACAGCCCGCGCCCCTCCAGCAGCAAGCCTCTACTTGCATTCCCACCTACTGCAGACGCCCACTTGTGGTAGCTTTTCAGAATTGTGGTGACAGACATTGAGGCCCCCAAGAATTTCTGTAGTTCTGGCGATGTTCAACAGCACCTATCGTCGGATGCAGCTGTACCTGAACCATGTAGCTCTCGATTCAATGGCATCAAGCAGTTGCAGAAGTCTTCTTGGTTTCGGGCCCATCGTCCAAAGCCAGTCTTTCGTGAATCCTGGGGAGTCATCAAAGTGCAGACCTAGTGCCACACTCTATACACCCCTAATCTAAAGCCCTAAGCCCTGAATGTGCGTGAAACCAGGTGCCAGGGAAGAATCCGCTGCTTCTGTTGCTTGCGCTTCGAACGCCCACCGTGGCTCTGCAAAGGCATCCGACTGCACGGAATGCTTTGATCATCTGTGGTGCCTTCCATGACTCATAGAACAAAATCTACTGTCATGTTTCACGATGACTGTAAAACAGCTCAAGTAGCCGTATGGACTATAGTCTAAGCTCGAAGCTCCTGGTACACCTTGATAGCCACCTAGCGGAAATCCTGCACAGTCTACCATCAAACCTCTGGATGACCTCGTATTCTGTCGTGATTCGAGACGATCCCTATACCCCACACCCTAAACCCTAAACCCTCAACCCGAAACCCTAAACTCCGGACCCTAGCTCTGCTGCAAAGCGTCGCGTGTAGGGAAGCGGCATCAGGGAGACAGTCCACAGCCTTCCAGGGAAGGAGGGTTTGGGGTTAGGGTTCAGCAGCACCGGGTCAAGCAGTTTTACAGTAGAGTTGAATATACGGTTTCGCCATAATAACACCCACCCACCCTTAGAATCCCATAACGTTGAGAAAATACAAGGTTTACTTATATACCAACTCGGCTTGAGTTTCACTTCTACCAAGTACAGTTCAATCATCATACACTATATCAGGACAACTATTCTAGGATTCGTACTACTATTCTAGAGCTCCGACTTTTTCTTTAAAGTTCGGACTTCGATTTTAGACTTCGCACAACAATTTTATAGTTCAGACTACTATTTTGGTGTTCGGACTACTATTTTAGAGTTCGGACAACTACTTTTGGTTCGGATTACCATCTTAGGTTCGGACTACTACTTTAGGGTTCGGACAACTATATTAGGGTCCGGGCTATTGTTTTAGAGTTCGGACTATTATTTTAGGGTTCGCACTACTATTTAAAAGTTCGGGCTATGGTTTTCAGCTTCGGACTATTGTTTTAAGATTCGGACTACTATTTTAAGATTCGGACTAGCGTTTTGGGTTTCGGACGGACTACTATTTCAGGGTTCGGACTACTATTTTGGAGTTCGGACAACTACTTTAGAGTTCGGACTACTATTGGGTTCGCACTACTATTTTGAGGTTCGAACTATCAATTTGTGAGTTCGAACTACTATTTTTAGTTTTAGATTTCGGACTACCATTTTATGGGTGGACTACTATTTTAGAGGGCAGAGTATCATTTTAAGGTTCGGACTACTATTTTAGGGTTCGTCCACGAACCCGCCGTCCCTTGCCCACGAATTCGACTTTCCCTTGCCCACGATTCGGCTTTCCCTTGCCATGAATTTCACCTTCCCTTGCCATGAATTTCATTGAGGTTTATATTGTTCTATGTAGAGAGGGTTTCGGTGCTTTTCAGGAAAGGAGGGCTGAGATGTGACATCCCGCACCCACCCTCCCCACTAACATAGGGGCCTTAATGATTAGCATAGGGTTTCGGGGCCCATTATGGCACACTTACAATAAGGAACCCCCAAAATAGTGTTGGTGATTATGAAGGCCCCTACAGTAGAGTGTCATCATGGATGGGCGGAAGGCTTTTTTGGATCCGTAGACGGCGCGCAGCCATGGATCACGAACCTCCCCTCAACCCTCTGGCAAAGTCGAGGCCGCGGCGTCTGCAAAGAAGTCAACATGACGATGACCATGCGGAACTCGCCATGATCAGACTCTGCAAGGCGACCTAGCAGCCACTCACAGGATCATGTGATGCACCCAGCCTCGGAAATGCCTTGTCTTGCAGGGTGTGATGCAGGAATGAGCTTACCTCTTATGCCCCCAAGTCCAGACGAAGAATCAGGTACAATTCCGTCTACCCGTAAAGCACTCTTCACCACCCCCCGCACCGAAATTTTTCAACCACACCTCAACACAATACAAGTCTACAAGGCGACGAGTAAGGCGGATTCACGGCTTCTTCAAACATGCGAACCCAAAACCAACCAAACACCCGTGTTGCCTTTCCAACCTGGAAAAAACGACACTACCCCATAGCATAATTTACATGAACCCTAAACCCTAAACCCTAAACCCTAAACCCTAAACTCTATTTGAGGGGACTTTGGCCTTGCCTAGCCATGATGAGTGCGAGTCGAGCAGTCGATGCTGGATCTTTGTGTGGTCCATGTCCATTGATCCTCGATTTCTCATGTATATATATATATATATACATATATATATATATAGGGTTCAGAATCCTAGCTGTGGAGTCAAGACTGGAGTCTCAAATTTTATCGAGTTGGAGTGACTGTTGCTTGCATTGCTGGGGTCCAATAACTCAGAGGACACGGTTTCGGGGGCAAAATCACGCACAAGTTTTGGCAGCTAAAGGTTGAAGGGTGGCTGATTCTTCAGACCTTCCCAACCTACTCCCTGGTATTCAGTCTCGCCCCCACCCAAGTCTGAAACAAAGGAGCGTGCTCCCAACAAACTTGCAGCAACCCTACGGTTGATGGTCACAATCCTGAAATTCCCCTATATAAGGAATAGACCATAGTTCCCGTAGTTTAGGGGTCCTTAAGGTGCAGGATTTTGACCATCAACAGTACCAACCCGAGACACCCATTTCTGAAGTGGCGACATGAGCCCGCTGAACTGAAATTACCAGCACTTGGAGGATCATGGGACTTAGTAAGCACGGTTGATGGTCAAAATCCTGCATTACTCAAGGAATATACCAGAATTCCCATAGTTTAGGGTCCTTAGGGTAATGCAGGCTTTTGACCATCAACAGTATGATTCTAAGTGCCGTAATTGGGGGTATAAGTAATTATAAGTATGGTTACCCCAAGAATACCCCCAGTTACTAAGTCCCCTGATCCTTGAAGTATCCCCAAAAGCCAGTAGAGTTCCTTCGCAGCTTCCTGTTTGAAATCTCGCTGGCCCACTTTTCGGGAAGTAAGTCCCGGGCTCACATGAGCGATAGTCTAAACTCCTAGCATCCCCCTTAATAACCCCTGTAGTAGTCCCCTATGAGTCCCCCCAATATAACCCCCTTCAGGAGTTTGGCCTGTAGCTCATATGAAGGCATCCTGATACAACTCCTCAGCCAAGTCACGAAGTGAGCGGATCAAGGCCGGCAAAAAGCCCTCAGACCAACTGTTCAATCAGGGTTTGGGGTTTCGGGTTTAAGGTTTTGGGGCTTAGGGTTGGAAAAAGCTTCCAAAATCTCTACATCCTAGCCATGGCCGCTGAAACAAGTTGGAGTCTACAGCTGATACCTTGCTAACCTGCTCGCATGCAGGAATTGTGCGATATTTAGTATGGTTTATATTACTAGCATCCCCACAATAAACCTTTTAATATATACACTCACCAAACTTCAAAAGGAGCCCTATCTGCACTCACCAAAACGGTAATACAAGACTTACTTCATATCCCGACTGCTGCATCTTGCAGGTTCATCAGACAACAAGTAATCCCCGCTGCAAGCACCAGAAGTCATGCTATCCGTTATCTCCCCCCTAGTTCTCAAAGGCATGATCTATCCTCAAGACCTTGGTCGAGATATGTTGGCCTACATACAAGCCACAAGCTTTTGAGGGAATCCTCCCATGAAAAATTTCAGCACGTTGCTCGATTGTTTTGTCTTGTGTTCCAGAATGGATTCTCCGATTCTGCTCAAGTATCCCTCAGAGAAGCAAGAGCTGCCCAGCGGCAAAGACCAGAAATATGACACCCAGGAAGGGTCCCGCCCAAGAGATCGCATGGTCCAGGTTGCCGCACATGTGGCACTCACCTACGGTTTAGGGTTTAGGGTTCAGGGTTTAGGGTTCAGGGTTTAGGGGTTAGGGTTAGGCCAAGGACCAGGGTTTGGGGTTTTGGGTATGGGGTGTTGGGCCAAGGGTTTCGGGTTCTGGCTTCAGGGAACTTTATCATTCTGGGGACTACGCTCGGTAACATTCCAACATATTCCAACTGTTAAGGCTCTGCCATACAATCAATCTCCACCTTCTGCAACAACATCTCTGCTACCACCGCTGTCCGCATCGCCGAGAGATTCAAACCATTAAGGCCTAGGTACTTTCATGCTCCATCTTCACTTAATCAGAAATCCTGAACCTGTTCAATCCTAAGATCCGTGAACCCTAAACCTTAATCATGCATCCCAATCCTTTTCCCTGAATCCTGATAAACCCTAAACCCACTGCAGCTTGGAGGCTTAGATGCGCAAAGGCATCGGCGTGGCATTGCCCGCACCGGACGGACGCGGGATCGCGAGATTCTTCGCAGCGGTTCGGATCTGGGAATCTTGTCGCGCTTTCGTAGGGTGCAGGGTTTGGGGCTTAAGGTGCAATCTGAATTCCTTTAAACAACTCAGATGGCGTTCTTAGTTCTAGGGCATGTTTCCAGATTCGACTACAGCATCTGAAGGGTAGAGGTGCCAAGAAGAACCTGGCGTCCTTCCTACCTGCGGAGTTCTCCTGGTGCCCATCTCATGGCGTAGAGGTTGAGGATTTGGAAGGTTGAGGTTTTGAAGGGTTTAGTGGATTCAGGATTGAGGGTTCGGATTCGCATCCGCAACACAGCTCCTGATGCTTATGCTTCCTACGAGGTTCCTAGATCCAATAGCCATGGGATGGTGACATCTGCTAGTACTGGTCAAAATCCTACCTTGCCTTCAGGACCCCAAACTATGGAAATTATGGTACATTCCTTATTGTGGGTAATGCAGGATTTTGACCATCACCCGTAGGATCCCCCTAGGCGCCCTGCCCAGCGCATCTCCTGCGACAGTTCACGGAGCGGAACAAGGAAGTGGAGCTGCTCAAGGGGCAACAACTTGCTGTGTGCACATCATGGAGCAAAGCACATGAACTAGTTCTGAAGATCAGAACGGAAGCTATTGCATACACAATATCTATCTAACAAAGCAGCCTTAGTAACCCTACAAGAGTCCCCCCATATTATCCCCTATATGAACCCCTGTGAGGAGTGTAGACTATGGCTCGTATGATTGCATGCACGACAGTCATTCTGAGCTCAACATCTCAAACTCTGCCACTCATGGCGAAGCGTCTTGTGTGTGTGTAATCCCCTCCCCTGCTAATTTTTTCTTGTAGTTGCCACTATAGTCCGATTAATGTGAAAGCGAGTGGGTGGGGGGGGGGAGGGGTTCGAATAATAAGAGGACGAAATGTATCTGATTGATAAGACCTGGGTATACAAACATGCATCAGCAAACCACGATCCCTCCCCGACCTTGAAGGCATGCGTGGTACGGAAAGCAGGGCCAGAAGATGAGCCTCACAGGGCTTCCAGTTTGAAAGGGGGAAGCAACTGACAAGTGACGATAAACATGCTAGCCAAAAAACGACCGTCATGACAGACAAGGACGACCGGTAGTGAAAGTGCTGTTTCGTCTGGCCAGTCACGGGCATAGCCATGTTGAAGAGCTTTGACCCAAAGGTTTAGGGTTTAGGGTTTAGGGTTTAGGGTTTAGGGTTTAGGGTTCAGGGTTTAGGGTTCAGAAAGGATGGCCTGTCCGGTGTCCAGTACCCAGACGCGGAGTATGGCAGCATCGGCCCACCCTCACCTGAGCCATCTTGAGAGCCCAATACCCCTTAATTAAGGAATATAGAATAAATCATCATATGAAGCCCCTACTTATTTAAGGCATACTCCTTCATGAAGGGGTATTGGGCTCTCTGAGTCTGATCTAAAGTCCTGACACTCCACCCCAGTGGGCCCGCAGAGGAGCCCCAGCTAGTGAACCATAGAGCCCCTCCTTGAAGAGTTTAGAGTTTAGCTCACCTAGTGCCATAGCCACCATCTGAGCAGCAGTTTGCTCTTCAGATTGCATGCGCATTAGGATAGGCCGAATTCCCGGTGCGATCTGGTGAGACTAAGTTGCAAATGGCCCCGGCTGGACAGGCCCGACAAACGCCATGGTTGCTTGCGAGCTCCCAATCCTAGGCATTGGGCCAAGTGTCACGGATTTCAATTTAGAACGCTAATAAGTGGCTTGAAACTTCAAATCCACGTCCCGCAGAGGAAAGATCAACAGCTAGCCCCGCTAGGCCCAACACCCTGGACCAAGGTGAGAAAGCCCCACCCTAAACCCTAAACCCACAGCCCAAATTTGTGATACTTGCATTCACCAAGCAGCGGCCCCGCTGTTGGTGCGGAAGTAGCCAGGCACACAGTCGCATGAGCTTACGCTGGTAGCACCCGTGATGTTGGTTGTCTCATGCTCTGGACACACCGTGCATGCACCTGGCTTGCAAAAGGGAGTATCTTTGGAATGTCTGTGCGCAACTCCACCCCCTAAACCCTAAACCCCTAAACCTTCTGCCTGAAGGAATGACCTGTGCCTCAAACCAGTTGGTCACCCTCACCAGGAAAACTCGGAACCAAAGGCGCCTGCACCAAAGAGACCCATATAGAAGCCGATCTCACAGGTGTTGCACGTCAACGCCGGGCCCACACCACCTGGACGCCACTTCAGCCTACTTCATGCTGTAGGAGCTCGGGGGTCTTGAAGCTAATGCTCCACAACATCACACTAGAGACGCTGTGTCTACAGGATTTTGCAGGACCTGCTCTTCGGCGCCAAGCTGCTTTTAAACTTGCCCGGGACACATTGGATGCAATCGGTGCCTTAGGAGGATTCGCACAACTCATGCAGCTCGCACGTTTGGGCCCTGCCCTACAAATCGAAAGGCGTATTGCTAAAGTTCTGAAGCCCGCAGGCCTCGCGGTATGTACCAGAGCTCCGGGCTTTAGAATTGCCGAAAACGGGTCGTAATTACATACCCCGGAACCCTATACCCTAAACCCCGAAGCCAAGATGATAGACGGTCGCCCAAAAGAAGCTACCCCTAATATTTTGGGAGCAGTCCAACTTGCATTCAAGCTACCCGTGTAGCTGCTTCGCCGTTCCCCGGCGGGGCAAGGCTTCAGTCGGACGGCTTGCCATTCCCTTCGTGCATAACTTGTTGGTTCTCACAAAGTCGATAGGAGGCGCATATAGGCCCATAGGCAGTATGTTGAGTACTATGGAAGACACGGAAACACGCCTTGTCTTGCGGAAGCAGCTGCGCATCGCGCAGCGCTGAGTTTGAATTGTGGAAAGATACCGTTGCATGACGAAGATTCATAGAATAAGTCCTCCCAACCTCCATCTTGGCTTTTCCTCCTTTCACGATGAATTCCTTCCAATCTTCTCAACAAGTAGCTTTCAGATCGTACATGTTGCAGTACATGAAAACACACACCAGCTGAAATTAGCCCGGCACCACTGTGGCCCTCAAAGTGAAACCACTCATTATGGCATAGATTTGAGCCTGCATAGAATGCCATCAAGTGCCCAGCAACTACTTCTTAAGGATCATGAGACTCCACACCCTGGAACCTAGGCCCAGAGCCCCAAGCCTGAAAGCCCTAAAGGTTCCAAGCCCTACAACTCCTAGACACCCTAAACCTAAACCCTAAACCCCAAACCCTAAACCCTAAACCCTAAACCTAAAGCCCTCCACCCACCTCGCCAGGGCAGATAAATTCTGAGGACGGCTGCCGCATGTCTCATTGAGCCTGGCAGGATGGACAGCAGCCGAAGAACCACTCTGACGGGTTGGCTTTAGGGTTTAGGGTGTTTTTCGGGTTTAGGGTCTAGGGTCTAGGGTTTAGGGTTTAGGGTTTGGGGCTTAGGGTCCAGGGTCTAGGGTTTAGGGTTTAGGGCTTCGGGGTTAGGGCTTAGGGTTTAGGGCTTAGGGTTTAGGGCTTTCACGGTTTAGGGGGCTCAGGCTGTAACGCTTTTGTTCTACGTGCAGAGGCTTGACAGCCGGGCCATCCGGGGTTTGGGGTTTGGGGTTTAGGGTTTAGGGTTGAGGGTTTAGGGTTTAGGGTTTACGGGCTATTCAGCGTCGAGGATTTAGCTACAGCCACAGCCAGAGAAACATCCAGCCCTCACATCCCAAAGCTGCTACAAGCAAGCTATCCAAACTGCTTCTGCCGAAGTATGCTGATGTCACCAACACAGGTTTTGACTCAATGAGTCCAGCAGGTCAGAAGAACATCTTGCACACAAGTCTGAAGCAAGCCTGCAATGTTAAAAGCTGCAAGACCCCCATGCTAATGCACAAAGCAAGAGATCCTCTCAGCATCGGGCCCCTGAAGTGCTGAAACTTAAGAACTCGCCAGCATCGGAGTGTCGGTTTGGGCTTTAGGGTTTGGGTTTAGGGTTTAGGGTTTAGGGTTTAGGGTTTAGGGTTTAGGGTTTAGGGTTTAGGGTTTAGGGTTTAGGGTTTAGGGTTTAGGGTGTAGGGTTTAGGGTTTAGGGTTTAGGGTTTAGGGTTTAGGGTTTAGGGTTTAGGGTTTAGGGTTTAGGGTTTAGGGTTTAGGTTTTAGCCGGTTTAGGGTTTAGGGGTTAGGGTTAAGGGGTTTAGTGGTATAGGGTCCTACAAGGTCGGCCTTTGCAGGATGCTGCAGTCCAGCCTTATCCGCACCAGCAGGGCGAGGCGTTCAAGACGGCGAACAAACAGCGAAGACACAGCTGACCCAAAAAGCGACACAAACCAGGGTTTAGGGTTTAGGGTTTAGGGTTTGGGGTTTGGGGTTTGGGGTTTGGGGTTTGGGGTTTGGGGTTTAGGGTTGATGGTGATCTGTTAAAGCCGGACCCTGGATCTTGGGAAGCACATCCTGCGGATGTTAGATGCAGCTGGGCAGCTCATAAAACACCGAAAAGGCCACAGGCAGCTGTGACAGCTGCAGAGCCAACCTGACCATGCACTCTGAAATCAATGAGGTTACTTTACAGTTTACATACATTTGCTTGCTATGACAGCATCATCTGAGGTCTCTAGCAGCAACCCAGCTTTGCCAAAGCATCCTCCCTCGCGCTTCCAGGTCCGTGGAAAGTAGATGTGTTTTGTTCTCCTAACAGCAAAGCAATATACTGGAAGACTCTGCCATGATCTTGAAACTCGAAACCCCAAGCCCTGAACCCGAAGAATCCTGCCTGATATTGTATAGTTCTTATGATGGTATATCATAGTACAGTCTGGTAGAATATAGTATGTTATAGTATATTATACTACAATGATATAATCCTGCCTGTCCAGGTCCAAAGGCTGTCCTTCCTGCAGACGGCGGCCCTCGTCCACTTCAATGGTCTCATTGTAGTATTCTCGGTAGCGCGATTGGAGGTCCGCACTGGGGCCGGGGTTCGGACTTGTAGCTGCTTCGGGGTAAGCGCATTGAAGCCCGGCTTTGGGTGAGAACATTCAAACTTGCAGTTTTTGCAGGGCGGAAAGGACGCGGATGAACCGTGACGACCTCACAAATGCTCGAAATGCTGCCGGGCGTCCACCTGAAACCTCGGCACCGAAAAGACTTTGATCCTCAACGCGACAACGCACCTCCTTGTCCTCGTGCGCCAGGCACTTCCAGGGTCCCGTGAGCTTGAGGGCCATGTGTATGCATTCAACAGGTTGCGTGCGGCCTTCAACATGGACTGTTCTTCCTGTTGCTGTGCCATCGCCAAAGACAGGAAAAGACGAAACAATGAAACGAACTCCTGGTGGTCGATGATCTGGCAATTCACAAAATGAGTCGTCTGCCCGAGGTCTTCGGCAAGGGACCTGGGAAGATGCGAACAGTGTAAAGACACTACAGAGATGTTGCTAAACGCAGGGCCAGGGCCCTTTGGCCCTGAGCATTCCGAGGTTGCTGGGGCAATGCCGACCTGGTTGTCGTAGTAGGACCCGAGGTGGACTATCGGCAGAAGCTCTGCAAAGGCTCATCTGCCGAAAATGCCCCGCTGCTGACGCTGTTACACCTTCCCTCTGTTGTGTTGGTTAAGCGACCGTGTTGTCCTTGACAGCGTTCAGTGGCCTACCTATGTCGCAGCCCACTTTTGAAGGAATTCTCAACCAAATCGTCTCCAGCTAGTCTCCGCATGTTTCTGAGACGGTCTCGTTTACAGAGTCCCGCATGACTGTGACTTCTGAGCAAGCCTTCCTCTTACCCCGTCTGAAGCGAGCCACAGATCCGGCACCGCCTGTGTGTTTGACCCAAAGGTCTCCAGCTGCACAACCTCAGACAGCAGTCACCAACGCAAGGTTCACGTGCACCCCTGACCAAGTTGGCAGTATCCCCAAAAACGACATCTGTATATGCTCCCCTAGTACTAGGTTCCTGTGTGGATCCACTTTAATAAGGGTACCCTTTTTGATACTACTGGGTTTCCATTAAGGGACCCGAAAATACAAAGGGCAAAAGGGCACTACTCAGGAACCTAGATTAGGATGCCACGCTGCTCCCCTGACTTCGTCAGGGGCTCACATGCTGAGATGGTAAGATCCAGGGCGGCTTGTGGGTGCGCCCTTGAACTCTGTATGGTCGAGTCGCACAGCTGATCAGGACATACAACTCAATGAAAAAAGATGCTGCAGTTCGGCAGTCTAGCTGATTGTCCTGTATCCCTGGCCTGTGCCGGCAGCATAGGCGCGAATTCCGTGCCTCCTACACCAAAAGGCAAGCAAGGCGCCATGTTGCCATTCGCTTCAGTGCCAAAGTGCTCCCCCTGGATGGTGACTTCAAGAGCACCCACTTCGAACTCATGGCTTCGAGTGATCCTGGCTCTGGCTCTTGGTGTCGTGCCCAAACATGGGGAACACGTCAAGCATCTACATAGATGCCAGAATTGTCCAAGCGACTGGAAGATGCGAGGCTGATTGATTTGAAGCGCCCCCTGAACAAGATTTGTCGAGGTGGCATCTGGCCCACTCTGCACCTCAGGTGACAAGTGCCCTTGCTCCAGACATAAACCCTAAACATCCTAAACCCCAAACCCAATCAGCCCTCTGAGCCGGTGTAGGCAAGTCACATAGACGTTCGACTGACTTCCGAGCTGCGAGACGTTGAAGTTCTGAGTTCGGAAGCATTGGATGGTGTTGTTGTCCGTGCGGACCGCCTGTTGGGATCAGTTCTGGCACGATCTCCACGAATCCCCCTGCCCTTCTTCTCAGAATCCCCGCACCCTTTCTACAACTAAATCTTCCTTCTGCCAGCTATCATATTGTGGGGGAGGGGATTCGGAAAATTGTCCAGCCTGGGAGCAAAGCGGCTGATAGCCACTGCCTGGATTTGAGACATCCGCAGGTACTTCGGACAAAGGCGTCGCCCACACCTTCATGCGGCGCAGGAAGGATTGAGGGTCTGGGGATGAGACTGGTTTAGGGCTTAGGGTTTAAGATTTAAGGTCTAGGGTTTAAAATTTAGGGTTTAGGGTTTAGGATTCAGGGTTTAGGATTCAGGGTTTAGGGGTTTAGGGCTGATCATTCTGATTCAGCTCGATGTTAGGCGAAGCCGCTTGCTGCCTGGCAACTTGAGCTGCCCTAAGCATCAATCCAGTCATTCAACACGATTGCCGGCGTGAACGCAAAACCGGCCTGGAGGTATCCTTGTGACACGTTGTCCCAGGGAAGGTCACCATCTCGCAAGGTTCAAGCTTTGACAGTGGCTTGAGGCAGAGGGGGAAGTGAATGCAGGTGCAACTACGAAGGTTTACACGGGGCGAGATTCCGTGGATTCACCCGCGTATTTGCCCATAAGGCTTCTGAGGGCTTTGGGCTTGTGTAACATGCAGCCTGACTCTGCAAGCTATCCATAAAATCATATACGATTTTTGTCGGTATCTGCCTGACGCTGCGCAGCATACATCAGCGCAGACATCAAGGCAGAGCATGCAGTGATTGAGCCTAAGCCCTTTTGCGGCATTGCCTCTGGCTGAGGCCCCGTATTCCAGACAATCCGTCCAAAACGAAAATCATAAGTCCCTTCACTGTCAAGCTCGCTGTCATTCGAAGGCAGCATTTCACAACCTTTGAACACACCCTGACCACTTCATATGATTCTAAGGGTACCAAGAAAAGTATAATGATAGGCTATGATAGGATCATGCCCTTCGACAAGTCATCTTCAGGATTCAATCATGCACCTGACAATGCAAACCAATTCTTGGGCCCCAACCCACAAGCACTATGAAGGGCTCCGAGGACGACATGTCCTGGACTGGCTGCGACAGGCCTGAGGCAAAACTCAAGTCGGACAGCTTGCAAGCTGCCACCCCGAAGGGCTGTGCTCCAGAGCCAAGCTTACATTGCTTACATCAAGTCTGCTGCAACATGAGGCCATGAGGCCCCGAGCCCAACCTCCAACCGCAGGCTGGCCGGGCTGAAGGGATCCCGGAGGCCCAAAGGCCGCGCAGTACCGGCCAGCGAAGAAGCCTTAAGCTTCGCAAGACGCCGTCTGGCTCAGCACAGCAGGCAGCGAGGCGTATGGTAGGCGCAGCACACAGTGACACTGCAAACGCCTTAATTACACCTACCCTAGACGAGTCGAACATTGCAACCCGGTATGTCATTACCAAAAGCCCTGCACCTATGTGCGCGTCTACCCGGATCTCAGAGCTTTGCAGCTGGGCCACCAGTCCGAAGGACGAGGCAAATGGCAAGCTGTGCGTGGGCTGGCCAGGGGCAGAACGATTTTCAAAAGTAGAGAACAATAAACCCTAAACCCGAAACCCGATGCATCGGAGCAGATCCCAGTCCCTACACGCTTTGCTAGCAGTCAGTGCCCCAGTAAGGGCCAGGCACAAGATGGCAAACTCAGTCAGTGGGGCAAAAAGGTTGCAAAATCTTTGCAGCATAGGGTTTAGGGTTTAGGGTTTGGGGTTTAGGGTTTAGGGTTTAGGGTTTGGGATCACCGGCCTGTGGGCTCCATGCTGCAGGTACAGGTACCCGTGGACACCACCCCCTTGGAGTTCTTGCAGGGGAGCCCAGCATGGTTGGCTACTGCATCGCTGGTTGCTGGTTGGAAACAATAGTATTGGTAATTATGTAGGCTTCTACATTAATTCTAAATCGCTGCGCACGGATCATCATGAGTGGCACCCCCGGAAGAAAGGAATGTCCACCGACAAAGAGCAGGCCTCCATCATAAACTTGCTATGCTCTCTTCCCACATCTTCCCACAACGTGAAGGGCGGCATGGGCTCACACACACGCGGTACCATACAGTATGATTTTGACATCATGCCCGCTGAGGCGCGAGGTCCGAACAGAGACTCGTCTCTCCGGCGTCTAGAAGGGCTTGCAGCGCAGGCTCTTGGCAGTCCTTGGAACGTGCAGGCAGCCTGAAGCCACCGATGTGGCTGCGCCTACTCTTGACGTAAGCCCTAAACCCTAAACGCCAAACCCTACACCCCAAACCCTAAACCCCAAACCCTAAACCCTAAACCCTAAGCCGTCACCTGTGGGTCATTGGCCTTCCCAGGAACTCTTGGAGTGATGAGATGGGTCGCTCTGTGGGACGCACCGCCATCAAAGTATGCAATGGCTAGTACCCCAAGGAGCTGCCCTGGAACTAACGGAAGCCAGAGACAGTCATGCCAGACTCCCAAAAGCTCAAATTGCAGTGGCAGGGGCGGAAGTTGTGCAGTTTGCTGGTACACCAGCTACGAAGATCTCGACGCTCAAAGGTTCAGTAGTGAATTGCTCTGGGACAGCCAGGTGGGTCCTTGGGGCACGACACACAACCCTTGCGTTTGAAAAAGCTGTGTACGATGCTACAATCGCCTTCAGCAATGATGGAGAGAGCTGTGTGCAATCAAGAGCCACTCCGTACTGGACTAACAACACCATGTAAATCCAAAGCTTGGAAGCTAGAACACAAGTGTTGCGAACACCCACATCTGCACACCGCAGGGCCATAGGGTCTTTGAGTTGTCTGTCACATCTTCAAGCATCACCCTGCTCAGAGTCAACTTCTACGGAAGGAAGCCCAAGCTTCCCCACCACAGTGATCACGGTGGTTTGCACCAGGGAGACGCTGTTGTTGATCATGTTGGTTTCCTTGGCTAACTCGCTTGACAGGTCTGACTTAGCCTTAGCGGCAAACAGCTCCCTTCTTCTGCTGCTGCTACGCCCTGTCACCACTACGGCCGGTGCTAATTGCCGCTCTAGCTAGCTGCTGTAGCGACGGCGCATGTTGGACAGATTCTGGGATCGGCACTGTCACCAGCAATGGCTCTTGCTCTTGCTGCTGTTTTAGCTGCTGCTGCAGTTCTGTTTCTGCCGCTGCTGCTGTGGTTACTACTGCCACCACAACAGGAGGACGCACTTACCCTACTTCCTCCTGCTCATCCTCCTTCTCCTCTACAGGTAGACGACTCAACAATGGTGACCACCATTACCACTGAGCGGCATGCCTACCTCTTCCAAATCCAGTCCAAGTCATGAGATCATGCCAAGCGTAAAGAAGAACAAACGCAGCGAACCGTCCCACCGAGCATCAATCGAGGTCACCACTGGCTGCTGAAAGCTGACCTTCTGATGGCTTGCTGGAAAACAGCTCGACAAAACCAGAAAATCCAAACTACCCTTGTACTGAGTTGCTTCTCAGCTGTTCCGCCATGACTCCTACTAAAAAACCGGCTCTCTCTCTCGCATGCCAAAAAGGCCCCAAAGTTCGGACCAGGCCACCACGAAGATGGTGCGCACTTCAAGTGTCGGGAAGTTGCTCCCAGGTGGTGGCTGCACCAGTATCATGATGGTTAGCCTCAGCTTTTGCCCCGCGCAACAAGGCCCTAGAAGGCCCGAGCTTCGGAGCGCAATTCAGACTGCAAGGAAGCGGCTGACTGCCCAGCCCAACCAGGTTGGCGGCGCTGAAGTTGTAGCGGGTCCTGCCATGGCAGCGACACATGCAGACTTTGTCCAGACCTCGGTCATCTGGGATCAGGGGCATGGGCATGGTCCTTTCAAGGAGATTCTCAGTGTAGTTCTCCGCAGCCACGAGGGCCAAAAGCTGCGGGAAAGGACCGATGCGAAGCCCCAGGCTGGAAGCCTGCATGCCGGGCTTTCCATTGGTTTAGGGTTTAGGGTTTAGGGGTGTGCTCATGAAAAAGCAACTGAAAACAACCGACTGTACAAGATCGCCGTCGATTGACCCTTCCATTACCCTGCAAGAACATGGAAGCCGCCATCGGAGATGAACGTCTGCGTTTAATCGTCCTGTTAAGGCCAGGGCCTCGGGCCTCCTCGATCAATTAGGGTTTAGAGCTTAGGGCTTAGGATCTAGGGTTTAGGGTTTGGGTTCAGGGTTTAGGGTTTAGGGTTTAGGGTTTAGGGTTTAGGGTTTAGGGTTTAGGGTTTAGGGTTTAGGGTTTAGGGTTTAGGGTAGGGTTTAGGGTTTAGGGTTTTAGGGTTTAGGGTTTAGGGTTTAGGGTTTAGGGTTTAGGGTTTAGGGTTTAGGTTTAGGGTTTAGGGCCCTTGCACCGAGCGTCTTCGATGATTGGAGTAAACTGGGGACTCGGCCTCCAGACCACGCGGTGCTGAGATGACAAACTCCGCCGAAGACGACGCGTCGGCTAAGAGGAGTGTCGGTATGCCAGCCGACTCCAAGCGGACATCCAGAACGCCTGCGCCAGTGTATAAGTTGAGGGGCAAATAGTGCCAAGTGGATGCAGAACTAAACCCCAAGGCAGCTAGACCACCTTGCCTACCACCACATCCAAGATGTAGTCTTGCGGCAAGGTTTGTCCTGGGCGGGTCAGCCGGTAATGCTTTCTGCTTCTAGATTCAATCTACTGCAGGACGATGTCTGGCAAAGGGATATTCGGATGCGACGGGATTCTGACGGCGATTGGATTTCAAGCGAACGAGCCAGCCAAAGAGATGAAACATCTCAATCACAACGTGGTGCCAAATGTCAAAAGTCTACGGGCTATGACCACACAAGGAAAGGTCCTAGTCTGAAGGGTGACAAGGTGGTTGCAGCAGATTGATGCATGGACCGTCACCAAGTCTGCAGCTCCCCAACAGTTGAGAGTTTAGGATTTCAGGGTTTAGGGTTTGGGGCTTGCGCTACGAAAACTGGAGCCAAAGCTTTCTTGAGGTGGCTGCCAGACTCTAAGTCTGTGCGTCATAATCCCTTCCATGTTGAACACACCACATCCCCTGATACCACATATATCCCCCAACATATTTGGCAACTATAGGGAACATGTAATGGCGGGCGGTGGGGGGGTATGGTCAGTAGCACAAGGAGATTACCGCCCTTCAACAAACGTCTCACCCTGAGCCACGGTTCCCTGCTGTGGCGGTTCCACAACGAGCCGCACCTGCCAAACAGCGGGCAACAGCCAATGAGTTTAGCACGTACTTGGAGGATCATGGGACTTCGTAAGTATGATTATCAGCGCCTGAAATGGGGCTATAAGTAACTACAAGTATGGTTACCCCAATAATAACCTCAGTTACTAAGTCCCATGATCCTGTAAGTAGGGTTGGGCAAAGCCCGAATCTTTGAGTCTTACATTTCAGTTGCATGGCGGCACCCCAGATATCCTCTAGGACCCCAAAGCCTAAACCGGAAGACCATTGGGCTGAGGCTGAAAAGTGTGCCCTGTGGGGGTTTCCGAAAGTAGGGGACCCAATTTACTACCGTAAATAATGGGATCCTCAAAATCCTATTTTGAGGACCCCAAAATGAGGGGAACGTACTACCACGTACTACCACGTACTACCACGCACTACCACGTACTACCACGTACTACCACGTACTCCCACGTACTACCACGCACTACCACATACTTCCACGTACTACCACGTACTACCACGTACTACCACGTACTACCACGTACTACGAGAAGCAGAACTTAGCCTTTGCATCTCGGACAGCCACCCTTACATGCGGCTTACTAATTTTCCATTTTACTAATTTGCTATTTTACTGTTTTCACTCCACATAGTAGTGTCGGGCCTTCCAGCCTAGCTGTAGTAAACTCCTTACCAGATATGCGTACTGTCGCGGCCGATGTTTGGGCTTGGCCGTCCGAGATGCAAAAACCAGTCCACATACTACCACGTACTACCCCATACTATCAAGTACTACCACGTACTACCACGTACTATCTCGGGCAGCCAACCGAACATCGGCCGCCAAGTTTTTTGCATCTCTGGCAGCCAACCCTGCATGTCGGCCAGCGTTTTTGCATGTCGGCCGAACGAATCCCCCCCAAAATAGGGTACCCCTATTTTAGGAAACCCCCTGTGAGGATCAAGGCCTGGCTGAAGCGACTCCGCGGCACTTCAGGTGGAAGGAAACCGGTCGCGTCCGGAAGTGGCTGGACCAAGATTTGAACCTCGGTTATGATGGCTTACGGCTTTGAATTAGAAGAAAAGTTTAACTGCACCTAGTAGCTTCCATCAATTGCCAGTACTACTGGAAACTGCAATGCAAACGACTGTACTTAGCGGTGTCCATGTTTCCTTCACTCTCGATCAAGATGCAGACCAAGCACACAAAACAATCCACTCCCACTTGCATCTCACAGTTGAGGTAATCGCCGAAGCTTCTTCAATTTCGAAATGAGCGTAGCCTACACCCTCATCTCCGCCTTATTAAGCCTTCTCATAGTCTCCCCACTTAACGCCTATTGGTCCCCTCTGTAAGGAGTTCAGACACTAGATCAAATCGGATCCTACGCCCCCTCCACTCCCCACCTTTCCCAAGACAGGAAGCAGGTTGGTCAACAGATGCAGTGGCAAAGGCGCTCTGCGTGACGGCACCCACCTCGATCCTGCATACAGGCTCCGGGGCAGATGAGATGGGCCCCTGAGTCAGGTCATACTTTACTACTCCGAAATGGAAGCCCCTACATAGTCCTTCCATCGGACCCTAGAGTTCCTGTATGGCCCTGACATAACCCGAAATCAGGCAGGGGCTAATGTGAATCGCATGGCTGCAGCATGCCGACAGAGGGGTGTTGAGCCACACAGGAGATGGGGAGCCGCAACAGCAGATCATGTAGGGTTTAGATGGGTTTAGGGTTTAGGATGAGGATTCGATTGCACCGGAGATTGTGTTGAGCTGAAAAGACGGACTTTGCTGAGCGTGTGGGGAGCCATGTACGTACGTTAACTTCTTGGGCAAATGCAAGTTTGACGCTGCTTGTGTGAATCCATACTGCACCTTCGACAAGTGTATGCAGCTGCGGTTGCAGCTTGTAGGCTGAATGCGGAAGTAATATGGCTTGTTGGGTGTGCGTGCAGTAACTTATCAGTCTTATTCAGGTGTGACAAGGTACGGAGCCACGAGCCGAACCCACGAGGCGGACATGCTTGTGACCGGGTTTGTCTGAGGCCAAACAAGTGCGACCCGCTCTGAACCCTGTAGAACCCCCTTGCCATCCTGAAGAGGGCTTCAACCTCGGGCTCGGTGCACAGGTCGCGGACATCCTCCTTCACGCATACCGCATGGGAGGTTGACCAAATTGTGCTCCCTTTTTTCGGAGCCCTGAAGGGAACCCTAGTTTGCGGAGCGTGGCAGCTGTTTTCCCAACATGCAGAGCGACTAGCGTAACTTCTCATGAAGCTTGTCCAGCGGCACATTAAGCCTGAGAAAATTGACGGATACTCACAGCCGAGGAGCAGCATCCAAGACCAGCTGGTAATGGCGAACAAGAGGATCAAACCTGGATCACTGAACTTAAGGTCAAAGCAGGCCTGCACTTTGCCTATGCAGAGCTTTCGTGATTTACCTTGTACAAGTACAAGCAAGGGCGCATCAAGGCTGAAGATCAGCCAAGATTCACTGGGGTAAAGGCAGCCACGACGGGAACAAGCGTTTGGGAAACGTTCGCGACGGAAATATTCGTGGAGTTGTTCACGGTGGTGACGACAGTGCATATGGCCTGTCAACACAGCAGTACTTGCGAAGACTTCCAGATATATTTCACCCCATGCTCAACTTGACAGTGTCCTGGACACTGACGATGATGTTAGAGAGTCGATCGTTGGTGTCCGGCGCGGTCGATAACCCGCTTTCTGACACCTGAAAGATGACGTGAGATTAGCTGAGTGGGCCCACAACGCACACTCTGAGACCAACAGCTGCCTCTCTTCGGAAGTTTCTGAGACGCAGGATCAAAATCAGGCAGATTTGGAACTTGGACTAGTGTGCTCGCGAACAGTCATGAGCTGAAGCCCCTTTCTCTGCCACATACATTGAGCTTAGGTGTGGACTAGGCTGTCAGGCGAGAGCTAAGTCTTCCTCTGTTGTCCTACGCGCACTTCAATGTTGAGTCTTCATGACTCCACAGTTGCAAGACAAGCTGCAGTGGCAGTCACCACAGGGTCGCCAATGGCACTGCCTGCAGAGCTATTCCACCATTTCCAGACACGCTTCGCAACCCACTTTAGCAAGCTTGCGAACTGGGCCTCTACACAAATATCAGCTGCCATGATAAACGTAATGGCATCCAACGCAGAACCCTAAACCCTACCCTGAATCCCTAAACCCTAAACCCTAAACCCAATCGCCTTGACACAGGACAGTCAGCAGCACCCGGCCTGTACAAATGACGGTGTACTGTGTGAAAGGCACGAGGCCAGTGATTCGAACCTTGGTAGTGCCCAAAATAAGGGACCCTAATTACTATAATATACTAAAATATACTATAATATACTGTAATATAATACAAATATTCTATAATATACTATAATATACCATAATATACTAAAATATACTGTAATATACTATAGCAGCATAGCATACTATAATACACTATGATATACTATAATATACTATAATATACTATAATATACTATAATATACTATAATATACTATAATATTCTGTAATATACTGTAATATTCTATAATATACTATAGTATACTAAAAAAACTGTGGTACCAAAGCGGTGAATGTGCTTCGCTGTGACAGTTTCTCAGCCCGAGACCTCGAGGAACTCTCGACTTCCCGTAAAGTCGAGAGGGTCGGTCTGCTGCATTGTGCCTTTTAGGGTTTTAGGGTTTTAGGGTTTCTAGGGTTTTAGGGTTTTAGGGGTTTTAGGGTTTTAGGGTTTTAGGGTTGAGCTTGCCAAGCCGTTTCCGGAAAGAGTCAACTTTCAACAAACTTCCTACAAAGTCAAGTTGATGTAGGGACTCTGAACGCCTCGTCTGCTTGGCCACGGACGGTCAGTATATCAGGTGCTGCAGACCAGGTATGTGTTCACGCAAGGCCACGATGTACCGAAACACTAGGCAGCATGGGTCCATGAGCCCTTTGCATAAAGGAAATGGCACTTGAGATTCGACAACATCCCCTCATAGCGTATGTTTGTAAGCTCCACACGGGGGCTGACACAAACATCCCTGCGCAAACAAGAACAATGAAAAGTTTTTTGCACGGTTTACCATTTTGCCCCAGCAAATCTAGGACTGATACCCGCCTCCTTGCATAGAAATCTGCCAAGAAACTGGAGCCAACTAGAACTCCGCAGGTCGTCGTCATTGGAACGCTCCAGGAGACCCGAACCTCGCTTGATTTGACGGTCCCGCACTCTGCCTACGCAACTCCGCATCGATAACAAAGCAGAACTCTTTGTACAGCCCAGCGGCGGTGAGCGAAGTTACCGTGCTGCTGAACAAGCTCCTTGGGTTCGCGGGCTTGGCACCGCATGGCACTACCAGTAGCTACTGGCCTGGGATGCTTACTTCCTACTGCCGCATCAAACGGTTGAACGACGACGCCCAAGATGCAAAAGACCGTTCGCCTGGAAGAAAGGCGACGGCGCTTCTCTTACACGGTACGGCCTGAGCCACTAAGCCCCGCTGGCAGCATCGACGATTTGCATCGACATGCGCCGAGAAAGGGAGGCTCCATGGAAAGCGATAGAGATGGGGGGGAATATTTCTGCTAATCACGTTTCCCTGGCTTCCAGGGCGACCCTGAATTGTGGTTGGCGGCCTCGTCAGGTGAGGAGGAGCCTGCCGGCTCGGTGTGTGGCGCGGGCCCCGTTGCCGCCTGTCGGCCCCTCCTTTGAAACTGTCAAACCCGGGGCCTGTGATACTGGGGTTTGGGTATGAACCGCACAAATTTCAGGGATGTAAGGTGCGCCCTAACCCCTAAACCCCTAAACTCCAAACCCCTAAACCCCAAACCCTAAACCCTAAACCCTAGCAAAACCCTAAACCCAAAGCCCAGTTTTCTTCAAGAGCTCGTGCGTTAAAGCCAGGCCATCCCAACTTGGGAGCGACGGCTCCAGAGCGGCAAAAGAGGAATGGCATAAGGGGCTCCTTTTAGGGATACTGCAAGTATTAGGGTTCTAGAACAAGGTCCCTATTATTTTAGGATCTTGCAATTTCCTTTTTTTCCCCGCAAGGAATGTGTGGCTTGGTTTCCTGGCTAAAAAGCACCCGAGCTGCTGAGCCAACCCCTTGCGACCAAAGCATCAGAGTGCCGCTGGGTACGGGCGGCCAATAGATGAAGCTCCACTCGGTCCTGGTGCGGCAAACGAGGCATTTATTCCACGGCAAACCGTCCTTTGAAAAGAAGCCGGCCTTGGCGAAGGACGGCTGGGAGCCAGCTGCGTCTGCAGAAACCCTGCCTGTTCCAGACATGAAGTGGAACAATCAAGGGGTCTCCGGATGGCGAATGGCGGGAAGAAGCGACTGGTTGGCTGAATGACTGACCAAAGCAAGACAGAGTAGTCCAACGAAATTCCCTGACCCAACGTCCGTCAACGCAAAGCCAGAGAAGTTGGGAGGTTGCAGCTTTGAACGGACTCTGCAACCTCAAAGTCCACCCTGGAGTCCATGTTAGCTCGCCTCCATGAGCGCCATGTAGGGGCACCCCGTCAGCGGGCGGAGCAGGGATCCAAACTGGGCCATGAGCACTCGGGAGCTCAAGAGCTCCACCTGAAGGCGGTTTTCATATCTACCCTGGGGATTAGAGCTTACTTACTGCTTTGCTGGTAGGGAACGAAGGCATTGGGTATAGGGATTATTATCATAGAGAACTCCGTCCCCCTTGAGTCGCGGGCTTGCATGTTCACTTGCGTGAGGCATAGGGCGGCGCAATCTTCCGCAGAGCCCTGAAGCAAGGCGAAGCGGGAGACGGAGAAGGATTTGCGGGATCGAGTGAGTCGCTCTTCCGTTTGACTGCGTGTTTTCTGCTCTCCAGTTGAAACAATGATGTCGGGCGGACATGCATGGTGATGCGTCTTGCAGCTCCATCGTGAGAAATGTAACAAACCCAAGCTGTTCTTGCGAGAAATAAGCCTACGAGGCCGCAATGCGGGCTAGGGGCGCAGTTGCAGATGCCAGGATCTTCGGGCGTTGCGCTTGGCAACAGCATTGGACACAAACTTAACCTGAGGTGCGCACAGCTCTGCAAACCTTTATCCTGCCTTGCCCGAGAGCTTTGCAGTACTAGTAAGCATGATTACGCCAAGGCCCTCACAACCCTAAACACTAAACCTGCAGAATGTACTCCACATCGGATGCATCAGCTGTGATTGCAAAGTGTGCAGAGTCAGCTATGCGTCGGTGCTCGATGGCTCACCCTCGGGCTTTCACAGAGGTCGCAACAATAAGCCCACCAGTTATACATTCAGTGCTTTGGAGACCCCAGACAGTGCCATCATCGGCAGAAGCCCGCATTCGGTGTTGCGTAAAAGTGCTGCCAGTGAGAGCTTGCGCGCAAATGGTCGGTTTTCTGCATCTGGCAGAAGACGTAAGCCCTTCTTCGTGATCATTGCGATCCTGAACATCTTAAACAAACCCTAAACCGTTACAATTTGTTACAATCCTTCAGCTTGAGCCACGTGGTGCTCGGATCCCCGAGCAATAGGTCCACCTCGAAGATGACTATGAGCCTGCCAGCTCTGAAACTCACAGCTGCAGGTTGGACTATTGTTGCGATCATTGCTGTGATGATTATTACTCCTAGTTCTTGTCGCTATGAGAGTATATTGCTATTATAAATAGGACTATTGCATCAAATACAGAAGTCATCACGATCAGCATTATTCGCAGCATTGCACTCGCAGAGGGCAGTGGAGGGTGGCAACTGCAAGCACTCATGTATCAATACATTCTCCAGCTTCTATAGGTGTTTAAACTCTTGGGAGATGTATGTAGAATCTTGAACCCATTCAATGAGTAGCGGACACGGCTCGACAGCTTGCAACTATCTTTCAAAAACTGCCTCTGGCCTTTCATAACCTTCCCTCTGGAATTTCATATAATATCGCTGCGGCAATGGTAGAAATGACTTCTGGGATTTCAACAATGGCGACTGGAATTTCTTGAACCGCTTCCGACCCATATTGGCCCAAAGCGGAAGACCTGAAGCCCCACTTACGAAGGCTGGCGAATGCAGCAAATCATGAATCTAGGTTCCTGAGTAGACCCTTGATAATAAGAGTACCCTTTTTGATACTATTGGGTTTAAATAAGGGGACCCTAAAACAAGAAGGGCAAAAGGGTACTACTCAGGAACCTAGATAGATCACAAACAAACCACTGGAGTCTGCAAGTTCTCCGGAGGTCTCTGCGCCGTCTTGGGGGCTGCACCTAGTTGGCGGCTCTGACGGTGAGATGAAGCCATTGGGGTCCAGGAAGGATGGTGCCTGGACCTGAAAAGAAGCTCAAACCTCCCCTCTCCGTACACGCTGACTGGGTTTAGGGTTTAGGGTTTAGGGTTTAGGGTTTAGGGTTTAGGGTTTAGGGTTTAGGGTTTAGGGTTTAGGGTTTAGGGTTTAGGGTTTAGGGTTTAGGGGTTTAGGGGTTTAGGGTTTAGGGATTGTTGACAGATCCGGGACTCCTGGAGCAGTTCGAAGTCGCTACCATGCACTTGAACAGGTATTGCATCAGAATCGTCTGCAAGCCACCCAGAGACTGCAAAACCCCTTCACTAAGGAATGCGCCGTAAATCTTACCAGGGTTCCTATCATACTTTAAGGTATATTCCTTAATTGAGGGGTTTTGGGGTCTTTGGGCAGCATGTGCTGGGTCAGCTGCGGCTGGCACCAAGTCCGTCCAGATAGCCTCCTCCGGCAACAAAGACAAGTGCTGGCAAACTCACACAGCCACGAAGGTCCCCACAATCAGAATGTTCGGTCCGCCAAACGTAATTGGTGGTATTGCAATCCAACCCCTGAACATTGATGCATTTCCTGTAGTGGCCCAGGTAAATATCGGGAGTACATGTAGTACTAGGGAGAAGCCTGAACCCTAAACCCTAGGGCCCTAGGGGTGCTCCTCAGTCAATCCCCAAGGTGAGGCCAAGGGCGCGCCGTTCGTACAGAGCTCCCGGGCCGAGAAGACGTACGCCGTGTCCTGGCTACAAGTAGCATGGGCTTAGGGTTTGGGCTCCGGGTTCAGGGCTTTGGGAAGACTGATAATGATAATGGTACTGGTAGTAGTGGCAATTCTGAAATAACGCTCAAGAACAACTGCTGTGTAATAGTCGTTCTGGGTCTGCCAACGCAAGGCTCAGGGCTGGGGAATGCAGGAGTGTGAAAGCAGGCAGAACATCTACGGGAACCTTTCAATGCGACCCGCCACTGGGCCCTAAATGTAGGTATTCCTAATCCCAGATCTTAAGGCCCAAGAAAACTATGAACCATGCACAGCCTAAATCTAAAACCATTACCCCTGGACCCTGACAAGGCCTGGACCAGATTAGAAATGGTGCAGCTGGGACCGAGCCGTACGGCAAGGGAGCCGCAGGTAGCCGGCCTCGCAAAGAAAGTCAAGAAAGGGCTTAGGGTTCAATGTGATGCAGTTGTGAGTCGATTGACTTTAGGGTGTCGGGTGCATTATACAAGAGCTGTCTGTAAAGATTGTGAACTCTCACGATTTTCTGTGATGACGCTGCTCTCACACGCGGTAGCATGAGAATGGAAGATCGGTTTAGAAGTACGCATGAGCTCATCGCCACAGCAGCAAGAGTGGCAGCCAGCTTGAGAACAGCTTTCTGGGACTTGGCCTAAATTGCTGCTCCCCGAAAGGGGGGGAATGTATACAGGGACCTATGGCATACAGGGACCCGTAATCTAAGGAACTGTTGGAACCCCCATCTGTCGTGAGTTCCGCACGCCAGTGTCCATGTTGAAGCACTCGTCTCCTTCCGGCCAACATTATCACGGGCTCAGGTCGAGATACACATCGAGGGCCAATCGGACAGTCCCGGTACGTCAGCTCGAACCGGTCAAACACGCAGTCCCCGGGTGACCTCGTGACACTGTGTGGGCCACACTCGACCCAGGCTTGACTAAACCCTAAACCCTGACAATGCTGAGACTATGAGTCCTCGGCACGAAGACCTAGTTATTCATTAGATGATCACTGTCATTGTGATTCTTCCCCATTAATCCTTCCCCCTAAACCCTTCTTACCCTTTAAATACTATGATTACGACGATTACCATTATAGGTAGCCATTGGCAAACGCAACCCATGAGCCCCGGACCCGGCGATGAACCCCACGGTGATGCTGGTTGCAGTGCGGCTCGTGTTGCCTGGGTTTAGGGTTTGGGGCTTAGGGTTTAGAGTTTAGGGTTTAGGGCTTGGGGAGGCGCATCTTCCTACGCGGTTTAGGGTTTAGGGGTCCAGCATTGTCCAAGGACCTTCTTCCATTGGAAGAACATTTGCCAAATCACGAAGCCCCGAGTCAGCTTTCGCGGCATCGTTCCTCCAACCCACTGTTAGATGCCCAGCAGCGGATCAGCAATGGAGGCGATGCCGGCCGCAAACAATTGCCTGAACGCTGGTAGCACAGGCAAAACGCAATCTTGACTCGTTGCTGATCCAGGCAGGTTTTACCTAAACCCTAAACCCGCTAGGATTGAGTGCTACACTTTCCTTGCGCCACGCTCTATTCCACAGTTTAGCTGTGCCGCCGAAGTATGGGTCTTCCAACCTTACAGCGCCTTGCTCTGCAATACCTGCAATCACTCTCATCACAATTCCCTCCTGACAACCGCCGTTTTCTACAATGTCAACCGCATTGTGGAATTGGAGGCCTGCATGAACCTCCACAGCTTCAGGCGACAATAGCTCAATCCTCACAATTTGGCTGAGGTGGGAGCCAGCGTAAGCCGTGCGGAAGGCTGGGAAGGCAAACCAATCACTGCTCGCCGGGGGCGACGTACAGGTCCTTTCAATGTTATCAACATCCTTTGGGGATCTTTCGGGTTTAGGGCAGTTTAGGGTTTAGGGCCGTTTAGGGTTTGGGCTCGGTCTCTTCCCTCCTTGCTTCAGAGGTTTGGTAAGAGGGTGGGAAGCTGCCGTTGCGCAGGCTTCCACCTCTGTCCATGTTGCGCCGCTGGCCAACGTCAAGGACACAACAGGGTTTAGGGGTTAGGGTTTAGGGTTTAGGGTTTAGGGTTTAGGGTTTAGGGTTTAGGGTTTAGGGTTTAGGGCTTAGGGTTTAGGGTTTAGGGTTTAGGGTTTAGGGGGATCGTTTGTTACAGGTTCAGGGAGCATTTAACCTCCCGGTCTTAAACTCCACAGTTCTCCAAGCAAGCAGCGCTTGTACCCGAGCGTTGTAGGCCGTGTCACATTGAAGGTTTATGGCCTTGGCAGGCGGTCAATCCGAACCCTTCGTTTAGGGTTTCGGGTTTAGGGGTCCAGTTCTTAAAAGAAGGCCTCTAGCATGTTTCCTTCAATGCCGCCAGCTTTTGCACATCGCATCCTTCCGAGGCTAGCTAACAGTGGACCGTTTGCAAATCCTTTCGGTCAGCCTTGCCCAGCTGGCTCGTTGTGCAGTCCCCTCTTGAACAGGACAGGGCTTACCAAACATGAGCAAAAGCTCCCGCCAACTTTGACGGACGAAAGGAGTTCACTGAACTCAGGGCTGCACCGTACAAGTCGTGACCATTGGATCCGTGAGGTCTAAGCACCCCTCCGGCTTGGCCCAGACCTTAACCAGCAACATGCTAGAGGCAACTGCATGCGCCTGAACGCAAACAGTGGCAGGTCTGGACACCCAAAACGGCAGGTGAAACAGTCAGTGTGAAAGAGTGATGTCTTCGACCGAGTGTCGCTTTCGCTCTGGATCTGAATTTCAACCAACCAGGATTGGAAGGTGCAGTCTGAGGTGATGTTAGGGCTGCCCGCTGAGCCCACACCTGCCGGCATCGTCAAAAGCAGCATGTGTCATGGTTTGCCGCGTCCAATGCGCCCAATGCCGGCCTGGAACCCACTCGAGCGTCACGCGCTGACCAGAGTCGGCCGGCACCTGCACCTGGCCAAAGACGCTCGCAACCGCCCTTTGGAACCCCCAAACTTGAGTAGTCGTGGCGGAAAGCACTTTCACATCCGTGATAATTCTGCGATGGCTCAGGTAATCTTGCTGTGCAAGGCACCTTTCAGGATCATGCCTTCAGGAGACCAGCAAGGCATCTTGTTCCGCTCTTGTTCCACGTGATGGAACCGCGACCAGAACAGCACAACTACTCTGAAAGCTGAAGCAGTGCTGGTGCCCCCCTAAACCCCTAACCCTAAACCCTAAATGTCAACATTGCCAGACGAGGCACTGTCCCGGAAAGCACTGTTGCCTCTCGCCTGCAGGCCAGGGACTTCTTCGGCTTATTTAGGGTTTAGGGTTTAAAGCTTTGGGTTTAGGGTTTAGGGTTGAGGGTTTAGGGTTGAGGGTTTAGGGTTTAGGGTTTAGGGTTTAGGGTTTAGGGTTTAGGGTTTAGGGTTTAGGGTTTAGGGTTTAGGGTTTAGGGTTTAGGGTTTAGGGTTTAGGGTTTAGGGATTCGCGTGCTGTGCTCGGCCTTGGCAATGTCGTTGCTGGCTGGCTCGGCGCGGAGTAGTTGCTCGAAGCCCTGCAGCTGGCAGTCAACAAGCTGTCGGCTACCACCCCGCTCTACATGGGAGTTTCCGACAAGTAGGGGTGCCTCTTTGAGGGTCCTTATAATGGGCTTCAGGTTCGCGATTTCGCTCCCTGCTGCTCCCTGGCCCCGCGTGAAGGTGCGTTCAACGCGCTCTTGAGTACTTGGCGCTTGGGCCAAAGGATACTTTTAAAACTGCACCTCAACCTACCCGGCACGCCAAGGACCTGGCGACAAGGCACTCAGGGCCTGCGCTGCGACCGGGGGTGAGAACGGCAGACAGGAAACCCTCAGCTCCTATTCCAAACCCTTCACGCCAGACAGAGCTGCGAGCCGGAGCCCCGCAGCGCCAGGTGTATGCGTTGGCCAGGATATGCAAAGCATTGGGCTCACTTCTTGAGGAAGCGACCGCTTGCAGAAGGTATTAGCTTAGGGTCCCCTATTCGGAAAATCCCACGTGTGAAGAACATTGTGCGCATTGATGCTGCCAGCCCTGCTAGCCTCCCGCAACATTAAGCCATTGTCTACAATCCTAGTATACCCTTCATTAAAGTTTCTAATGGTCTCCTACGCAATTCCCTATAGAATCCCCCCATTTAAGGAGTTTAGACTATTGCTCACATTGAACACTACACCCTAAACCCTAAACCCTAAACCCCAAACCCCTAAACCTTTAACCCTAAACCCTAAACCCCCAAACCCCTAAACCCCTAAACCCCCTAAACCCTAAACCCGAAACCCTAAACCCCAGACCCTTAAACGGCCTGAAGGCCGCCAACTTATGGAAGCATTGCGTAAAGCCACCAGCCACCGGGATCAAGCAGCGATCATCGGGGCCGTCCTTCAGGGTTTAGGGGTTTAGGGGTTTAGGGTTTAGGGTTGAGGGTTTGGGGTTTAGGGTTTAGGGTTTAGGGTGCTCTGGCACTTTGCCAGGCTTTAAAGAAAGCGTTTGGCTTTAAGACAGGGTTACTATTGCAACTTCAATGACGAAGGCATTTAGTTCAAAGGCAGGATTATTATTGCACGTACTATGAACTGTTACTGTATACTGCTATAAGTCTTACTGTTATCGTTCTGATCACCATTCCTATTTTTGTTGCTACTACTTGTGTGTAGTCAGGTCAGAATCCCCCTGGACGTTTGAAAGGCAAAGCTTTATAGCAGAGCCCAGGCAAATAGCAACATAACAACAGCAGCAATCATAGTAAAAACCATCATAAAAAATCATGTGAATAAGAAACATCGTAAAACTATTGTCGATAATAATGGCCATATTAATGGCAATAAGATGCAATAAGGCTGACAATAAGAGCATGGAAGCAGCTCCACAGTGCAGGAAGCACTAGCTCAGGTTTGTCAGGACAGGAAGTTTAGGGTGCTGTAAGTTTGGGAGGACCTCTGCCGGCAGAAGCTACCACTCATCAGGGTCCTCCGGGCTACAAGGCGCCCGCTCGGCGGTCGGTGTCTCGCTACACTCGTCACAAAGCACGGCGACCCGCGCTGTGTAGGTGGTCCAAGACTGCAAGCCTCCGCAGTTCCAGGCGAATGCATAAAAGTTATGATGATAATGAGAAGAAGAAGAATGCCAAAGAAAGGTCCAACTTACATGGGGCTGAAGCCAGTTGAAAGCCCCGAAGCTTCTGAGAAGGAGGCAAGGCCCTCGCAGGGTAACGCAGTCTTGGAATCTCGGAACTGACAATAAGACTTTATTGCTCACCATTGTTGCAATTTTTGTTGTTTCATTTATTGTGGATATTTGTACTATATGCTGTTGTAAGCTTTGCTGTTATTGTTATGGTCACGAGTACCACTATCATTACTACTGGCAAGAAGACGAACGAGACTTGACTCCACACAACGGCTAAAGGTAAGGTGTGGGAGGGGCCTCTTGGTTGTGTAAAGCAAGAGGAATAGGGGCAGCGCTTTGCCTGTTGCCACACAGGTCGTGGTGGCCAAGTCCGTGATAGAGTTGCAGCCAGCCGGTGTCACAAAATCCTTGGACGCAAGTCTGTCGGGATCACTCACGCGTCAAGAGTTCGGGGTTTTTGTACCAAGCATGATGCCCTTAAGAATTCGATGAAGTCCAAGCTCAACAAGGAAAATGAGGAGACAGATAAACTGATATTCGATATCTGGGATGGCTGGCAGATCTGCCGCAATTCCTTTGACATTGGCGCTTGCTGAGTGGGGCCTGCAACTTTGAGCTTTCTCTTTGTGAGCACGTGTTATGTCTTGATCTGCTTTAAGGGCCAGGACAACTCTAGCTTGAGGCAGCCTGAACAGCATTTGGCTGAGCAACGTGATCCAAATGTGACTTTCGGAAGATTTTTCCACATGGCACGATCGGCCACCCGTTGGCTGAAAGAGCGCAGCTCACATCAAGACATTTGCGCTGCAGCTGTAAAGCTGTATTGCCCCCAAAGTTCCGTGCATGTCACCTCACCGTTTCTGATCTCTCAGGAGGAGCTGAGGAGCTGGGCATTCTGGGGCTTTGAAGCTTGACTGCACCGAGTGAAATGCGAAATGTCAAACTTGCCTCCTGATGCCCTGGAAGTGGCCAGGTGTCGCTGCCGTTCGCTGCAATCTCCACAACAAGACGCTGGAAGATGCAATCCTGGTCGGGTGAAGCTTTGCCACACGTGAGCCGGATAGAGTCCTTTTTAGCTTGCACAGACGGTAGGTAGACAACTTCAATGAAAACGGTGTGGATCGTTCCTTGTGGCTTTTGCTCAGCAAGGACTGCTCATCAAGTCAAAGAAGCCCGTGACGAAATTATCGTTGTCCCCAACATGAAGCCCCAATATTGTCCCTCATTAGGATCCTACGATAGTCCTTGTACAACGTCAATCTAACCCCAGCTTAGTCAGGGGCTGACATGTAGTCTCCCCAATATGTTGAGCATCTGGTGCACGTTTAAGTATGAAATATTCCTTACAATGGCCAAAGCATTCTGGGGAACACTTGAAAGGACGGCGGGTGGGGGTTGAATGGTAGGGGGACAGGATTAGTTCTGTAGCACCAGGAACCAATGCGTACGCAAGGAAGGAAGGATGCGTGCTATGAAACCTTGACTGCCCAAAATACTAAAGTGGTGCAACATTCAAAACACCGCAGATGCAACTGGACCCTGCGCAACGCCAAGGTCTCCTTCAGTGGGCTGTTGGTCCAGGATACCTGGGCAGTCTGGGCTTGTCTGCACCAAGACAAACGTGGAAGCTCGTGTTTAAGCTAACACAGGAGCTTCCGCAGCCCGAAAAGAGGCTGAGCAACCATAGTAGGCAGGGACTGGACCACAAAGGTTAGATGCTTCTTGCTCCAGACACTCCCAAGACTGGTCTTGACACAAAGTCCACTGCTTCCATGCAGTGGCCGAGACACTGCCACATGAATACCCATGAGTCTGCTGCGATTCACACCCAAGGCCTGAACCCTAAACCCTAGACCCTAAAACCCTAAACCCTCATGGCCAAGTTGCTTGCAAGCTGGTCTGGGTGGCTTCGCCAAAGGCGACTGCCGTCGGCGCAAGAGCCGGAATCCTGCAACAGGGACTGAAAACCTGGCTTGGAGGTTCTTTGGGATTTTCGCTTCACTTGCTATGAACGACAGGGTTTAGGGTTTAGGGTTTAGGGACCACAGCGCCATACTTCCATCCAATACTAGGAGTGGCCAAGAACGAAACTTCCGGACTGATTCTGCGGTCTTTGCAGATGGCGTGAGTCGAGAGCAATGCGGGTCCGGGCAACCCAGGTCGCGCCGCTGATAGCGCTGAGAGGCGAGCTAGTTGCAGGCCTTCCAGTCAGGACAGGGAACAGTGGGCACTTCGAATAGATTTGCATGTAAAGATTGTTAACTCCAGGCTCCGAGTATGATCAGATTTTGTGAGCAGGTTCTCGGAAACCGAGTAGGTAACAGAACCCCCGTAGCCATTTTGCTGCAGCCGACCACTCTAGCGGAAGGTTACCTGACCTGTCACACAGGGGGTTTCTTGCAGCTTGTGTTCTCCCATCCAAACCTTTTTCAAACAAGCTGGGAGTCCCAAATCGCTGGTCCGAATTCTGTTATATTCCTATTATGGCTAATGCAGGATTGTGACCCCATCAACCGTAGGTCCACTACAAAAAGCCCAGTCTTGCGAAGCACATGCTAAGGCAGGGGCAGAGCACTGACTTCCTGGACGGCAAAGCTGTACATCCCCCAGCTGAGACCTGCGCAGAACGTTTCTAAGCCGACCTGGGTTCCAAACATTTCGCAGTCATAGTGTGAACACGTGGCTAGAAGTAGCAGCAGCCCCGAAAAGAATCTCAAAAAGTGCCTTATTGGGATCCATTATAGTCCTTGCATAGCCCCTATTGGTCACCCGCCCTCATAGCAGATGTCAGTAGACCCTAAACCCTAAACCCTAAGGGAGCGCAGATTCACCGCCGCGCGCTGCGGGAGGCCCAAAACCAACATCAACTGGTCGTGGCAATTGAAAGGAGTCCCATCCCTGTACTCAATCTTGTGATAATGTTAAAACCCTGCACCCTAAAGCCGTAAAACCGCAAACCTTAAACCCTAAACCCTAAAGAACCCCTAAACCTCTAAACCCTAAACCCTAAGCCCCTGAACCCCTAAACCTTTAAACCCTAAACAAAGGCAAACTCCAGGTTGGGAAATTCGGCTTTCCCTGGCGTGGTGCAGACGAGACGAGGAGCTGAGCCATTCTCATCACTGCGTGCGCTTCTGTTGTTCAAGATGAGGCGTTCAGGGGCCTAGGGGTTTAGCGTTTAGGTGCTTAGGGATTTAGGGTTTAGGGTTAGGGGGTTAGGGGTTTAGGGGCTTAGGGGTTTAGGGGTTTAGGGGTTTCGGGGTTTAGGGGATTAGGGGTTTAGGGGTTTAGGGGTTTAGGGGGTTTAGGGGTTTAGGGGTTTAGGGGGGTTTAGGGGGTTTAGGGGTTAGGGGGGTTAGGGGTTTAGGGGGGTTAGGGGTTTAGGGGTTTAGGGGTTTAGGGGTTTAGGGGTTTATGGGTTTAGGGGTTTAGGGGTTTAGGGGTTTAGGGGTTTAGGGGTTTAGGGGTTTAGGGGTTTAGGGGTTTAGGGGTTTAGGGGTTTAGGGGTTTAGGGGTTTAGGGGTTTAGGGGTTTAGGGGTTTAGGGTTTGGGGGTTTAGGCGTTTGGGGTCCCGTAGAAGGAAGTAGACAAGTCAAAAGCCACGAGGAGGGCGAGCGCTTCTGAAGTCTGGTCAGTTAGGGTCCAGGAATAAGGGCTTTGGGTACTGGGGTTTAAGGGTTAGGGTTTAGGGTTCAGGGTTTAGGGTTCATGCATGAAAGCGGATAAGCACGAAGCAGGAATCTAGGGTGCTTCTTTGCGTAATCCCGCCCACCCGAAACCCTAAACCGTGTCGTGGAACGCTCCAGGACAGCTGCCCACGGCCTGAAATTTCGCAGGTCGTCACCGTGCGATCGAGGAGTCCTCCAGAGCAGAGTCCATTTCAGCACAAGGCCTAGAGGCTTCGGGTTTAGGGGTTAGAGATCAGATCGCACAGCTTAGGAATCCCTCTCCTTGGCACACGCCATCGATCTGCTGCTCCGCCTCGGGGTCGGGTTGTCCGCCGGCCTCACCGTGCTGGCTTCACGAAGAGAGAGCTGCAATTCTGCAAGCAAAACATGGCTGTGACCTGCGGACAAAGTAAACAAAGTTGAGCTGCAGACCAGGAGCCCAACTCCAACAGCAGTCTGAAGCATGGAACTCCAAAGACTTGGTGCCTGCAATTTCTGAGCGCTGCGCAAATGTCGTCTTGTAGAGCTCCACATTCCACGTGATAAACTGGGAATCCTGGCTGCCGGGTTCCGGTATACCCGCCCTTGGCTACACATGCTCCAAAGGGGTCCCCGTTCATATCCCAACCGAAGGGCAGGATACTCAGTTTTGAATAGCTACGCCACGCTCGCAAGCAGGCCTCCTGCGATCCAGCTGTCCAGCTCATGTCCAACCTCTGCACTCCGTGAGCTTCCACAGTTCCGCACATGTTTCTGACCTGCTGGCTTCTAACACATGGGAACTCGCCTGCTAAGACCGATGTGGGGACCCCCCATTGGACTCAATAGATCTCACGCAGTCCCCGCATGCCTAAGGTCCCCTTATAAGGGTCCTCCCCTTTAGTCTTGGCAAACCCTGCAGTCCCTACAAACCCTAAGGATGTACCCCATTCCACTAGAAAAGCGTCGGGGCAACTGGTTACAACCTTCGGAGTGCGAGTTTGGCTCCCTTGACTTTTGGGGGCTTAGGGTTTAGGGTTCAGAGTTCAGGTTTAGGGTTTAGGGGTACTGCTGCCATACGACCACGATTCCAACTTATAACCACAACAAGCGTGATGCTGAGGATTGTCATGACCATGATGAAGAAGACGACGCATATAATCGCCTACGGATACGACCACTCACTGCTATGCTGGCGAGCGCCATAAGATGAGGACAAGCACTAGAGCCAGGAAAGGTAAGGCTGGAAGCAGATTCCGGACTACGGGACACCAGACAAACGAACGCTCGCAACTAAGCTTGCTGCTGTCCATCGGCTGGAGAAGTTGCGACCTTGGCAGCTCGCTGTTCACTTCGGCTGCGTTAGATTCCACATAAACCCTAAACCCTAAACCCCTAAACCCCTGAACCCTAAACTCCACAAAAGCTGAGAGTTTGGAGTCGTCTTGTCTGGCCAGAGGCTCAGCCCCCGGCCAGGCTTGATGGCAGGGTGGCAGCTTGCAGGCAGTTCGGCCCAATTGCTACCTTGGATTTAGGGTTTAGGGTGTAGGTTTTAGGGTTGCCGAAGCCACTCTTCAGCTTGGGCTTGGAACTCTTTGGAGGAATGTCCATTTGCATCCAGGTACTAAGGTGCTTCCGGCAATGGGCCGGCTCCATTCCGACGTCGACTCTTCGTTCCAACAGAGCTGACGGACCTCATCGGAGACCAAGAATGCTCGGGGCTCAGGGTTTAGGGTTTAGGGATTAGGGTTTAGGGTTTAGGGGTTTAGGGGTTTAGGGTTTAGGGTTTAGGGGTTGAGGGTTTCGGGTTCAGGGTTCAGGGTTCAGGGTTTAGGGTTTAGGGTTATGGGTTTAGGGGATAACTCTGAGGCCTGCAAACCTCCTTGGGCCGGAAGAGCTGACAAAGCAGACACAACAGTTCAGTTCAGCCCAGCCTGGATGATGTGAGCCGTTTGGCAGGGCAAGTTGATGATCGTACCTTGTTGGATGCTGCAAGATGGTTCTGCTGAGAGCTTCACTATATCGAGTGCGGCCCCAGATTTCCGGCCGGTCCACTGATCCCGAGGCCACTAAACAGGCCTATGATGGAAAGCCGCGTCTGCGCAATGACACTTGCAGTTTCTCAAAAGTTGCAACAGTCATCTGAAAAGCACGTGAAACAACGTCCCCCTTGCGCGTGGAAGCTGCAGGAAGGCTCCTCGAAGGAACTCAGGGACGTGCACGCAGGAGGGTCCTGTCACAAAAGCTGCTAGCAGAAACATGCCTCCAGCAAGATCTCTGCCAATCAGGATGCAACCCATGATAACAAACCAGGAAGCCGTCCCTGCATAATCCCAGTTTGCACTATGGTCTTTACTGTCCAGGTCATGTTCTGCTTGAGTCTTGTGAAACCTTGGACAAGCCCTCACGCCTTCACAACACTTCCCAGGCGCAACGAAACTAAATCCCATTACATCTCAAAACTACAATCACAGGCACCTCACGCC
This sequence comes from Symbiodinium natans, assembly GCA_905221605.1. Lineage (NCBI taxonomy): Eukaryota > Dinophyceae > Suessiales > Symbiodiniaceae > Symbiodinium > Symbiodinium natans. The sequence continues at coordinate 565,664 of CAJNDS010000990.1, forward strand.
TATATTGCCAAGCTGTCAGAGTTATCCGCATCACTTCCTAGAGACATGCGAAGTCCTTTGTCCAGGCACCACTGGGATCGCGGGTCTCAACTTGCCAGGCTCGAAAAGTGCAGTTTCCCTGGCAAGTTCGAGGGTTCAGGGCTTAGGGTTTAGTGACTTGATTATGTGGTGGTGAGCAACAGTAGCAGTAGCATAAGCGGTAGCAGCAACAAACTTTTGAGCAGCATGAGAAGAAGCATCGGTAGAAAACGGCGAGCAATGCTTGACATGTGATTTTTTGAAGAAAGGCTCATCATTCACGTTGAGTATGGGTGGCAGACAGGATGGACTACAAAGACCATGTCTGGGCGTCTAGCCTTCCACATCTTACATCACAAAAGGGCCACAGTCCGCCCTCAGGGATTAGTCAACGCAATTGTTTCAAGTAGTGACCCAAAATTGGCTACTACGAGAATCTCATATTCATACAAACTACAGAGAGTTGTAGGGAGGAGGGCGGCAAGGTAACAAAAACATTACGTGGAAAGAGTGCTCAAGCAAATGCACAGAAAGTGTACTGGCATATCGGCAAGCCTCATCCAGAATTTATCAATCCTGAACATTAGTTAATCACAACAGTTGCGTGGGGGTTGGTTCCACCGAGCTTGATATTGAATAGTGCTTGCCGATGAATGTGAAAGTTGACGTAGACGTAGTTCTCCCATGCTATCCTTTTCAAAAGCAGCATTCTGCGCACTCCGATGTTTTACTTCCAGCAGAGCGCGGCAGATGATCTGTGCAAAGGGGAATGGCTCAGGCTCTTGGATCACTCACAAGCAAACAACCGAAGTCATGAGCGTTAGCTTTCAGCAGATTCTTGAGCAAAAGTTGCCCTGCCTGCTGGCTTGATGCATTCCAGGAGATCAGTAGTGAGCTGGACGTGGGTTCCATGACCTTCAAGTCCTTGCGCCAGGGCAATCTGGAATGATCCTATTGCTACATGGTACTATAACTATTAGTATCACGATGCTACTGCTACTATGCGGCTACTACTAGATTATGCCATGATTCCTTGTTGCTATACTATACTCCATTCTTATCCTGATATTGAACATTACCCCCCCGCCCCAGATATCTGGACTATACTAAAGGGAATATTTCACATTAGGGGGTGGTTACAGAGGCAGTGACCTTCAGTTATCTGCTTGCTCCTTTCTGGTTTCTCTCGCCCTCGTTGCTCTCTTTTTGGCCTTGTATGGTTTAAAGTCTATAGGGTTAAGCGTTCAGGGCCGTGCATTGCTGGCTCAGTCCTCAGGCATACCTGCGCGTATGTACGGCACGCGGACCACGCTCAGAAAGATGTCGTAGATCATCAGTTCTGGCACTGTTGATGCCAGCTGAACTCCTCAGAAGCAGCTCGCCCTTGATTCTAACGCCTCGCAGATGGCTCAAATCCGTCTTCCAGCCTGCGCCCTTAAAATCCTAAGCCTAAATCCGAAACCCTAAACCCTAAACCCTAAATCCCAAATCCTAAACCCTAAACCCTACATCCTAAACCCTAGCTCTGGCAGGCCAAGTCACGAACATCATATGTCGCTCCAGGCTCTAGACCTGATAAGCTGTGCAAGCAAGGGGAGCGGTTAGGGTTTAGGGTTTAGGGGTTTAGGGGTTTACGGTTTAGGGTTTAGGGGTTTAGGGTTTAGGGTTCAGGGTTTAGGGTTTCTGTCAACACGATAACATAGCCGCTCCGCATGTCCACGCCTAGCGCACGCAAGGAACCTTATTGATGTCACGAGCCAGCCACCTCCGGCGTCAGCTAGCAGCCCAAACGTGAAATCGAGACCCAGAGCCCAGCTGTAAGCAGTGGCTCTTCACTTCTTGCTGTCCTTTCTCTCAGCTAACTTGAAGCCGGCAGTTTGTGGTGAGCCATTAGGGCAGTAGGGCTCCGATACAAAACTTGAAGCGAAATCTTGTCGCACCTTTAGCCTTGACCCGAAAGACACTGCAACTGAACCCATTTCTTGGCAAAGGCGCACCACACTTCGCAGTGGGTGAACGCAAAGTCTGAGCAGTGACCAACAAAGAACCAGTCATTTCCTGCAGTCAAGGGTTCTGATATCCACCGTTGCATTCTACAGCCCTAGATCTGTGCATGTCAGAGTCCACCAAGTCCCTATGGCATAGGCCTATGGCTCCTAAAAACATTGGGGAAGGCTTCGATCACCCTCCTCACAAAAAGACTGTCGAACTCCAGGTTTGCGGGTCCTTCCCCTTGCTTGCGCATGTCGACCCTCCACTCCCAGCCGTTGCCATCGTTGAGGAGATCCACAGACAGGTCCCCACCTCAATGCCAGCATCACCGCGCTTTGGGGCTATCAGACTCACTGCCTGCATTCAACAGTTCAAGCTCTGGAGGTTTAGGGTTTAGGGTTTAGGGCCCTAAACCCTAAACCCTAAACCCCTAAACCCTAAACCCTAAACCCCTAAACCCTAAACCCCCAAACCCTAAACCCTAAACCCTAAACCATTAGGTTTTCCGGCATTCAGATGTCTAATCCGTCATGCAGTAGAGCCCCAGGACCTCGACGAGAATGTCGGCAGCTTCCAAGTCAGGACTCGAGCAACAGATGGGCCATGACTTGCTAGCAAGTTAGGGTTTAGGGTTTAGGGTTTGGGGTTTAGGGTTTAGGGTTTAGGGTTTAGGGTTTAGGGGTTTAGGGGATTTGGGGATTTTGGGTTTAGGGGTTCAGGGGGTTTAGGGTTAAGGGTTTAGGGGGTTAGGGCTCAGCAAACCGCAGCCCTGCGTGCGCTTTTTGTCTATGTGTCTTCGTTAGCACCGAAACATTGCTTGAGGCCGCAGAAGGAATGGCAACCCCCCGTCAATATGAATTGATGCAAGCAAGGAAACCTTAGGTTTGAAGCTATCTGGCTTTGCAACACCCTAAACCCTAAACCCTAAGTAGCTAAAAGGCCGTCACTAGGCGAGTGGCCGTCCCATTCAAGAACAACACCTCCGCCAGAGGGATTCCAAGGGCCACCTCCAGGGATGCCGAATAATTACCCTAGAGCCTGCACCATTGGGTTTAGGGTTTATCTGAAAGTAGACAGCGCGAATGCATGTGCAAAGGTATCCCTTTTGCGTTCGCTTGAGCCAGCGATCGTGTCGGTTTGCCTGCCAGCACCTGTCATGACCAACAGCTTCACATGCTTGCTTTCACACCGGTATTATTCTTTTGGTCATGACTTGGTACGAGGCTAACAAGGTTGCCGCTCATCAACTTCTCTAGCGGCTCCGAATATGTAAGCCTCTTTGTGAGGCCATCCGCGATCATGCGGTCTGTGCTTGTCCAAAAGATCTTTGTACTGGGCTCATCCGGTGGCCGATCACTGGCCAAAGGGTCTCCTACACTCTGGCCTTTTTCACGCCAAAGCTCTTGCCTCAATGCACACAAGTCCACAGCAAGACGTTTGTCAGCCACAGATCCAGCTGCAGGGTTCATCAAATGTGACCACAAACTGAAGCAATCAGTCACCCAAGTGACGGAAACTCTGTCCTGAGCCTCCACCATCCACTGCGTCGCATTCATTTTGCCCATGTCGAGGTAGAGCCCATGGATGACGGCCCGGGCATGGTCTGCTTCCATCGCTCCAAGCTGCAAACTCAGAGCCTCGGCCTGCAAAGTCGAGCGGCATACTCGACGGATCACTGTGCTGTGCCATTCGATCATGTAGAGGTGGCCGGTCATCTCACATTCGTACTTCTTGTCGGTGAGGCACAGCATCCTACCACTTTGGCTTCGATGTCCCATCTTCAGCCCGCTTATGCTCTGGTCGTAGTCGGCCGCATAGCTGGCATCCTGGATTGCCATGATCATCGCGTCATCGAAGTTAATCGCCTTCGCGGGGTAGAACAAGCCCTTATCCTTTGTCTTGTTCACATACTGGATCAAGTTGTTCGCCTCCTTGAGGTCCTGGGCTGAGGGCTTGCACATGCTGGTCTGAAGACGGGCCACAGAGTAAGCCAAGTCTGGTCGGCACACGCGAACCAGCCAGTTGAGCGAACCAACCACCGATCGTAGTTGTCCTCGCTCGGCCTCGGTAGCGACATCGCCGGCTTGGTTTCGCCGTCGTGCCTCCATTTGAATCGGACGCACCCTGGTGATCAAATCAGGACAATTCACCAGAATGCCCTGGTCAGTCTGTCGAATCCAACGTCCGCAGTACTTGAAATTGCGCTCCTCCAAGGATCCGAATTTGTACTTGGCCTGCACCTGCGCCATGAGCTTCTGCATGTCGCCCTTGCCGTCCTTCCCATTAAGAACGTAGAAGCCGGCCTCGAGTGGTACACGCCGAAGACCTCCTTGAAGCAAAGTGCCGTCTAAGTTCTTGAACCATCCACGTGGAGCATCCTTGGTGCCATAGACTGTCGTGGAAACTACCACTAGCTCATCTTCAGCAACGTCGTAGGGAGCCTGCCCCTTCGGCATGCTCAGAACGAGCTTGCGGTCTAGCACAGATCCTTGCAGGAATGCCGCCGAGATGTCTCCAGAGCGAAGGGTGGAGTTGTTGGCGGCAGCGTAGCTGAGCAGTAGGCCCATGGCTACCTGAGAGCCAGTGGGCGAGTCCGTGCGCATCATGCTCGCATCCTCCAGGTCGCCCCTCACCACAAAGCGGCTCTTCAAGCGACTGGGCTGCCCGATTTCGGCTTTGTCTGTGTCCACCCATCGGGTGGGTATGATCTTTAAGCTCGGGTCTGCCGCCTTCATCTCCTCGAACTGGGCCTTGGTGATCTTTTCCATATTCGAGTAGCCCTTCCAATTATCCCACTCTTTGCGGCGCGTCTTGTCCAACTCGGCTTTGATCTCCGGGCTCGCGTGCTGGTACTGAATCTCTCGTCCAGCGCCTTCTTTAGCCACCTTCTTCTTGTACTTCTTCCGAGCCCTTGGTGGAGACTGTTCGAGCTCTCGGATGCCCATCTAGACCTTCTACAGAGCGCCACATAGCCGACTGCAGCGGTGACACACTAACGCCAGAGGTGTCAATCGCATCCTGGTTCTGTGTCGTTGACGTCGATGTTGTCGAGGGATTCGTGGCCACATTCTCTGGTTCAGTCACGCCAGAGGCGTCGTTCACATTCTGGTTCTCTGTGGTTGACGTCGAAGGCGTTGTCGAAGGGTTCGCGGCCACATTCTCTCCCGGCTCCTGTTCTGGCTGCGTGACTTGGCGCTCCGGCTCCCTCGCCTCCTCGCCAAGGTCTTCCAGCGCCCTGGGGGACTCCGTCGCTTCCAAGTCGGTGTTCGGTTCGGCAAGAGGACTGGCAGCGGTCGAACTCGGACGGCCGAAGTCGAAGTAGGGAATCTGCTCGACCTCCGTGTTCGGCACCGCTTCTTCTGAAAAGGGAAGTTGCTCCTCCTCGTCTTCCAGCAAGTCCTCGTACTTCCGCTTGGCACGTGCGCCGGCCGGCCGTGTCTCCAGAGCCTGCCTTCGTCGAATCTCTTCCACGGACGCCGGGCGACACGCCGTTTCCGGCACAAGCACGGTCATGCCACCATGCACCAGCCAAATCGACTTGCCTTCCATCGACAAGACTCGAGCAGGCCCAAACCAACGTCCTCGACGATGATAGCTCACCAAATCGCCAGTGTGGTACGGGCCCCTAAGAGGATGTGACTGGCGCAGCATTGCTCTTCGAAGGCGTTGGCTCGAGTCGACGTACATGAAAGCTTCCTTGGCCCATTGGCGAATCAACATCCGTCGTCCATACTCACCATCTTCTTCAACGATGTCCTGGTGCACGCCCAAAGCTTCAGTCTCGGTGTCCTCGGTCAACGAGCTGATGTCGGGAGGTATCTTCCCCAACACCCACTGCGCCGGAACATAACCGTCGTGGTTGTAGCAGTTGTTCTTGGTCTGGGTGCAGTAGGAGATGGCTGCGGCGACGTCGGACTCTCCAGACACCTGTTGGGCCGTCATGACACGTTTCAGCATGGACTTCAGGATGCCTCCGTGCCGCTCGGTACGGCCAATTTGCCATGGAGCTTGACGCCCTGCTAGACGAATTTCCACCCCAAACGATCGCATCAAAGAAGCCACCTTGCCTCGGTTGTGGACGCCCTGGTCGCAAACGAAGTACTTCGGCGCCCCGGCCCACGCGAACCAACTCAAATTGATGAAGTCCGCGCAGACCTTTGAGCTTGGCGTGCCTCCATCCGACACCCTTCCGGCTACGTGGAACTTTGTGCCTAAGTCCACCAGGCTCAACACAGTGTGCTTCGCCCCAGCGCTGTCAACGATCTCGAAGGCGTCGCAAGAAAGCTGATGGTTGAACTTGTAGGGTGGTGCAGTTGCCACCGAGCTGGGCGGAGGTGGCCGCTTCCTTTCGAGGCATGCTTGGCACCTGAAGCTACGGCAAGCGGAGACGACCTCAGGCGCGGTCCCGGCACTGCGTAGCACCCGCATCATGGCTTCGTTGGACGCATGCCCCGTCATGTGGTGGAGCCTACGGATGGCCAAGCGCTTCTGGCGATCTATCCGCAACCATTTTCGACGTCGCTCCTTCTCAAACTCGGGCTGCTGCACCTCCGTGCTCTCTTCTAGCGTCTCCTCTCGTTGCATTTCTTGGCCATTCAGCGGTGACGGAAAACCAACTCCAACATCGTTCTCGCCAAAGACGCCGTCGATCATTCCAAACTCCTCTTGTTCCTCGGTGTAGTTCTCCGCCGCGAAGACCACTGAACAGTTCACCGCTTGCAGCTCTTCCATGGCTCCTTGGAGAATAGCGTCGCACAATTCCACTGGCCACTGCGCCGCCAACTTCGCGCGCCGTCCACCTTCAAGAGGTTGATGTTGGTGCATGCCACTGCACTTCTGGCTCAGCCTCTGCTTGATGGCTCGGGAAGCCGTCAACATGCCAGTCGCTTTTCTGTGGGGAAGCCCGGTTTCCACATCGCACAAGCCGTACTCGCACTGGTCGAACGCCACCACCTCCAAGAGTTCCTCGGTCACAGGGTGGCTGATGCCGTAGAGCTTCTCAATGCAACGCAAGTGCCATAGAAGACTTCCCCATGGATTTTCCAGCACCACTTCTCGGCCTCGTTCAGTTCGCTGACGCACAAGCTTTGCGACCCACTCAAGCGCCGGATACCACAAACGGCGCTGAGCGAATATCCGCTCCGCCCCAATCTTGTCTATGTTGACGCTGTGCCACGAGCTCCAGGGTGCACACACAGGAGCAATAGCCGTCAGGAAAGGATCCTCGAACTCCACTTGCTCCCAGATCTGCTGGCGAACTTTCGGGTCCAAAAGGTTGCTGCCATCCAACATCAGGTCCACGGGCTGCGCTGCAGGCAGACCATAGCCCAAAGCCAACGAAGTGAGGGTAGCTGCACCAGCGAAGATCTCCAAGAGGAATGTGCGACACCCGCGAGGAAGAAGTCGCTTGACTTTCTGGTACGGCTTCTTGTCCCGAAGCTCGGCCCACAGAACTGTGTCACTCCGTTCCATGGCCCGTGCACATTCGCCAAGTACTTTCTTCTGTCCAGGCTTCATGGTGATGGGCTTTTCCTCATCGAACTTGGCATAGGCAGAGTGGATCGCCTCTGGAGGCCCCGGAATGTCAGCCTGTCTCACATCCGTCTCTGCGTGGTAGTGCTGAACGTCCTTGTAGAAGTACGTATAGCCCTTCCAGATGCCTCCAACTTCTTCTGCCACATCTTCTTCTTCTCGTGTGATGCGCCAATCTGTGTCTCGGAATTCCGTTCGCTCACCGGACGCCACTGCTATCGCCACAGTCTTCCGAAACAGGTAGTCTTGGATCTTCTCCTCGATGTCCACCTCCTGGCTCGGCTCTCGTCTCGGATTGTAGAGCTCCTTCCGGGGCGCCACGTGCACTCGGACCCATGCTTCGCCATGCTGTTCCCAGAAGTCGGCTTCGTCTTCGTCGACTTCGTTCTCCTCCACGGCTGTCATGGCGTAGGTCTTGGTCTCATTTTCCGCCAAAGGTAGAAGACGGAGAGCAGGTAGTCCATCCCGATCCACCAAGTCCAGGTGCTGCCGGAAAACTTTGCTGTAGGCCTTATGTTCGCCCATGTCCAAGACGATGCCCAGCTGCTTCTGGGCCTGACAGCTCATCAGCGGGGCCTCGGAATCGGCCAGCTCCGTGCTTTCCACAGTTCCATGCGCCAAGGTGCCGTCGGCCAGCTGCAACGAGATGTCGAGGACCCTTTTGCCAAGAGCTCTGACGGGGCCCCCGATGCCTTTTAGGGATCTTCCGGTCGTCTGGTCCAGCGGCTGATATTCCAAGCCACAATGCTCCATGTACCTCTTCATCCACAGAGCTCCATGGCATGTTTGGTTGCACCCCGTGTCGAGGACCGCCAGCAAGATGTCCTCCGAGCCATTGTCCTCAAAAGCCATGTAGCCTTGCACACGTCGATCGTGTTCTTGGTTCTTCCTCAGACGAATGTATCGACCAAAGTCCACCAGGCTTTTTGCTGAAAGCTGGTCCCCCTGGCTCAAAATCCACGTGCAATAGTCGGGGTAGCTGTCGTACACGGCGCCGAAGGTCCTTCCGCGGTGCTTGCCCGAATACAACACAGCGTCCTTCACGATGCCGTGGTTGCCGGTGTCGAGTTGGGCCACCACGGGCGGCTCTTCAGATGCCCCGGCAGACGGGGCTTGTGGCGCATTCCTGATCTTCTTCTCGGTAGCCGTAGGAGTTTGGGCCGCCCTGCTTGTTCCGGATGACTTGCTTGTTGTCGACTTGTCTACCGGCATGCTCGGCGGGTGTCGCGCTCGATAAATCTCGGCACACTTCTTGACGATGTCTGGCAATCGCTCCAAGGAAACGGGCAGACCACCGCTCTCCTGCACCATGACCACAGTGCCCGCCATTTCCAGCACTTTCACGGATTCGGTGTCCTTGCCCTCAAGGTGAGCACGTCCAATAGGTCCATGTCCCATGGCGGTGGCCAAGCCGGGCGTCTCATCCACTCGGCCCTCTCGCTTCAGGTCGCAGTCGAGACAGTGCCACTTCCAGACATGGCTGTTCGTGCCTCGGCGAGAAACGTTGCGATGTCGACAGTCGGCGGGATGATTGTCCAGCTCATTCTGCTTCTTGGGGCTGCTGTCGTCCTGGTCCTTCTTGCCCTGCCGTCGAAGACCACATTCCAGGCACTGCCACTTCCACATGTAGCCATTGGTGCCTTTCGTGGTGACCTTCTTGTGCGGGCATGTCGTCTGCTGTGGAGAAGTGGAAGGCGCAGGCGTCTCCTCGACAATCTTGACAGGCGTCTCGGCTGAACTGATGGAACAGGAATCAGTTCTTCCTCCTCGTCCTTGTCCGGCTCCGTCCGGATCTCCTCTTCGCCTTGCGCCATCAAGAGTCCAGGCCCTTGGTCCACCTCCATCTGCTGCGTCGCTGCGACCATCTGATCGATGACGACGTCTCTGTTGGCCTGGAGCGCCTCGAAGAGCATCTGGTTGTCCCAGTCAGGCCCTTCAGTGAGCTGCCAGCTCCCCTGTGAAGCCGTGCTCAGGGCAGCATCCGCCGACTGCGACGTTCCTTGAGGCCCTCGCCATTGAAGCATGCCAGACAACGTTGTCGGCGCCTGCTGGGCGCTCAAGCTGCTCGGAGGGGGAACCCTACTGAAGTCGCCCTTGTACGCCAACAATGCCTGGCCGTCCTCAAGCACGTCCTCGGTCACGGCGAAGTAGACCTGCCTAGGCTTCGATGGTCCGCTGGTCCTTCCTGGCTTGCCGAGTCCTTTGCTCTTGCTCGAAGAGGTAGTCGTCGAAGATCCGCTGCTGTGTGGCCGCTTGCCTTTTCCAGCGCCCTTGGGGCACGCCGCGTCGCCAGACCAATGCCCCTTCTGGCCGCAGCGCCGGCACGAAGTTCGGCTCTTCAAAGCCGTCACGCGGGCCTTCCTCTCCTCCAAGGACAACTCGCCGCGAACCTCGTAGCGCTGCCCGTGACCAAAGCCGCTGTGACCTTTGCTCTGCGCCTGCTGTCGAAGGAAGTAGGCCTCAGCCTCCGCTTGGGCAATGTCCGCGGCGTAGTCTGCGCTCTCCTGGTCGTACTGCTCATCCAGGCCGTCCGCGATCATGGCTGCCAACACCGTCCCGGCGACGTCCTCGGATTCAACGTACTCATAGTCGGCGTGGTAGGTCTCGGCCGTCTGGTTGCCAAGGTCGTCTTCGTAGCCCAAGTTCTGACTCACGTTGTCCCAGGCCTCATTGCTCCAAGCCATTCCATGGTAGGCCTCCTCGGCGCCATCATCTTGTTCTTCTTGAACCCAATAGCCGGAGCCCTTGAATTTTCCCTTGCCGATGTTGAACTTGCCGAAGTTGCCCTTGTAGGCGCGAGGTTTCCAGGATGAACTGGGCTGGCCAAAAGAGCCACGCTTCTCTCGCTGATGCAAGCCACCATGCTGGTTCAAGAGCTCGTCACAGACACCTTGTACAGTGATCTTTTGGTTCAGGCTGGTCCGAATCATCAGCATGTGGTCCTCCGAAACCTTGGCATTCGACAGAATCTGCTCGGCTAGTATCACCTCGGGCAGCTTGATCTCACTGTCCAAGTCTTGCAAGATAGCCCACCAGGCCTTTCTCCGAAGAATGTACGTGGACATAGGCTCTCCATGCTGTCGACTCAACGGACCATGTTCTTTGGCACCGGCCATGTACAGCTCACGAGCTTCTTGTTGTCTTCTCGGTCTAAGGGCAGTCGTGAGGTCTTGCAAAATGGTGTCCGGGCCTTTCTCGGAAGCAAGCACGTCGGGAGAGATGTTCTTCACAATGTGGAGCGCCGGCCCTCGAAGGCCTTCGACCAGTCTGACCCCTAAGGGTCCCAGCTTCTTGACTTCTGTCTCAGTCATCGACTTCTCCTGCAATGCTCGCATGCGCACTCGAAAGGAGTACTCTTGCAGAAGCTGGGGACTGCCATCGAATCTGGGAATTCCGTACTTGCCCTCGGTGGTTTCGGTCTCGGATATCTCCATGAACTTGGCCCATGTCAGGCCTTCCAGCAAAGCCATAGCGTCGCCGGTTCAGAGGTTAGGACTTACACTTAAGAAAGCTGCCAACCCTGCAATATGAAATCAAGTCCCAAAGGGTCCTGTATCGAGCGCTAAGGCCCCGCTGCCAATCTGAAAGTAGACAGCGCGAATGCATGTGCAAAGGTATCCCTTTTGCGTTCGCTTGAGCCAGCGATCGTGTCGGTTTGCCTGCCAGCACCTGTCATGACCAACAGCTTCACATGCTTGCTTTCACATTTAGGGTTTAGGGTTTAGGGTTTAGGGTTTAGGGTTTAGGGTTTTGGGTTTTGGGTTTTGGGGTTTAGGGTTTATACAGGGTTGAGGGTTTAGGGTTTAGGGGGGTCTTCAATAGAATCCAGACTGACCATGGAACTGCCGAACAATTACCCTAGAGCCTGCACCATTGGGTTTAGGGTTTAGGGTTTAGGGTTTAGCGGGGTCTTCAATAGAATCCAGACTGACCATGGAACTGACTGTGTTGAAAACCCGTTGCCACACGCCAGCGTGTTGACGAAGGTAACAGTAGCAGTCGTTGTTGTTGTTGACGTCGTGTACGAAGTCCTGGTGCGCGAAGTAGAAGTCCTTGCTACATGCACTCCCTCTACTGGAAGCAAGTCTCAACGCGGCCACTGATGATCCATCATGCCACAAGTGCAGCAGGGCGTCGTCGCGGAGGTGGAGGTGGTTGAAACCGTGATTGTGGTGGTGGAACTCGTCGTGCTTGCTGAGGTGCTTGTGACAGTCCTGGTAGTGGTACTATGTGTGCGACTGGTTGTGGACGTTCCCGTCATTGAGCGAGTTGATGTTGAGGTCACACTAGTAGTGACCTCGCCCCCCCCAAGCCCGATGATGCTTGAGAGCTTGGGCATGCTTTACATGACAAGGCAACATGCACCTTTTGGTTATCGGACGATCCCTTAGCGTACAACAGTCCCATCGCGGCCGCGATGGGCGACTGCACTGAAGCATCAAACGCTCGAGTACGCACGAGTGCACTCGAGTATGCTCGGATAAGGTACGAAGACGCACGAGTAGCCCACAGTAAGCCCGGACAGCCCCAAACAAGCCTGGGTCGAGCCCCGACCGCACCCATGCGGTCCGGAGTACACGCGAAAGTGCCCAGTATGTCTGCATGAGAACATCCGCCTGCACGTGTACGGACTTTCAGATCTACACCTAAAGTTCCGCCTCTTTCTTCCTCAGGGGAGACGTTTATGACCTAAACGATCAACCTTATATATCTGTCTATCCATACATACATACATACATACATACATACATACATACATACATACATACATACATACACAAACCTCCAAGAGATGAACTCGTACCCTGCACATTTCGACTCATACCTTGCGATCGAGCCCTCTGTACCCGGCGCACGCATGCCGCTCCCGGGCATGCCCGGCGCTATATGACTTCACCCTTGCATACGGCAAGCCCGGCGCCCGCCCGGGCATGCTCGAGCATACCCGGTGCTACCCGCGCTGCTCGGCGCTACCCGGGCCTACCCGGCGCTACCCGGCGCTACCCGGCGCTGCCCGCCATGCCCGCCATTCACATTACGCAGTCGCGCTTTCCCCGTCACAGTGCTCCAAGCAACAGTTTGACGTCTGTCTCTCAGGAAACTCCAGCCAACGAGGAATCGGACCAAACATCCTGGCACTTCCCCAACTCTGAGGCTCGCGCTGTAAAAGACGTGGTGCTGGTGCTGGAACCTTGCTCTTTGCCAAAGACATGAACCGAAGACCTGAAATCTCTGCGATCCGGAGATCCAAGCTTATAAAGAAACTGGCTTGCCACGTTGGACAAGCCGGGAGGCCCGTCATCGTGCTGGAGGTTCCTGTCCTAGGCACAGCTTGAGATTCCTTGTGCATGACCCGGAGATTCCGTTTGTTGCCATGAGAAAATCTCCAGCTTAAGGAGGAAAAGCTCTGCTAACTGTCTAACAGCAGGTCAACACTGCAGAGATCACCCTTCTGGAGTTGCTTCAGACGGAAAAGGCCATATTAGGGTTTAGGGTTTAGGGCCCCTTATCATACTTCACCTGCCAGCCAGGCTTCAATGTGTTTGTCAGCGTCGTTTTCGTTGAAGAGGTAAAGGACCTGGCCAGATTTCCCGCGCTCTGATTGGCCCCCCGAGCTATGAAAAAATGCCAACACCCTCCACTACAATGGTTCCTGCATCTGACCCTTTCTTCCTGTGCACAAGGACTTGCCTGGAAGTTGTGGTGGCCGTTAGGGATGTGCTGGTTGACAGCGTTGAGCTGGTAGAAGATTGGGAGGTCGATGTGGAAGTTCCCGTTGTGGAGCTGCTTGTGCTGCTGCTGGTCGTGCCCGTTACACTGCTGGAGGTTGATGACACTGACGTTGTGGACGTTTGCGTGATTGTGGCCGTGGTGCTGGTGGTGAAGGTCTGTGTGACAGATGTGGTTGTCATTGTTGAGCTGCTCGATGTCAATGAAGTGGATGACTCAGTTTCACAGCAGACTTTCAGACAACATGACCGCAGCCATCACTCACTCTCCCATGCCCACCCCCCACTCTCAGATTGCCGGCTGCGATACAGTGCTGGTGGAAGTCGAACTAGTGGTGACTGTCGAGGTAGCAGAAGTTGTGCTGCCGGTGCTCGTGGTGCTTGACGTTGTTACAGTCCTTGGCTAGGTGAGAGCGCGGCTTGGGTGCAGGCGCTTGTGTCTTGGCATGTGGGCTTGAGCCTGCAACATTTGCACCATGCCGGGCATCGTTGACGTCGTGGACGATAAAGAGGAAGAGCTCGAGCTTGTAGTGCTTGTGGATGAGGTCGAGGTAGAAGATGTGATGGTGGAAGAACTCGACGAGGAAGAACTCGACGAGGAGGTGCGTGTGGTGGAGGTGCTGCTTGTTGAGGTCGCTGTTGAAGAGGAGCTGCTGGAAGTTGCACTGCTGCTGCTGGACGTGGTTGAAGACGTCACCGTGATCGTGGACTGCAAGGAAACAGCTCTGTGCATGGTGTGCTTTGGTCAGTGCAACTGGCAGCACCCAGATTCAACTCTTTCGAAAGCATTCGCGCACTCTACCGAACTTGCCGCTGTGCCACGTGATTACAATGGCCAATGCGGCCAAGGTGAAAGACAGTTTGACCGCTGCGAAGTTGACACCCAACACAAGAGCGCCCTAGAGAAACCAGAGAAACACGATTTCAGCTTGGACTCAGTGCTTGTCGCTGTTGTTGTGCTAGTGCTTGCCGTTGTAGAGGAGGTGGAAGACGCAGTCTCGGCAAGGCGCGACGTGCTGCATCGCAAGGGACATCGACTCTGAGCTCAGTTTACAAGATTTCACAAGGTCGCGCATCGCACTGCCTCGCTACTTGAAAGAAGATGCCGCCCTAGTTGCCAAAGATGTGGCGGTGCTTGAAGTCGAAGTCACTGTGGTCTGGGATTGGGTAGATGTAAAGCTTGTCGTGGTGACCTGGTGCCGCAAAGACCGACAGCGTTGCGGAGCGGGCGGAAATCACAGGCTGCGGATCCTCGTGCAGCTAGGCTGCAGTTGCGGTGGTTGCTGTCGAGGTTGCGGAGGAGGTGGAAGAGGTGGTTTTGCCTTTACAGCACAGCTGTAAACACTAAGACGGCAAATTCGTGCAGGCCATGGAGGACTGCTGCCCAAGCACTTGTGGAGCTTCTCGTGCTGGTTTCTGTGGTGCTAGACGTCCTACTCGTAGATGTGGAAGTACCTCCACAGTACCAGCAATGTCCGGCAGCGAAGTCAAATGAGGGCAGGGCTTCGTGTATCCGGATCCATTCCTTCAGCCGAACAGCCGTCGGCCCTGTGCCCGCCAAGGCACTAGAGATGGAAGCTGTTGTTGTCGAGGTTCCAGTGGCCTGAGCACTCCAACCAAAGCTCTTTGCTGAGAATTCGGACTGACCTGACAAACTCTTTGGAAAATCTGTCGTTCAGTCTCATCACACCCCTCTCTGGACAAGGATGCACGTTTCGAGGAATGCATGCAAGCGCAAAAACTCCATAGCTAAGCGGATTAACATAGAGCGTTTCTACTACGCTTTGGCATCTTGCTGCCCTAAACCCTAAACCCTAAACCATTCCAAGGATTGCCCCCCTTTGCCGTCGGCAAGCTGTGGTAGAGCTTGACGTGCCGGACGTCCTCGGTGATTCAGGCTTTGGGGTTTAGGGTTTAGGGCAAGCGTTTTGAACATTCTCAAAGTAATATGAGGACCCTATACCCTAATCCCTAAACCCTAGGTATGCCTGGGGTTTCCTGGGACTTCTCACATGAAGGATCCAGGGATTCGTTTGAGAACCTGAGCTTCCCTGCAGGTTGCAAGGGACAGGTATGACTTACAACTGAGCTTCTAGGGTTTATGGTTTAGCTGCGTGTTAACCGGTACAGCCTTTTCCCGTCAAGCTCTTATCCATGCCAGATCATGAACCAAGTAAAGAGCGTGGAGGAACAAGGAAGGCACTGTCGAGTCTGATGCGCCATCTTGTGAGTAGCGGTTTGTTGCAACTGAAAACCAACGAACAAGATATCTGAAATTTCTGTATGAGCTCTCAGAGCATAACTACATGGAGTACATCTCAAGTTCCCATATTTCATTTGAACGCAAAAGCTACATTGACATGTGAAGGCAAAAGCTTCTCAAAGTCTTCAACTTCATGGTCAGCAGGGCTAGCAAAGGCTCGTCGATGTTGACGTAGTGCTGGTTGCTGAGAGTGAAGTCGTAGAAGTGATGCTCAAGGTCCTGCTTGAGCCACTGAGGACATGTCAGAGGGTCCAGGGACAAGTTGTAAGGTGCCTGAAGAACCAGAGCCAAACCAGGCAGCCGAAAGGTTTCACAATATTTCACACCTTTGCCTGGAAGTTGAGGAAGTTGACAGGCTGGTGGTCGTGAGGCTCGTGGTAGAGCTGCGTGTCAGTGTCCTCAGGCTTGCAACAGTTCCGTGGAACGCACTGCACTTGAAAGTTTCGATTAGTGCGAGGACATGGGTGAGTTTGTGTCCCAGGGTGCTTACCTATCTCTACGTTTGCAATCAGCAGTCAGCTGAGTCGGCTTGTATCCTCCGGAGCTGAAGCCTCTCAGCCTCTCAGCCTAATGTAGGAACCTGATTAAGAAACCCTGCTTCCTTATTAGGGTTCCTTCTATGGATCCTAGTATATCTACTATTTTGGGGTTTTAGGACCAGGGTTTCTTAATCAGGTTCCTACATTAGAAGCACAGATCCAGCGTGTTTGCCAGCCCCGGCCTTGTTGTAGAAGAGGATGTGAAGGTGCTTGCCGTGCTGCTGGTGCTCGTCGCAGAAGACTCGGGGCCAAAGCTGATGCTTGAAGCTTTGTCGGCTAGTTGTGAAATTAGGGTCTCTTTTGGGGTCCTTACTACAATACGGCACCCATTATCTAGGGTACCAAACACAGGACCCTAATTTTGACAACTGCCCTTGTAGCTAAGGCCGACTTGCAGAGAAGCTTCACGAATGGAGGGCTACGAGCACTCTGAAGGGAGCTAAGGGTTGCCCGAACATACTCTGTGGAGATGTTGCAGTGTGACAAACAGTGTGACCGTCGCTGTCGCGCAGGTGCTTCAAGCTTTCTCAACAGACGCACAATGAGGAGGAAGCTTGCATGAGTGGTCCGAGGAGCCGATTCTACTTAGGGTTTAGGGTTTAGGGAAGCTCTATGCCATGGCTACCATGGGACAGTCACCGTAAACGTTGTCACCGTTGCTGTGGTCGTGAGGAGCTCGCAGCTGCCTTCGAAGGCTCGCAGCTCTTGCGTTAGACTGCGAGAAGAGGGGTTTAGGGTTCTTAGGGTTTAGGGTTCTTAGGAGTGGCGTGCTGGGGAGCAGCGCGGCTTGACATGCACAGCTTCAGCATGGGTCCAGAGTCATCCAGAATCCAAACCTGCGTCTTTTGCATGTGGATCGAGCGCGGCTCGGTCGCTGCGACCGAGCCAAATGTCAGGACCACTACAGGGTTTAGGGTTTAGGGTTTAGGGTGTGGAAACGTCCTGAGAATGGAGTCGGACAAGTTGCCTGTGTCGTTGGAGATTACACAGACCTCCCCAATCTGGCACTCCACTCCTGGTACAGGCTGTGGTTTGGGGTTTTGGGTTTAGGGTTTAGGGTTCCTTCCTTTGGCAGTACTTTGCTGTAGAGCTAAGCTTTCACTAAGCTTGCTCACAAGTCTTGCTTTGATGCCCCATCCAACTCTCGCAAGCAGTTTGTGAGATTGCGTCCTCCGCAGCTGCAGGGATACGCACCACTGCCCACTTCGTATTGCCTCCCTTCAGTAAAAGCGCCTGAGATTCGATGCAGCCTAGCACAAGCTGCTGGGCCGTATCCTGAAGCCCCCATACACTAGAGGAGCGCCCAAACCTGTGCAACGCTGCTGAGCCCTGTAACAGTGTTGGTTTAACAGGGCTGTCTCTATCGACCAAGAGAGCTGCACACGAGTCAGAACTTGAATGGCCTGTCGCTTCGCCCAGACACTAAAGCCTCAAACCAATTCCATCAGAGCAACAGGACCGCACCGGTACCTGCGGGTTTTCCGTAACCAGGTTCTGGGCCAAGATGGCGGCATCTTCCGCACCTGCATGGACACGTCAGGGATTAGGGTCCAAGGGCTTTAAGCGTTCAAGGATGGTCAGGGTTTGGGGTTTTAAGTTTAGCGGGGCACGGGTCAGTGACTCCCCCTTCCCGAAATGGCTGACGTTGCCGAGCGCCGACATCACAGAAGGGGACTGTTGAGTTTGCTTGGCCAGAGAAGGCTTGCAATCAAAAATGCTCATTGAAGTCAGAAAGGCCACATGCAGATTTGGTAGCTTCCAACATGAACGTCCCACTACACATGTCCAAGTTTGCTACTTCAATGCTGCCCGTCATGGGGCGCAAAAACAGGGGGTCCCTCATTTCTGGCAGTCTGATTTGTTATAAAACCTAAGCCCTAAACCGTGCCATCTCTTTGGTTCGCATCTGGCCTTCAAAAACCGACAGCAGCGCCCTAGGCGAAACTCGAAACTGAGGACTCCAGCAGGTTTAGGGTTTAGGGTTTAAGGTTCAGGAAACCCTAAACCCTAAACCCTAAACCCAAGGCCTAATTCCTGGCCGTAGCAAGTTGACGTTTGCATCTTCTTCAGGGGCTCACTGAAACACGAAGTGACTGAAGAATTATCAATCATCGAAGACCTGCAACTTGTGATTCTCGAAGGTTTGCCATCCTTCATGTTTTAGCACCACATCCTTGAGACGTTCATGCTGAAGCTTGTTCCTGTCCTTTAACATTCAAGTACGATCCCGACTCAAACAAAAAACGAGGACAGGATAAGACAGGATGGACAAATGGCCAGGCCAGGTTCCTTTCGCTGACACCCCGTGAAACTCTCCTCCGAAGCAATAATATTAATAATGCTGTAATAATACAAAAATATAGCAATATAACGATATAATAATATAATAAATATAAAAATAATAATGTAATAAGTGTGTAATAATATAATAATATAAGAATATAATAATATAATAATAAATATACAAATACATATAATTAATAATATTAATAGGAATTAAGAATAATAATAAATAAATAAGAAATTTATATATAATAATATAAAAAATACAAATAATAATATAAGGAACATATAATTATAATAATAATATAAAAAAATAATATAATATATAATAAGGTAATATAATCTATAATAATGTAATAATATAATGTAATAAGATAAGAAATATAAGATATTAATAATATAATAATATAATAATATCAATAATATTATAAATAATAATAGAATTAATATCAAAAATAGTAATATAACAATATTAATGATATGATAATAAAACAATATAGATGAAATAATACAGAATATATAATATAGAATAATATATAATAGAAAAATATAAAAATAAAATAATATAGTGATATAGTGAATATAATGCAATCATAATATAATAATAGCATAATATTAATATAATAAGATAATAAGATAATAAGATAATGATATAACAATCTAATTATATAATAATAAAGTATTATCGTGATAAAAAATAACAATAATAATAAAATAATAATATACAATAATAATAAAAAATATAATAATATTCTACTATTTTTTATAATAATACAATAATGTAATCATACGATGTTCACATCGGCTGCCTCCACTGCAGGCGTCGATCATGCAGTCCTCAAGGCTGACTCTGTCAACTTGTGGATTTATCACTAGTGCTTGCTGGCCCCTGTGCAAATCACTAGTGCATGGTTGGAGTGCATGCTTGTACGGTTGATGGTCAAAATCCTGCTTTGCCGCATAAAAGGGAATATGCCAGAATTCCGATAGTTTAGGGTCCTTAAGGAAATGCAGGATTTTGACCATCAACCTTCGGTAAGCTAGGCAAAGACCGGAGGATGACCAGGATGCCTTGAGCATGTCATCCAGCTCATCCTGCTCTGTGGTGGTCACGAGCCCCGCCTCCTCCAAAGGTGTCATATGGATGCCTTTCCAGTATGCACTCATCACGCTGTAAGCCGGGTCCTCATAGCGTGGGGGCCAGGCGGCACCCTGGAGGAAGTCATTGGCTTTGCAGAGGGCCTCTGCCTGCCTCAAACATCCAACAAATGTGAACAACTCTTCGGTGCTGACATCTGCTAGAGCAGCAACACTCTCAGCGGTCTCTGTTTACAACTAGCAACTAGCATTTTCACCTGGCCAGTCCGCCACACCAACTGTCATGATCCGCTCCAAACCCTAAAACCCTGAACAAACCCTAAACCCAAAAACCCAAAAACCAAAACCCTAAACCGAAACCCAAAACCCTAAACCCCAAAGCCAGATCGAGGGTCTGAAGCGTGACATCGCCGGTTGTGCACGCTTCGATGGTCGTCGTGCCAGGGTTCTTAGCTGAGTCGCTAGGGTTCAGGGGTTTATGGTTTAGGGTTTAGGGTTTAGGGTTTAGGGTTTGGGGTTTAGGGTTTAGGGTTAGGGTTTAGGATTTAGGGTTTAGGGTTCAGGGTTCAGGGTTCAGGGTTTAGGGTTTAGGGTTCAGGGTTCAGGGTTCAGGGTTCAGGGTTCAGGGTTCAGGGTTCAAGGTTCAGGGTTCAGAGTTTAGGCAGGCATGGGACATTACCCGAGGAGGCCGTGTGGAAAGCTTTTCCGAGGTCTCCCAGGCACTGCTCTGACTTCAAAATGTCCGACTGAAGCGTTGGCTCCTTTGTCCAAATTCAGCTGCTTTGAAAAGCTTTGACGAAGGCTCAGTGGGCCCCAAGCTCAGAGAAGTTTAGAGGGAGCTTTCTTTCAAGCTGCACGACAAAGAGAACCCATGCGTCCCCAAAACCCTAAACGACGCTTGCCCGTCTCTCCACAGCATGCGGTACCGGACCCGTTCCCGAAACCCCAAGCTCCACGCCCTGGCGGCCCAAACCCATTTTGGCACCCCCTGCAAAATGGGCCCCTCGACGAGGCCCTCGCAGCCTCCGGCGAGCAGAGTTCGCGGACTTGGCACCTGCCCCTGCCCTCTGCCCCGCCCTTCCCTCTGCGCTGCCTTGCTTTTGAAGTAGAGGAGACAACCATAAAGCTAAATGCGAGGCCCCTCCCAAGAGATCGAGAAGTATCGGGCAGAGAGTTGTTGTTTTGGGGTTTAGGGTTCAGGATGTAGGGTTTGAGTTGTTGTTTTGGCTTGCGACCTTCCTCTCTGCCCTATCCATGCCTCAGCAGGAGAGAAAAACTGTTGCGACTCGAGCATCATGTTCTGCTGTTGTGCACATGCCACAACACTTGATCCCTTCGCCAAGCTATGAATAATGTAAGGGCCTTCATAATTTTGGTAATTAAATTGCCCATGCTCTTTCAGGGGTTCCCAATAATAATTGTACGAAAAGTATAATGGGCCCCAAAGCCCCATTCTAATCATTCAGGCCCCTATACTATATGGTATTCTTATGGATCCCTTATAGTAGCCCTTCTAAACCTCCTTAAAGGAAGCCTGTTCTACCAATCAAGGCCACTACATTAAGCTTCTTGCATTCCGGAGGCCGGGTTGTCTGGCTTCCGACACACACCTCAGAGTCAAGTCCGGACACGTGTACAATTAGGGTTTAGGGCTTGGGGTTTAGGGTTTAGGGTTTGGGGTTTAGGGTTTAGGGTGTCACTGTGTGATGAAAAACATTCATATCCAAGGCCCAGCAAATAAATCACTCACCGCACAGAAACAGACCCCTAAACCCTAAACCCCCAGGCAAGAGTCAAAGCTTGGAGCCTCCAACGCCCACTTCCGCCGAGGAACACATGAGGTCATTCAGCGACTTTCCGGAGCACCGAACTCCAGCCTCCCCAGAAAGGGTCTAGGGTCTAGGGTGCAAAAGGTCTGGCATGCATATCACTCGCTGTTAAAGCCAGACGGCCAGACGTGTGCAAACGGAAAAACTTTGCTTGCCAGCGCAAGTCGCGCCTGGTATTTGCCCTCGTCAAACACGCAAGGCCGTCTATAGTTGTCCTTGGCATCCACCTGAAGTCTGCATTTGACGTTGGCAAACCCTAAACCCTGAACCCTAAACCCTAAGCCCTGAACCCTGAACCCTAAACCCTAAACCCTAAACCCTAAACCCTAAACCCTAAACCCTAAACCCTAAACCCTACTCAGACTCAGCTCCTCAGATCTGCTTTCTGACTTGAAACGGGCAAGGGGTGGGAAAGGGCTGGCTACACTCAGCATCCTTGTGCTTGCCCATACCTTCTCTGAGTTTCTGGGCTGCAATGTGGAAGAAGATTTGTGCCAAGGCTTGAAGATGCATTAGATGGGAGGCAAAGCTGTGCTTGGTGAAGAGAGCACGTAAACGCCAAGAATCATGCCAGCAGGCTACCCTAAACCCGAAACCCTAAGAATCTGCTACACTTCTTCACTCAAGATTGCCGGGGTAAGGCTCGGGCCATGCATGATTTGCTTGACGACACTGAAGTGCAGTTTGGTGAAGCGATCAGGCTGAAGAACCCATTAAGCACACCATCATCTATCCATGTCAGGCATGTCTGTGCACTCATGAGGCCCTCCGTCATGCTGAACACTTCCCGCACCCAGATCATCAAAAAAAGACGTCTTGATCCTAAACAGCCTAAACACACGTTACTTCACCAAGTGCAACATGCAAGAGGCCCCGGCACAGATGCTGCCCCTCTCCTGGCAGAAGTCATTGCAGCTCTTTCTCCTTCTGAGCACCTCAGAGTCTTTGCCCAGAACTCGGAAGTACTCAGAAGCACCACAGCCTTGGACTCACCGTGCCAACCTTGCAC
Source organism: Symbiodinium natans (assembly GCA_905221605.1). Classification (NCBI taxonomy): domain Eukaryota; class Dinophyceae; order Suessiales; family Symbiodiniaceae; genus Symbiodinium; species Symbiodinium natans. Next base: position 587,956 of record CAJNDS010000990.1, read on the forward strand.
ATCAACTTAAAGCGGGCAAGGCTCAGCATAAACCACACAATTCTGACCATTGTCCTGCAACCAGGCCCACAGACTTGAAGACTGCTTGACTGCCTGTTTGAATGCGCTGTGTGCTTCACAAGTCTCATCCTCCAGCTGGGAGTAACGTGGGTCATCGTCTGTTGTGCACACCTTGCAAGGCAAGTCTGCTCCTCTTGACAGGAAACAAGCTCAAACCTTCGGCAGCATCCTGCCTGATCGGTGCCGGTCAATGGCGCCACGAAATCGCAGCCTTTACTCCGAGAATGAACAGAAAACAAATTGCCACTGATGTCGGGACACCCATAATCTGCATTCTGACACAGTGCAACAGAATTCCATCGGGAACGGCCCAGGCGATCAAGGACTTCCACAGCCAGAGCAAAAGCTCCAGAACATGTGCAGAACCGTGCCTCTTCTATGTGCAGTGTCAGCTTTTGCGGTACTGATCTCTTTGCAGGCATGGTGGAGGAGAAACAATCCAGGCATCACATGCCCTCGCCTGGTGGCAGGCTCCCTGCTGCTGGCGGCGGCGCTGGGGAATTCGCGTCCGGCACGCATCCACGAGGTGGAGTGGCACCTGGCATCAGGAGCTTGGACCCTCATGAGCCTCATGGGCACATTACAGGTGACGACCTTTGCAAGCAGCCCAAAGGGACCCGTATCCAGAAAACACACCCTGAATGACAAGCCTTCAAGTGTAAGCAAGCTCCCTCCTGCCTGCACCCATGCACTGGTTGCACCTCAAGGGCACGGCGCAAAGGCAACATTGGATGCAAGTCGAGCGGAGTTCATCGTTCCCATGTCTAGTCATTCTAGCCAGTCTTGTTGCACATCCCCTTTGCAAGACCTCCAAACCAGCTGCATATCTCTCTTCCCTCTGAATTACAATCTTACCATTTACTACGACCACCACCACCACCACGACTACTACTACTACTACTACTACTACTACTACTACTACTACTACTACTACTACTACTACTACTACTACTACTACTACTACTACTACTACTACTACTACTACTACTACTACTACCTACTACCTACTACCTACTACAATGACGACGACAGTGACAACGAAAACGACTGACCACTACTACAATAACGCCAACGACGACGACTACTGCTACACTACTACTACTACTACTACTACTACTACTACTACTACTACTACTACTACTACTACTACTACTACTACAACTACTACTACTACTACTACTACAACTACTACTACTACTACTACTACTACTACTACTACTACTACTACTACTACTACTACTACTACTACTACTACTACTACTACTACTACTACTACTACTACTACTACTACTACTACTACTACTATTACTTCTACTACTTATACTACTGCTACTGCTACTACTACTACTACTACACTACTACTACTACTACTACTACTACTACTACTACTACTACTACTACTACTACTACTACTACTACTACTACTACTACTACTACTACTACTACTACTACTACTACTACTACTACTACTACTACTACTACTACTACTACTACTGCTACTGCTACTGCTACTGCTACTGCTACTGCTTCTGCTACTACTACTACTACTACGACGACGACGACTACTACTACTACTACTACTACCACTACCACTACCACTACCACTACCACTACCACTACCACTCCCACTACCACTACCACTACCACTACCACTACGACTACTACGACTACTACGACTACTACGACTACTACTACTACTACTACTACTACTACTACTACTACTACTACTACTACTACTACTACTACTACTACTACTACTACTACTACTACTACGGCGGCGGCGGCGGCGGCGGCGGCGATTATTCCGCAGCACTATTTCCCTGCTGCTACTACCGCAACAACTACTACCACAACTACACATGATAATCATAATCTGAATATCTCCCATAAGAACTAGCATACCGACCACTGTTGCTGCCATTCACCAGATATCCCCTTGTAGTGCTCCGAGCTGCAGGTACTCGTGTTGCTGCGGCGTGAAGATCATTTGCGAGGAGTTCGGGTCAATGTACCTGACAGAATGGCAAAAAATGTCATTGTACGTATTCTATTCAATATTGAGGCAAGTGCTGTGGTCATGACCACGGTGCTATGGTACTCGATTTTGCTACTCAATACGTTTCGTATGTGACGGTCACTGTACCTTTGACATTCGTATCATCCATGCAGGAGTGCTGGGAACATCTGTCGCCAGAAACTGAAAATTCAGAATGCTGATGCAGGAGGTAACCCTAAACCCTAAGGCAAGGCACTGGGACTTGAGATCAATAGCTCCACAAATGCCATCCGCAGTAATGTCCTTCGCTGCAGGGGCGCACCTTTACCTGGCCTAGGCTTCCTGATACGCCTAGAGTTTTAGGTTCAGGGTTTAAGGTTTAGAGTTTAGGGTCTAGGGTTTAGGGTTTAGGGTTCAAGGTTTAGAGTTTAGGATTTAGGGATTTGGGGTTGAGGGCTTAGGGTTGGGGTACTGCCCCCATACAGTAACAGTCCATGATGGGGATAGTTTCAAGGGCCTTGTGTATCTGTATTACAGATGTTATTCAACAGTTACTGAGAGGGGGCATAGAGTTTTGGAAGCTCTGGCAGCTACATGGCAAGCAATGAGAAGCATGAACGTGAACGTCTCAAAAGCATGTGCAAGATGAGCGCTGACACGGGATGACTCCTCCGCCAACATACTCAGCTTGAAATTGTGCAGGAAGCCTCGGACAGCAAAGATGGCAGAAACTTGCTAACCTGCTCCCGGCGAAGTCTTGGCAGGTTGTCCCCACGCGATACACGCTGTCAATCTTCTGCTGTACGTGATCGATTTTCAAGATGCTCTCTACATTTGAGTCCGTCCCCACAAGTAGAACACTGTACTTGGACAACTCGCTGCTTGTCGTTGCCGGACCTCAAGCATGCTTGCTGGTTTAGGGTTTAGGGTTTAGGGTTTAGGGTTTAGGGTTTAGGGTTTAGGGTTTAGGGTTTAGGGTTTAGGGTTTAGGGTTTAGGGTTTAGGGTTTATGGTGTTTAGGGTTTAGGGTTTAGGGTTGGGCTTAGGGCTTAGGGTTTAGGGTTTAGGGTTTAGAATTTAGGGTTAGGGCTTCAGAAAGACAGGCGGCCCGGCTGCTTGGTGATGTGCCTGGGCTTCGTATCAGACCGCACTGCAAACGGTGACCCGGCCCTAAGACCCCTAAACCCTAAACCTTAAGAATCTACCCCCTCACAAGAAACCCCCAATCCCCCTAAATTTCAAAACCGCCCGGCCCCGGAACTTCGCGGTTTCGAGCCACACTTGAAAGTTAACTTAAAGCATTAGAAGGGGGGGGCTTGGGATAGAATTAGTTTTAATAGAGCCAATAAGACTACACTAGTACCAGGCCTTTGGGGTTTAGAGGTTTAGGCCTTAGGGCTCAAGGTCTAGGGCTCAAGGTTTAAGGCTTAGGGCTTTAGGGTTTAGGGCTTAGGGCTCAAGGTCTAGGGCTTTAGGGTTTAGGGCTCAAGGCTTAAGGCTTAGGGCTCAAGGGCTGCGTGATGGCCGGCTTTGTGTCTGGCTCACTATTCCTGTATGCCCGGATCCGCCCGAAACTCCCTCTAAACCCCCCGGAAATCAGTTGTTAGGGAGGGGGGTTTAATATTGGGGGGCAGGGATGACACCCTCAGAGACGTTTGGGGTTTAGGGTTTAGGGTTCAGGTCATGGAGGATGCATGTCCGAAGCGTGAAAAGGCAGAATGCAAGATATCAGCAGGAAGCCGCATTGACTTACTTGCTGGAGGCGTGTTCTTTGTCTGAGCTGCTTCACATTCACATTGAAGAAGACACACTCATCCTGACCTGCAGACAGCTTTGTCAGCACAAGTGGCAGGAATCTAGATCTTGGGGCTCGGGGGGGGGTAGGTCCCTCATAAAGCTGCGTGAGCTGCCCATGGTAGGACTGATGTTCCAAAATCCAGCCAACCAGGGTTTAGAGTTTAGGGTTTAGGGTTTAGGGTTTAGGGTTTAGGGTTTAGGGTTTAGGGTTTAGGGTGTAGGGTTTAGGGTTTAGGGTTTAGGGTTTAGGGTTTAGGGTTTAGGGTTTAGGGCACCAAAACTGGAATTGGCCACTACTTGGCAGGTCTTGGGGCCCTTGCTCTGCACATTCACGCCAGTCTTGTCGTTCAAGATGGCCCCAGAGTCTGGCTCTACCTCGCTTTCTCCGAGCACTGCAGAACATCACAGAATTTCCGGGCCTTCATTGACTGGGCAGCACAAGGAACGACCAGACACGCTTCTGCGCACATCGAGATCGAATGCTTGCGTCATGCTGCGCATCGTCCAAGTACATTGTTGGCGGATGGTAGGTAGACTAGCTTCATGTTTGCAATGAGGGACAGGGTTGGAAAGCAGACCGAGAGAGGTCTGCTGGAATACCATCACAGCTGGGGGTCTCGGTCCTAGACAAGTTAAACGGTAAGTTGGTATCGCATTGACTGGTAGCTCGTTGAGTCCGGCGCCGCCAAGTTCATGGGGCCATCCAGCCTCTCCAGCCTCAAAGCCTTTCGAACCCACTTTCAACTCACCTTCCTCTTCCATAAGCTGCCTAATCGAGGATTGGCCGTTACTTGACCGCCAAGGTGTGAGGCTTCAGGGCCGTCCCCCCCCCCCCCCCCCCCCCCAAACACACAAGCAACACTCATAAGTTTTAGGCCAGGCGGGGATGCACCGCCTGCAATTGCTCATTGTACGTGACCCAGAAATCAACCACGACTACCTGGCCCACTTCAAGCGTTGGATCCTGGTGGCGTATATGCCCCCACTGGCTTCAACGCGGCGATCGCTGATGAAAATGGTCTCGTTCCCATTCATCCTGACAAGGCACAGAGCTGAGGCTTGGCACACGCCGAGGTCTTCGAGGTCAATGCTGTGTCAAGTATTCCTGTTGAAAAGACATGGAATGATGCCTAACACCCCAGGAATGAGCAAGGTTGTAAGTCTAGGACTATGGCATTATGGGGTCTTGACAACTTCTAAGAACTTGTTCACGCGGCGTGCCTGGCAGCAAACCCTGTGGCAACTGCATTCCTCCCGTTGTTGTACTGACCTCAGCTCTGATTCTCCTGGTGCTTGGTAGACAAGCACAGGACACCACAACATGCATGATTGTGACATTTTTGGGCATCTTGCACTCTAAAAAAGAAACGCCGCCCAGCAGGCACTGGAAGACGTGGATCTCGAAGTTGCCGGCACATTGGTTTGTGCGGGCATAGCGATGAATGCCAGTGTCTCAGCACGCAGGTTTGCAGGGCTCCGATTGACACACTTGCATCCTAAATCCTAAACCCCAAAACCTTAAACCCCTAAACTACCCATCGCAGCAAAGACCTCAAGACCTGGCCCAGCCTTGGAAGTTGAAACGCGACTTGGGTCGCCAGCTCTTCGTGATGTGCGGGTCACCCCAAAACCGACACTGCTCGAAGCGCGCGTCGTTGAAGTTACCTGGCACCCTAAACCCTAAACCGCTTCTTATTCCCCGTTTATCAGACAATCACATACCCCCTCTTACAAAAGAGGCTGCCACTATAGAACCTTGTCAAGTACTGGAAATGACATTACGATTAACGATGACAATAAATAATATTAATAGCAATAAGAATAATACGAATGATGATGCTAATAACAGGCCCCTTCAATTCTGAATGGCCTGTCAAGCTGCCAATATCCGCACAGGCCTGACAGAGCGCTGGTATGGTCGTTGTAGTCGTTGTGGGCGCCTCCACACATAATCCTCACTGTTTGCCTGAAACTGCAGTCTCTGTGTTGAAATTTCCAGGCGAAGCCCACCCATAGCCAAACATCCGAACTCCGAGCCTGCTCCGCATTGAGCCCAGCAACCACGTTCTGCCCAGTCCTGGTCACTGCAGCAGTCGGGACAGGCTTAAGGGAGCGTGCAAGCTGCCAAAGCATATTGCCTGAACACTGCACTTCCCCCGACCCCTGAATCGAACAACTCTAAAACTTGCCTATCCAACGGCGACCTTGAGATTGCCTTTGCAAAGCCAATCCAAACCCCTCCTACGAGAGCCAGACGAATGGTGCGAATTTGGGTAAGCGCAGTTTCTGGCTGCAGCAAAGGAGCGGCTTCAGCTTACATTCGGGGAAGGTGCCAGTAGGTGGCCTGCTCCGGTCACAAGCGCCAGGGACTCCATTCAAGTGGCCCAAGGAATTCAAGTAAACCTGTCGCGACCCTGTGATGCTTGCAGATGCTTGCAGAACCGCGTGCTGGCAAACAGACGTTTCATGACTTTGTGTGCCAAGCCTCCAACCGCGGCACGGCTCATGATCACCCAGTGTTCTCCGACTGAACCACCCTATGCAGACCCTCCATCCTGAAGCGCAGTATATGCTCCTATACAACAAATGAAGGGAAGCCCATAGCATCCCCGAAAATTCACGCCCCTCAGGAGTTTGGACCATAGCTCAGTTGACCGTATCTCAGGGAAGCAAGTGAGCCACCTGTCCATCCCAAGATCGCATGTGAAGATCCCCTGGTCCGGTTTCCTGGAAGGCAGCAAGGCTTAAGGGCTCAAGGTCTTGGTTTTAGGAGTTAAGGTTTCGGGTTTGTAGAGGGGGAATGAGGCACATGGTAAACTTCTTTCACATTTAGCGCCACGGACGGGGATTCGGACGTTCGGGAGTGGATCCAAGTACTCCTCAAGTACTGGAGTGTGTGTAGGGATACTCCGGCCATCATCCAGCCTTGAACCCTAAACCCTAAGCCCTAAACCCTCAACCCTTAAACCCTAAAGCCAACCTTAAACCCTAAACCCTAAACCCTAAAGATCCAGGGATGGACCTCCAGGTTGTGGACTAGTTACTGCTCAGAGAGCACCGCGCGCTCTCTTGACTCTAGAGGCCTGCATCGAAGATGCCAAGTCAACATCGCAAACGACGACATGTAATCGTACATGTGTGCACTCTCAACGACGTGCATGCAAGCATTCTACTGGAATCAGTTCAAACGGAGTGGGGATTTCCACCGGTGCACCTGAAAGGCTTGAGTTGAAGTAAATGGGAGTTTCCGAAAACAAGGGGTACCTGACTTTGGGGTCCTTATCCGCCGACCCCAGCAACAGCGGGGCGGCGTCAGTGAAGACCCTCCCTGCCCTCACCCACCTACCCCCCTCCCCCCCACTCCCACCACCAACCCTTCCCCTGCCCCTCCCACTACCCTTCCCCTTCCCAACCATTCCACTCCATCCTCCTCCCCTACCCCTATTCTACTCCATCCTCCTCCCCTACCCCTTCCCCATCCCTGCCCCCCTCTCACCGTACCCCCTTGCCCGCCCCTAACCCTTCCACCACCAACCCCTTCCCCCCCTCCCACTACCCTTCCCCTTCCCAACCACCCTTCCCCTTCCCAACCATTCCACTCCACCCCTCTCCCGCCTACTCCGCCCCGCTGCTTCAGGGCCAATCCACGCCCGCCCTGACGGCTCCCCTTACTCCATCCCTGCCTTCCACCCCCCAACCCCAATCCCCCCCACGCACCCCCAACCATTCCACTCCATCCTCCTCCCCTACCCCTTCCCCCATTCCACTCCATCCTCCTCCCCTACCCCTTCCCCATCCCTGCCCCCCCTCTCACTCCACCCACCACCAACCCCTTGCCCGCCCCTGACCCCTCTACCACCAACCCCTTCCCCTGCCCCCCCTCCCACTGCCCTTCCCCTTCCCAACCATTCCACTCCACCCTCCCCTACCCCTCCCCTCCCCTCCCCACCCCCAATCCACCCTTCTCCAGCCACTTACCTCATCTCCTCCACCAACCCCCCTCCCCCACTCCCACCACCAACCCTTCCCCCTGCCCCCCGCTCCCCACCACCCTTCCCCTTCCCAACCATTCCACTCCACCCCTCTCCCGCCTACTCCGCCCCGCTGTTTCACCGCTCCCCTTACTCCACCCCCCCAATCCCCCCCCCCACCCACGCACCCCCCACCCCCCCCACCCTCCCCCCCCGGGGCTGGGGCTGGGCGGGGCTGGGGCTGGGGCTGCCAACCCCTATGCCAGGCTCATGGCCACCTGGTGGTCCCTGGCTGGCTCATTTTACGGGCCTTTGCCTCTCGACTTGATCAGATGACTGACTTTATTTATAGGACTCCAATGCATGCCCGCCCCCTCCGCTTGCTCCGCCTCCCACCCCCCCCCCCCCCAACCCGCCCCCCACCCCCCCCCACACCACCGCATCCACCCCCCCCCCCACCCACCCTTCCCCAGACATTTCCCGGCTACTCCGCCCCCCACTCCACCACCCTCCCCCAATCAGCTGGTTGACTTGAAGGGGTTCCGGCGCATGCCCGCCCCCCCCCCTCCCCACCCCCCCAAACCCCCCCCACCCCACCCCCCCCAACCCCCGCCCCCCTCCGCTTCCTCCGCCCTTCCCTCCCACCCCCCAACACCCCACCCCCCCTCCCCCCACCCCCGCCACCCACCCCCACCCCCCCCACCCCCCCCACCCCCCCAACCTCCCCCCGCCCCTCATACCCCACCTCCCCGACCCACCCATCTTTTCCACCTACCCCCCTCCACCACCAACCCCTTCCCCTGCCCCTCCCCACCACCCTTCCCCTTCCCAACCATTCCACTCCACCCCCTTCCTCCCGCCCACCGCCGCTCCCCTTCCCCATCTCTGCCCTCCTCTCACCGCTTTCACCCAACTTGCCACCCGCTCCCCCACCCCCACGCCCCCCCCCCACCCCCTTCCCCATGCAGCTGTTCTCTGTGCCCCCCACCCTCCCCCCACCCACCCCACCCCCCCAGCCCTATGCCCAGTGGCTCATGGCCCGCCCTTCCCGCCCGCTCCGCCCACCCTCCCCATCACCCCTGACTTCCCTCACCATCACCGTCCCCCCCAACCCCCCTCCTGACCAGCTGGCCATGCAATGGCTCCATGCCCTTGATGGTCCTCTGGCCCTGCGCCTACTGGCTCATGGCCCCACAGTTTTACGGGCCCTTTGCCTCTCTAAACTCGATCAGATGACTGACTTTTAAAGGGCTCCAGTGCATGCCCGCCCCCTCCGCCCCCGCTCCGCCCGCTCCGCCCGCTCCGCTTGCTCCGCCCTTCCCTCCCACCCCCACCATGCTTCCCAACCATGCCACTCCATCCTCCTCCCTTACCTCCCCATCCTCCTCCCCTACCCCTTCCCCATCTCTGCCCTCACCGTACCCCCAATCCCGCCCCTCTTCCCCTCCCCCCCCTCCCACTACCCTTCCCCTTCCCAACCATTCCACTCCATCCTCCTCCCCTCCCCTTCCCCACCACCCCCCTCACTCCCACCACCAACCCCTTCCCCCCCCACTCCCCCTTCCCAACCATTCCACTCCACCCCCATCCCGCTCCCCTCCCCCTTGCCCCCGCCCCCCGACCGCTCCCCTTCCCCATCTCTGTACCCCCTCTCACCGCTTTCACCCAACTTGCCACCCGCTCGGCACCCCCCCCCCCCCCCCCCCCCCCCCCCCCCCCCCCCCCCACCCCCTTCCCCATGCAGGCCTACCCTCTATCTCTGCTGTTTCAGGGCCAATCCACGCCGATCAGCTGACTCACTTCCCTCACCATCACCGTCCCCCCAACCCCCCCCCCCTGGCCAGCTGGATAATGGCTCCATGCCCTTGATGGTCCCCTGGCCCTGTGCCTACTGGCTCATGGCCCCACAGTTTTACGGGCCTCTGGCCCTTTGCCTCTCTAGACTCGATCAGATGACTGCACGCCCCCTCCGCCCGCTCCGCTTGCTCCGCCCTTCCGCCCCACCCCCACCCCCCCCCACCCCCCACCCCCCACCCCCCCCACCCCACCCACCTTGGAAAATTTGGGGTCGGCGGCACTGGCGGTAGCCATTAAATCGGGCAGCGCGAGGTCCCCAAAGGACCGAGCAAATGCGGACCTTTTAGCCCGGGTCGTCCCGGGAATAGCCTTGCTGGCCTCTGGCCTTCTGCGAAGCAGAATTAGGCCGGACGCCAGTGCCGCCGACCCCCGCGTGCCGCCGGTGAACGGTTTTTTTTTCGTGGTTTTTTGCGTCGCCACGGAGGCCCCCAGAGGGCGCGCATCATGAGCATCAGCGGGTCCAGCCCGGGACCCCCAGGCGCGCATCAGGAGCATCAGCGGCTCCCGGGGCGGGACCCCGGGGGCGCATCAGGAGCATGATGCCCCCCAAAGGGCGGGCATAAGCGACGTGTCTAAGCCTGGGGCAGGAAAAAGGGAGTTTAGGGGCCTTATAAAGTGCTTAGAAACTTTAAGGGAGTCTAGGAGCCTCAAACGCTTAGAGATTTGAAGGGAGTTTAGGGGCCTGAAAATGCTTGGAAACTTTGAGAGGGTTGAGGAGCCTCAAACGCTTAGAGATTTTAAGGGAGTTTAGGGGCCTCAAAATGCTTAGAAACTGCTCGCCCCGCGCTTCTGCCTGCGCTGCCCGCCCATGGGCGCAGCCCCTTAAAATAATAAGGATCCTACTATTTAGGGGTACTACATTAGGGTCCCCTATTTTCGGAAACTCCCAAATCTATCCTTGCTTCAAGTCAACCTCCGCGCCCCTTCACCTGAAAAACCCCCCCCCCCCCCCCCACACCCTAAAGCCAAGCCCTAGACCCTTAAACCACACCCTAAACCCTAAACCCTAAACCCCTAAACCCTCAACGGGCTCCTTTGCAAGATGTAGTTGGAGCTGCAGCCCACTTCGCAGCTCTCCCCAGGCATCAGCCGGGAACACTTCTCGGGAATCTCCTTTTCAGAGGCACAAACGCACTCTTGAATCAGCTCGTTGCCCTCAAGTTTCCTTTGCCTGTTGCTATTGCTGTTATCATTTCGCGTTTTACTACCAGGTTACCAATGCTGCTACTCTTATTATGAGTGCTATTACTACACATTGAACCCAAAGGCCCAGCTCTTCCACATCAGCTCCCACTCAAGACAACTTGTAGGCAGGGCAACGAAAGACGCTCTACGACTCCAAGCCAGTCTCAACAGTCCCTGTGATAATAATGATCGTCATCACAACAATAACCATAATAATGTATGATAATAGTAACTAGAACCACTATAATCATAGACACAATGGTGCGAATAATAATGAACATCATCATACTTCTTCAGCCACGGTACGTATTGATCTTTGTTGAGCTCATTGGCCAGGGAAATCGGAGCACATGCTACAAGTGCAGGGAGTCCCCAGGAGGTGCCAGCACGATTCCTTTCGAAGCTTGGAGCAGGGATTGCGAACAACTGCACATCCCCACTACCGGTACAGGGGGGCCCATCGAACTTAGGTTGGGGTTAGAGTTTGACCCTAAACCCTAAACCCTAAGCCCTAAACCCTAAACCCTAAACCCTAAACCCTAAGCCCTAAGCCCTAAACCCTTGGCGTTGGTAAGATGATCTGCTCAGGAGCTCGGATCCGGGGTTCAGGAGGCCGGGGAGGTTCAGACCCAGGAGCCAGGGCTTAGGGCTCAGGGTTTAGGATTTCGGGTTTAGGGTTCAGGGTTTAGGGTTTAGGGTTCAGGGTTTAGGGAGGCCTTAGCCCAGCCCGGGGAGATACAAGGCCACAGGGCCACAGGGCCAGGATGCCATACATCGTCAGAACAATCATCGTAAATCATAGTCATCGTGCTCGTCAGTAGGTCTTATAGTAAGGGTAATACTCATCATAGCAATCATAAATGAGCGAGGGGGCTCTGCACCTGGCATGATCTGAACGTTGGCGTTTGGATCGCCTTGCAGTCTTCGTCCAGAACCTGACTGCATGCGGCAACATGCTCCAGCGCGCTCGTGCCGCACAAGGGATTCCTGTTTTACGAGAATCTGATGAATTAATGGGCTTGCAGTGGACGCAGCCCAAAGATGCAGTGAAGACAGTGGACTTTCTTGACGCCGCTCCCGCAGCGTCTGACACGAGAACTTGCCTATCCGCTAACAATCCACGAGGCTGTAGATGCCACCACCGCAGCTGCCCACGACAGTCACAAGATTTGGGTTGCAGCCTTGATTGCAAGACTTTGATGAACTGTGATGAGCCAAGCCATTGCAAGTTTGTAAAGCTTTTGCAATCCAGCAGCCACCCGATACTAACCAAGGCTTGATCATGTTCGTGCGCACATGTGCTACACAGTTCTAAGGCAGGCCGTGTTCACACAAGCAAGTGGCAAGTGTAGCGAATCACCACGTGGTCGATGGGCTCCTGGATTTCCACCTGCCCGGCGCAGAATTGCGCAGAGCTCGGAGGGTTGTATGACCTGGCACTGCCACAGATCTCGGCAGAAGTCGTTTCGTCCAAAACTTGCAGGGTCACAAGAGCAGATGATTGACAGTAGATGCTTGGCCAAGGAAGTACGAGAACGGTTGGTTCTGCCACAAGCGCCCGAGCTTTGCTGGTGCACATGCAGCTCATCTGAGCCATAATCTTAATAAGCCCTACAGTCCTGACCCTGTATAAGTCGCTTTTCCAAACCCCTTTACAGTTCTTCAACGCACCTCATGTTGCTGAACAGCTTCGACCCCAGAAACTCAAGAATCGTTCTCTTGTTCAATGATTCTTTGTGAATGCTAAAGTTTGCTCTATGCTGCATTTCTTCCATGTCATTCATGGAAGCGCTGAGCAATCGAGTTCAAAACCTATCTTCCTGCTTGTCTGAGCATGCAGCTTGCACTCATGCGTCACAAGCCTGCATGGCTATGAGTCGGCTATGAGTAATTGGTTTTCTGTCCTCTGACGGACAAAACTGTATTCCATGAGCCAGGTATGTGTGCAAAATGCCCCAACCTGCATGACTTTTGGTTGCCGTGCATGGCACAGACCTGGCAGGAGCTCAGCGTGAACATGTGTGAAGGTCAGCCAACTTGCATCACCTTGTTTCATTCGAATTGTCTCCGTCACCTGTCAACCCCTAAAAACCTGCAATGCTGAGCGGAACTTCTGCGGTGAAATGAAAAGCTCTCCTAGTTCGACGACACACACACACAAACACACACCACTGTGCATGTCATGAATGCGCATGGATTACAGTTTGGTCCGCCGGTCTGGTCATCCAATCTCCAGCACATGCTCAGCCTGCTAGTCCTTGTTACACGAGGGATGACCTGGCTTTTGCAGCAGGTTCTGTGCGGCTTGAAAGCTCGCGATGGCCACCCCCTCAATCCCCGGCCTTTTTCACACAGAAGCCCTCCGGCGGCTTCGCGAAGCAAACCTCTGCCTGCCCAAGCATCCAGTTCATCCAGAACCGAGAGTGAAGCATGGACTGTGCTAGTAGTACAAGCGGCACGGGACATGCGTACATAGTGCGACTCAACAACTAGGATACCCCACTGAACTGCTGACATTTCTGCTCTGCCCTGTCTGTACTGCGGCCCCTGACAAACCTTCCACTTCAAATGCTGCATGCGCCTTCCCTGCAAATTGACCTGAGATTGGTGTTTCAGCTACGTGATTTTCTGAGGGTGGAGAGGTCCATGGTGGGTGTGCTTTGAAAGGCTCACTGAGAGCTTTCCTCATCTTCAAAATTCGCCGCTCCATTTTTCGCGCTAGTCTCTATAGGCTTGTGCACCTGGATGCAGCATGAGCCAAATCTGTTTGTCTAAGGTCTAAACAGACCACGTTCTACTCTTCCAGATCTACCGGAACGGCCCACCAAAATGAACTGAAGACCCAGCTGCCAGTGAAGGCGCAGCTCAGGTAGTCGCCGCTGCGTGGGTTATTGCCACAGTCACGACTGCCTTTCAACTAGAATTGAACACCGGAAAGCACGATTTGGATTCATCCCGAGGCTTTCGGATATGTTCTGTAAAGATCTTTGCAGTCAAGCTTCGGGTGCTGTTGGACCAGCACTCCCGATTCTCCAGATCAAGGCCCGAGCAAGATGCACACCTCGGCATACGTGCTCTGAAAACGCATGGTCCTTTGCCAACCCAAACCAGGCACCACCATTTCTAGGGTTTACGGCAAAGTCTCTTTGAAGCAAAATTGCAGAAGTACCAAACTGCTTGATGCACGCAGCAAAAAAGACGTGCAACCAAATACGACTGTCGGGTGCTTAGTAGGGAATGGGGGAATGGATCCCTAGGATAGTCCCTCAAGGTCCCTTGTGGTAGTCCCTATAACCCATTCCCCCATTCCCTACTCGGCATCAGACGGACGAGGATCAACTTTGGACTTTGGGCAAGCCACTCGCTGCCCCCAGCGCTGTCCGGGAAGCACTGGCTGCTCCTGAGCCAGACTTTTGGTCAGCATTTTCTGGTTCAGGAGACGGCCTCTCACAAACAGGCCATGCTGAAGGCCATCAAGATTCTGGAGCTCAAAGTCTGAGTCGGCTTCACAGGAGTCCTTAGCTGTTGTCAAGCTGAAATCCTGGTTTCATGTACGTCCTGCACAGAGCGACAAACTTCATGGCATCACCCCGGAAGCAACGCAGGTTGGCCTGCAGCTAAGGCACAGACTTCAGAAATGGAGTGCAAATCCAGCAGGGAAGAGAATAGAAATGATATGGAAACCCTAAACCCTAAACCCTTAAACCAAAAACCCTAAACCCTAAAGTTCATTTGAGCGATGCTCAAAGTCCTTTGCTCCCCCTTCATGACCCCTGTAATGCAAACCACCCTCCCCATATTGAAGGGCTTGCTAGACTGCAGCTCACTTCGGGTCATAAACCCTAAACCCTAAACCCCTAAACCCCTAAACCCTGAACCCTACTGTAAACCCCTAAACCCATAAACCCCCAAACCCCCAAACCCCTGAACCCCTAAACCCCTAAACCCCCAAACCGCTAAGCCCATAAACCCCTAAACCCCTAAACCCCCCAAACCCCCCAAACCCCCCTAAACCCCCAAAAACCCAAAAACCCATAAGCCCCCTAAGTCCAGGCTCCCATCCGCCCTCTGCGGCATCATCCTCCTGGTCCAAGTCCGGCTCGTCGGGCTCATCATTCTGGCTGTTCCTTTAAGAGCTCCGGGGTAGTGTAGGGCTTAAGAGTTTAGGGGTTCAGGGTTTAAGGGTTTAGGGTTTAAGGGTTTAGGGTTTAGGGTCACGAAACCATGGTGGGTTTAGGGTTTAGGGGGATGAGACAGGGATTTGGGGTGTGGTCAGAGCTGTCCGTGGGTCACGACAGCCAGATGTCCTTGTCAACTCCAGGACATTCTGCACGGCGGTGCCTTAGGCTGGGAGCCCTGGAAGTGTTTGTTGCTGGCTTTCTGGTTGAGGGACTGGTTGGGGTTTCTTAGCCTAAACCCTGAACCCTGAACCCTAAACCCTACAACGTAATTGATCGTTGCAGCCAAGGCACAGGTCATTGTGCCAGTCGGATCCCGGAAATAAAACCTTGGACAGGATACATCATGAGACAGGGTTTACGGTTTATGGTTTAGGGGTTTAGGGGTTTAGGGGTTTAGGGGTTTAGGGGTTTAGGGGTTTAGGGTTCAGACTGGCTTCCGGGTGAAGGGTATATACGACAACAGGATGCATTCATTTGCCGGTACTTGTCTGCAGCACATCTCTGCAACTTCTTTCACACACATGCCCAGGTTTGCGTGCAGACTTGCGGCATCTCCACTGGAGACAACACTTTCGATGGATCCCTGACCAGGTCCGCTATGATCTGAAGGCTGCCGCTGCCAGGCTGGAAGGAAAAGATCCTGCACCAGCACTGGCAGTGGGGAGAATAACAAGCTCATTCCTGCCCAAGTAAAAAACCTTGCCGGCTCAACTCTTGATGCCGCCCGAATCAAAGAAGCTACAAAACACCGTATAAACCCTAAACCCTAAACCCTAAACCCTAAACCGCGAACCTGAGAGCCCTGAAGCGGCTGCTCTGCAAGGCTCCTGGGCTGGTTGACCAGCCCGTCCGTGCTGGCCGGTTGGCAATCAAGGCTTCTCAATGCCTTCCCAAGGGCTTTGCGTTTTAGGGTCTGGGGTCTAGGGTTTAGGGTGTAGGGTTTAGGGTTTAGGGTTTAGGGTTTAGGGTTTAGGGTTTAGGGTTTAGGGTTTAGGGTTTAGGGTTTAGGGTTTAGGGTTTAGGGTTTAGGGTTTAGGGTTTAGGGTTTAGGGTTTCGGGTTTAGGGTTTAGTACTGCCCCCGTACAGTAACAGTCCATCATAGGGATATTATTAAGGGCCTAATATATATATATATATATATATATATATATATATATATCGTATTATGAATATTTTCCAACTGTTACTGAGTGGGGGCAGCACCCAAGGTTTAGGGCTTTGGAAACTTCAAGAGCTTGACGCAGGACACCAAGGCAAGTCATTCTACATCAGCTCAACTCGAGCAAAAAACAGACAAAGTATGCCTTTCGCAAATCGCTTGGGAGCCATCTGATAATCCTAAACCCTAAACCCTAATCCTTCTGAGTAATTCTGATAACCCTAAACCTGAACCCTAATCCTTCTGAGTAACTTGGAGTTCGTGATCAGGCCGTCAAGAAGCAAACCCTGACCAGGCCTCCCATGCGGCGCTCCCGCCACTTCCTCACTGACAGCAATTTCAGTCGAAGCGCTGGACGAAAAATCCTGGCCCTGAAACCCTAAGGTTTAGGGTTTAAAGGCCCTAGAGTCTAAGCCCCAAAACCTCAAGCCCCACAGTCTTGTGCTTAGTAGGGAATGGGGGAATGGGTTATGGGGATTACT
The DNA here is from genome assembly GCA_905221605.1 of Symbiodinium natans. Taxonomy (NCBI): domain Eukaryota; class Dinophyceae; order Suessiales; family Symbiodiniaceae; genus Symbiodinium; species Symbiodinium natans. Next base: position 604,645 of record CAJNDS010000990.1, read on the forward strand.
CTAAGGGACCTTAAGGGTCATAGGGATCCATTCCCCCATTCCCTACTAAGAACCAGACAGCTTTTAGGAATAAGAATAAGAATGGTAGTAGTAGAAGTAGTAGAAATAGTAGTAGTAGTAGTAGTAGTAGTAGTAGTAGTAGTAGTAGTAGTAGTAGTAGTAGTAGTAGTAGTAGTAGTAGTAGTAGTAGTGGTAGTAGTGGTAGTAGTGGTAGTAGTAGCAGTAGTAACTTTGCTTCCCTCTGCTTTATCTCCGTACTCTATCTTTTCTCCTGCTCAATTCTTCCACCCACTTACTATCCCACCACCCACTTGTGATCCCATATATGATACTGAAAGATCTGACCGGAACGAGAACCCAGCACGGCGAAGTCAAGCCTTGTAGCGACTAGTGTGCAGGTGAAATGCACCCTAAACCCTAAACCACAAGCATGCAAGGGATCAGGAGTCTGAGTTTCGGCCATCCAGGACATCACGTAAAAGCTGGCAACATGAGTGTAGGGCTTTGTTCTGAGTGATAGGCTCATCGCAGGAGCTATCAACCACCCACCCTAACGACCAGCGAAGGTAGAACGATTCAGTACAAGCGTCTTCTGCACTTGACCTGCCCCGTTGAGACATCGCCTGCGCAAAGCCAGAGCTTTTACACCAAACCACTTGCTTGCAAGAGAGCCCCATTCTTACGCGACCATTACTATTCTTAGTACTATCACTCTTTTGACTAATGTTCATGTACTTGCTGTAAGTTCATTACCTCTACTGCTAGTGTTACTATCATTACTTACTCTTTTGTGATCATTGCTGCAATTATTGATGTTATTACAACTACTGTTACTATGGTTACTATTACTATTGTTTTGGTTCCTAGAATTGCTATTTACTTTTGGACTACTGTTATTCGTGCTATTGCTATTGTTGCAATGATTATTACGACTATTGTTACTATTTGCTCTTTTGGTACTATTATTGGTATGGCTTCACTTGTGTTGATATTGTTAACATTCTTTGATATTAAGCTTAAACAGTGGACAGCATCCCGGCATCCCTGATCCAAAAGACTACCTCCTTGGCTGCGTGAACTCGAGCGCTGCGAAATTTACCCAGAAAAAATAGCAACAGTAACAACAACCAGTTTGGCAATAACAGAATACTAGAACTAATACCCACATAATCATACACGACTGTAAGACCTTTACTCGGAAAAATAGTAGTAGCACCTTGCCTCGTGGGGCGCAGAGGGCTCCACACTTCTTTCCCCTTCGGGTGAAAAGATCACATTCTGATCTCCTTGCGTTGAGCAAGATCTCTAGTGATCTTTCGGGTTTAGGCGGTTTAGGGCTTAACTTGTACTGAACTTGTGAACCTATGGGCTTCCACATCGAGCTCAGTAGATGGATGACACGGTGCTATAGGTCGCAGAATGGAGGTATCTATCTTGTCTGGCAGTGTCAGCCATGCCCTTTTCAATCTGGCATTGCAGCTGCCCACATCCAGGCGCACTTGGCACACAGATATGGCATCACTGCGACAGAAGGAGTATCCATGCTTGAAGTCCTTGTGCACGCCAAGGCCGCGTGAGTGCACAGCACACCGATGCACTTTTTGGTGGCTTGGTTCTTCGAGGTGGCATGTGCTGACCCCAAGTGCAGGCTCTACCGTCGGTAACAGTCCAAAGATGCTGCAAGAAACCACCATAGCACCATATTAAGAGATTGTTCTGTCATTATCTTGTCATATTATTGCATTATTGTATTAATAAAGCTGCAGAAGATGATGTGAACAGCCCTTAGGGTGCACGCGTCCCGCCCTACCCCGCTCTTCCAGTGGGCATTGGGGCGGGTTGGGGCTGGGCATATCGTGTCCGCATGCTTTACTTCCTCAGGTCATGATGCCCAAAGGCCTACACGCGATACTATCGCGTGACAAAGCAAGCTTCGCGCTACCTCGTCAGCCGCCTCCGCTATGGCCTCACGGCTGGGGCGATGTGGATGCGAAGTGTGTTTCCTCCACCCGGAAGGGGTGGACCTGCAGGACGTTGTGCTCGCCTGTGTGCAGCAAGCTGTTTGGAGGGGTTGGCCAGACCAGCGCTGCTGACGCTGCTGGGGAGCTGCAGCGCCTGTTGAGAGGGTTGACGGCAGCAGTGGAAGACTGCGAACGCCCTCGCTGAGGAAGATCAGGCAGCCGTACACTTGTCATTGTGAGAAGCTGGTGGAAGGCGGACGTCGTAATCAAACATGTAACTCTGTAAGCACAGGGGGGGCAGATCCCTGGCGCAGAGTCGAGCAGGGGCGCGCTAGCACTTGGGTGATGCCGAGCCTGGGTTACGCCAGGTGTAGGGCAGATCTCAGGTATCCCTGGCAGCCCCTGACTCTCAGGCATCGCAGCGGTCTGTTCGCATGATATGACTGGGCAGAAAGGCTCATGACTTGGCACACATCTCCAGTGGGGGGGATCACAAGCCAGCAGCCAGATTGGCTTTGCACTTCCAGGCAATGCAAAATGCAGGGCATATGATGATGGTAAACGGGCCCGAAATGCGAAGTGTAGCTCTTCGCGTGGCAGCTTTTCTGCTGAGGCTCGCATCTGGAATTATGCCGGATAGCTGCAGACCTCGGATGGAAACAGCCCTGTGAAACATCGTGACTCGAAATGCTTGTGAGTATGAAAGCATGAGAGCATGGAAGTGTTTCGCACAACCTACTGCTCGCTGCAGCAAAGGCACTCTGCCCATCCTTATCGACATACACCTGAGATGTGCATGTCAGATTTCCGCTTCGGACCTCCTTTCATGAGGTGATACGGTTGATGGTCAAAATCCTGCATTACCTTGAGGACCCTAAACTATGGGAATCCGCGAGGCCGGAGGCCTGAGGCGTTTGGATCCAAGTCTAGGGAATCACTAATCACTAAGAAGTAACTGGTATATGGAGGTCGAGTTTTTTGGCCCGGAATGGGTACCCCAGTAGTCGACCTGCATCCAGTCGCGGCCGACGTGCCCGGACCAGGGGGGGATTTGGGCCCAGGTATAGGGAGGATCCGAGAATCAGCTCGTGCGACGGACACGCCGTTTGCCCACTTCCCCTTCTTCCCCTTGCCCCCCTCCCCGCCCTCCCCCCCCCCTTTCCCCTGTCCCCCCACTCCCCCCAACTCCCTGCTCCCACCCCTCCCTTCTTTGTCCGACCTCCCGCATTGTCCCCAAACCCCCCCCCCCTTGCCCTGCCCTCGCCCGTTCCCCTTTTCTCGCCCTCGCGCCCCCCCCCCCCCCCCCCCCCAACACACATAACCCTCACGCTGCGCGCTTCGACCGCAAGGCAGTCCCAGAGCCCTTGTACGGGGGCTTCGACTGCAAGGCCTGCAATCCTGCACAAGGCCCCCGAAGCTTTCAACTTTACACCCTCAAACCTGCATTCCGGAATGTCTGCTTCCTGCCGCCTCGGTACCCTTGCCGAGGCGGCCCCGCGTTAGCGATAAAATTGCGGTATGTTCCTCATTATGGGTAATGCAAGATTCTGACCATCAACCGTAGTCAAGCTTCCCAACCCCCTGAAGATGAACTGAAATAGGCCTCCACGCAGCCAGTTCTGTCAAACACCAATCTCCACTTCTCCCCTTTATGTGCCCGTCCTGCACCCAAAGCTTTTCCCTGCAAACTTCATCAATTCCAAGTTCTTCGGCTTTGATTTGAGATAAAGGAAGCTGGTGGGAGCTAGAACAAGACCCCTGCTGCCATGTCTCGTGTGACGGGCCAGATAAGCAGACCTGCGCACACGTAAATTGACTGAAGCATTGCAAGAGCGAGCTTCCTTTCTCCGGAATGATGTCGTTTTCATAAAGAAAGATTTGTTGCCCAAATTCTTCCATTCGGGCTCTTGGCGCTCAAAGACTATGGAACTACCTTTCACAAGCTGTTTTCCAATCTTTGCACGAAGACACCATTTAAGAAATCTGTCGCAAATAATGCCTTTAGAGTTTGCAGGAAAGCAGCACGTCGCTCGAAAACTTGCGGTCTACCTCTGGGCCTACATGACTTGAGCATTCTTGATGCTGGATGGGGCGTTCAGAGCGTGCCTTGCCCTCAGGTCGGCACTTCAATGTGATGGACCATGAACCATCCTGAGGGCAGAGGGATCAGGTCCGTTAGGGTTTAGGGTTTGGGGTTTAAGGTTTTGGGTTTTGGGTTTAGGGTTTAGGCCCTAAACCCCAAAGCCTAAACCCTGAACTTGGTGTTGCATGGAGCGAGTGCCGCTCTGTGGATCCCTGCCTCACACTGGACCTCTCCCACAGGTCTCCGACTGTTCTTGCACACAATGGGACAAAGGAAGCCGTCGGGGGCGCTGGAGCCTCGGAAGCCACCAAGGATCGCTGGGGTCAGGAGCAAAAGGCTGAGCAAAGGCTTGCACAATGTGTGGCTTCTTTGTGCGCTTGCTACTTGAGCCCCGTTTGCCATCACCACAGGTGCTCGTCCTCTTTCACTGGCACGCGCAGCATTTTCATGCGTGGAATCTAGCCGTCCAGAGTCCCGAAATAGTTTGGGTATATGGTTCGGGCATGGATGCTCTGGAAACCTAATCAAACCCTAAATCCTAAACCCTAAACCCTACACCGTATCACTGCGGTTTGGGCATGGGAGCTCTGGGAGCCAGATGCATTGAAACATGGACAGTTCTGATGGCTTCGGGCAGGGATGCTCCTTTAACCGAATGGCACACGGACGTGCTCATCGTTCAGGCATGGACCACGGTAACTGAATACGGTTAGAAGTTGACGCTTAGAGTGACAAATCTCGTGGTTTAGGAATGGACTCCGGTAACCGCGGTACACAAATGCAGCTTGAATGCACACTTTTGTGGTTTGAGCATGGATGCTCTGGTGACCAGATGAGATTGGAACACGAGCTTCATGGTTGGTCACAGATGCTCGCGCAACCGAATGCAGCCGGGCAAATGAGGACACCAGACCTTGAAATCTGTCCTTGTACTGCGTCTATATACTGGCATGGACTCATGATGTCAAACTCGTGTTTTTAGCTTCGCCAAACGTGAAGTTCTCGTCGGTGGTCAGGGTCGACATGCTGCAAGAGTCTGATTTCGGGACGGGCACAGAAAGCCGCAACGTTGTCGCTCTTGATATCAGACTTTCGGCCCTTGTTGGAGTTGACGGGAGTACTGCCTCAGCAACAGACTGCATTGTCTCTGACAGGCTGTGCATGACTCACCACTGGATGCCGTTCAGTTGCAGCCTTTGCCTGCACCAGCAGGCGCAAGATGGAACCACCACCAACGGCCAGAAAGCCCTAAGGAGCAGGGGTAGATCTCCTCGGGTCGTAGCTTTTAGGGTTTAGGGCACTTGAACCGCAGTCATGATAGATGTTGTTAGGAAGCTTGCGAACCTCAGCTCAAGAGGAGTGCGATGAAGACACTTGATCAACCCAGCCAGTCATTGGATACTCTGTGCATCAAAGGAACACGAGAACTCCTGTGCAGGCTTTCAACCATGCTTCCAGGGCATGTGCTGCTCTGCTACGGGACTGAATCTTTAGAGAAGTTCGGCGAGCGCACATGGAGGTTCAACGGAGAACGAAGCATGTGAGCCATGATCTAAACTCCTAGTCCGAGCCTCCCCCTTAATCACGCCCAAGATAATCAACTATGTCAGGAGTTTAGACTATCGGACTATCGCTCATGTAGTGCCCTGTTCCTGCACCACACTGCTGCGGAGTCCTGCTCAAAACCCGAAAGCCCTGCGGAGCCTCCCCCTGATCAAGTCCGGACACGGCTCCACGGGCTGCGGTCCGTCCTGCTATGAGAACGAAGTAAAGGGGGATGCCCCGCCTGGATATCCTCATGGCCTTCCTTGTCTACACCAGAACGGATTCTGAGACCCGATACTCAAGAGCCACAGTGGGTTTGGATGGAAACAAGCACCCCACTTTCTGGCTACGCAGATGCTCCATCGGCCGGTCCAAAGCTTGACTGATAGCCCACCACCCAGTTGAGATTCCGTCGATGGGCACCACCCAGAAGCTCCTGACTAAGCCTTGGTCTGCAGCACAAATGACTGCTTGCAGCTCGTGGCTAACCCTGCACTTGTCAGGTGCCATGGCATGCCCAAACCGGACACTGTGCAGCCCGGCTCAAGCCGGACATGGATGCAGCCCAATACACCTGCAGCCGTAGAAGGGACAAGGTCAGTAGCCGCACCGTTCGTCTCCCCCACAGCCAGGAAGTGAAGGTTGCTGCGCACCTCCTTGGGAATATCCAAGTCTCCTCATGCCCTCATGGTCCTTGCACCCTGCCCCCCTTCAGCTTGCTGGAAGAAACACATGAAAATGCATACCTTGCTCGACACGGAGCATAGTCCAAAGCCTCGATGTCCGGGTAGTGCTTGTAACAAGTGATTTTGGAAGAGCTGTCGCCAATCAGCCGGCCTTTTGCCTCGCCAGAGCCTGACCGGCACATGAAGCGCAAGACACCGGCTGAGAACAGCCGGCTGAGGATGTCAGCATTTGGATACCTAGCATTGTGCAGTGGCACCAGGTCCTGTCGACGACATTGGTTGGGGAAATCTGCCTATAGGGAAACAACAACAGCAACAACAACACGAAATGATAGCGGATCTGAAGGTGCAGACTGAGCGGTATCCAAGGCGCTGCATCCATCTATGATTGCTGTTGCCTTGCGCTCAGAACGGAATGAACAGCTGGCAGCTGCAGGAGTTCTGCTTACCGATAACGTGGGTTTAGAGAAACTGATTTCTGGCATGGGCCTCGAGTCTAGAATGGTCCATGCTCAACCTGCAATCCTGTACTCCTACATACTCCTACGAGACGACGCGAGCCAGTGCGACAAGGCCAGGAAGAACACGACGCTAAAAAATATCCACTGCCCTCGGACTGCCCTCGGTCTTGGACAGGAAGCCCACTGTGCAGCGGTCGTCAGCGCAGGATCCAGAGGCTCCGGAGGCGCACATTGCAGCTCAAAGTTCTGAACTGTCTCCACACCTGTTGCAAATGTCAGAATGTCAGTGTTATGGCATGCCTCCCTGGCAAATGCAGGATTTCGGGATTTCGTGCTTGGATATACTCCTTACCGTAAGGTCCTCACCCCAGGTAAGCAATCCCTACCAACAAAGCACGGGCACACGCGCCTGCCGCGAGACCAGACAGCGCTTTATGACATATTTCACAGCACGTTGCTTCCCTTTATGCCTCGTTGCACACGTGATAAGAATTGACCTGCCTGTGTCGGCAGTTTCAACACCTGTCAATTTCCGCCGAAAAAAAACCACTGCACGAAAGCATGTTGATTCTCCAACCCTTGGCACTTCTGCAACAGCGTATGTTCAATCAACAACGCTGCTGCTCCCGTGCCTGCTGAGTTGCGCAACTTGACACTGCCAGCGACTTCACTGGAGGGCGCAGCACGTGATCCGAAATACAAGGTCACCTGCTGGGTGAGGGAGATGATTGAGACGACGGGGTGAGGCCAAGAGTTCATGGTTTAGGCTTGTTCTGGGTTCTGTGCCTTGCTGCCTGCCACTCACCCTGGGATAAACAGGAACTGAAAGGCGCACTAAGATTAACTTCACGTCGATGCAAGGGCAAAACCGTTCAGCCGCTTGAGAACAGCCTGCGTACTGGGATACTGGATCTCGCTAAGGGGAAAACCAGATCGGATGGAGGCGGCTCCGGTGTTTCTCTGTATGTCATGCACATTTTATTTTTCCGTATGCACACTGGCAGAACTGCCTAGGCTCAGCCCTCAAAATCTAGTGCTGAAACATGCTGGCAACTTGGCGAGAACAAGTCTTATGAACTGTTCACACAAAAACACAAAAACCCACAACAGCAAGTTACATTAATTACATGCTTCCAAGCGGCTCGACCAGGAATTGTCGGTGAGATGCCTGAACAGATCAACCTCAGCTTGCAAACTGGAGAAAGTTTGCCGTTAAGCCCGCTAAGCACCCTAAAGTCCATGGTTTTTGAACACCTGGTTCCATCATTCTGTAGCCCACACCCTAGCAACATCAGAAATGCCTCCTAGGGCGGACAAAATGGTCCTCAAAGTAGCTCAACAATCCACAACTTTACCCTATGCCTTGAAAGACCTGTTCTCCGAACCTTTCCGATATGTTCAGACCTGTGCCCCCGATCCTGGCTTCGGCTGGCATCCTTGCATCCAGGCACGAAAGCTGGGCGTGCAACTCCCCCAGCTGCACAAGAAGAAGGAACAAATGGAATGTGGGAACTCCCATGGTATGCTGCAATCAACGAGCTTGGAACGTCATTTTCCCATAAGAATCATGAGACAGACTCGGGTTCATGCCAAATTCTGTGTTGAAGAACTCATCTGCAAAAAGCAATTGCAAAAACATCATGTCTCGGCTTCATCACACGTTTCTTGTACCTGTAAAACTGCGGCAAAGCAACACGTGAAGAATTAAATGCAAAACCACTGGAAACAACTGTGGAGATCAATAAATGCCTTTCTTTTCGATTGAAGCGGTACGATCGGCTTGCGACTCTCAATTCGACCAACGAAATCCCAGCAGTACAAAAGCAGAAAGGAACGCTGTGGGGCCCCCAATGGCCGCTGCGAGCTGGACTGGCTCGTCGTCGAGCAGGTCACGCAGCGCTCGACTTGGCGGGCGGCCGTGCCGCAGCGACGAGACGGTCTTCCGCTTCGTGCGGTGGCTGCGCGTGGACGAGCCGGAGGCCGGGCGGCCCGGGAGCGGTTCCCGCGCTGGAGCCACCCCGACTTCTGCCTGGCATCTCGCATGCCCGCAAGATAGCCATCAACGAGCGGGAGAACAAGAGGCTGCCACACGCTGCCACGCGATCACGTACGTCTCGTGCCAGGGCCTTACGCAGAGGGAAAGAGTGGCTCTGCAACTCCGAGAACTCCGAGAACCCGCATCGGTGAAGCACCTCCATGTAGGCGTCGCAGACCACGAGCGTAGAGCTCCTGAGAGTGATTGAGACGGAATTCATGGATGGCGACGGCACCTCTCTCTCAGACAGAAAGCGCCAAACCCCGCCACAACACAGCTGAGAGGATCGAGGATCCACAGGGTAGGAGGTTCGGACGATTCGACGCTAAAATGCATCAGAGTGCAGTTTCAGGTCACAGGAGCATCGCTGCGGCGATTTTAAGGCCAGAAATCTGCGAGAGGAATCGCAAACTGCATCCTTTTGCGATTCCTCCCGCAGATTTCTGACCTTGAAATCGCCCGCAGCGATGCTCCTGTGAACCCGAAACTGCACTCTGATGCATTTTAGCGGTTTGGTGCTTTCTGGCAATAAAGAAACAAAATTCACTTCTCTCTTCTCCTTCCTTCCACTCCACATTCTCTCTTCTCCTCCTCCCACTTCCTCGTCTCTGATTTAAAATAAAGTTCCTTCTCTCCACTCCACAACAAGCCCCCCCTTCTTCCAGAAACCAAGTCTCTGCTCCTCTGAATTTCGAATACTAAAATACGAAAGCAAAACAAGATTCGAGGTGGGTGGAATTTAGAATCTGTCCCTTCTCTCTTCCCACTCACCAATCCGCAAATGGGCTGCGTCCACCCCAACCCCCCGCTCTACAACAAGAAACAAAAAAGTCTCATGTCCTCTAATTTTCGAATATTGAAATTCTAAAAAAAGAAGGCTTGAAAGGGAATTTAGAATGATTTTTCTTCCCCTTCCTCCCACTCGACAAGAAGCAAAGGGGGCTTTGAATTCTTGAAGACCAAATAATGAACGCAAAAAAACAGTCTTGTCACAGCACGTTCTAGAGCAATGGGGGAGGCTACCTAAGGCCATTTGGGGAACAGGGAAAATGATTTCCCTGTGGGCAGCCTCACACAATAGCATCGGCAGTGCACGAAATGCATCTTCCCAGGTGTTCCCCAACATTAGAAAGGTGGTTTGAATCTTGCTCTCCCTGCGCATCACTGCATCAGGTTCCTTTGAACTCCAGGCTCTGAAGGGTTATGTGTTGCTCAAGCAGGCCATCCGTTCACAGGACAGGACCCGAAGGTTTGAAACATCGGTCTGCCCCTAAAAATTCACTAACCCCCGAGGTTTGTCAGTTTGAAGATGGGAGGCCCACATTATGTTTGCGTGCCAAATCTCAAGGATCTCCAGGGAAAAGTGCTTTGATTCATCAGAGCCATCGGGTTACAGCCAAGCAAGCGGGAAAGAGTTGTGCCGCCGCCGGAGATGCTTCTTGGCAAGCCAATTTGAGAAAGGTTCAAGGGATTGTGGATCCCTTCTAGCAAACTTGGTAAACCTCCAAATGAAACTGGGTCCATAAATCGTGCTAATGCTGGGTTGAACCCAGTTCGAACCCCTCCGTCGGACCTTCCGCACCGGCCCGGGCGGAGCAAAGCAATGCAGCCAGTCAATCTTACCATTGCCCTGCTTCTAACAGATGAGCAGCACCACTTCGCTTTTGGATGCACTGCTGCACATGCCCGAGAAGCGGCAGCATGTCGCATTGGAAATTCCAATGGAAGACTCTTGATGCCATTTGGCAGCCACACGCGACCGGGTTTTCTGACAAACCTTGTGCTTGTTCCAATCATCGAATTGGTTGTTAAAGAGGTTTGAACTCTTTTCCTTTGAAAATGGAGTTCAACCTGGGTTCAACTTGGATTCGAATCAATTGAAGGGTTGAACTTGGGTTGACAAGGTTGAACCTGGGCTTTATTTGAAAACTAGGTTGAATTAAAGCAAAAAGAGAAGAAGAGAATTTATTCTAAATTCCACCTCCTCGAATATTCTTTTGTTTTTCGTATTTCATTTTTCGAAAACTTAGAGGAGAAGGGAGAAGGGAATTTATTCTAAGTTCGACTTTGTTTTTGTATTCTCTTATTTGAAAATCAGTTGTTTCTAAAAGTAAAGAGCGGGGGAGTTGGAGGGGCGCAGCTTTCCACATTTTGCCTGTTGTGAATTGGAAAGAGGGGAAGAAGAGAGAAAGGACTTTAGTTTAAATTTCACCCCCGCAAATCTTGTTTTGTTTTTGTGTTTCATTGTTCAAAACTTAGAGAAGTAGAGACGACAGCCCCCCCATTTTGCCTGTTGTGAATTGGAAAGAGGGGAGAAGAGAGAAAGAACTTTAGTTTAAATTCCACCACCCTTAAATCTTGTTTTGTTTTTGTATTTCATTGTTCAAAACTTAGAGGAGTCGAGACGAGACTGTTTTTGTTTTAAGAAGTAAAGAGAGGGGGCTTAAAATGGGGCTTAAAGGGGGAGCTTCAGGGGGGCCTTAAGGAGGGCTTAAGGGGGGGCTTAAGGGGGGCTTAAGGGGGGGTTTCAGGGGGGGCTTAAAGGGGGGCTTGAAGGGGCTTAAAGGGGGCGTAAAGGGAGGCTTGAAGGGGGCCTTGAAGAGGGCTTAAAGGGGGTCTTAAGGGGGGGGGGCTGAAAGAAGATGAGAGAAGGGATTTACTCTAAATTCCACCCCCCTCGAATCTTGTTTTATTTTTTGGATTTCATTATTCGAAGCCAGAGAAGTGAGACTTTAAACATTACCTTCTCTTCAAGAAGAGAGAGAAGGAAATTTAGTCTAAATTCCGCCCCCTTCAAATCTTGTTTTATTTTTCTATTTGTTTTTTAGATTTCATTATTCGAAATTTGAGAAGTGAGGGGGGTCTTAAGGGGGAGGCTTGTCGGGGGTTTAAAGGGGGGCTCAAAGGTCGAACCTGGGTTGAACCTGGGTTGAACCCGGATTCAACCCAGGTTGAACCCAGGTTGAACCTGGATTCTGACCCGGGTTCTGAACCCGGGTTGAACCCAGGTTGAACCTGGGTTGAACCTGGGTTGAACCCAGGTTGCACCTGGGTTGGTACCATCCTCGCTACCGGAGCGGAACCCTGACCGCCTCCCTCTGACAGCCTGCACAAAGTGCACCAAAGGCCTTGAGGGACCTTTTGTCAGGAGGTTCCTAACCTCTCTTGAGGTACCAGCCTCTGGTAGCATCCCGAAGAGGATGCAAGCTGTGGTTCATCCTCGCTGCCAGAGATCACCCCGGGCCCCTTCTCTCACGGTTGCAAACCCCTGCACCAGCAACCTGAGGAGCTTTTGCCAGGAGGTTTCTTTCCTCTCATGAGGTACAACCTCTGGTAGCATCCCAAAGAGGATGGTAGCTTAGGAGGAGGTGGTTTCCTCCCCTGTACATTAGGGCCAAGAGGGCCATCAGTGGTGCCAGTACAGAGGCACGGTTTTCACAACCCAAACACCAAGACGGTGGATCGCATTTGTTCGCTCAACTCGGAAAAAAATTGCACCTGGGTTGAACCCAGGTTGAACCCAGGTTAAACCCAGGTTCTCGATGTTGTTGTTCCCACCCCCCCGCCCCCCCCCCCGCCCCCCCCCGGAGGGCCGGGAGTTCGAACCTGGGTTGAACCCAGGTTCGAACCCCCCCCTTGGCTCAAGTTTTCGGCCCAAGGAGTAGCCTGAGGGAAGTTTCGGAGGTCTCAGCCTTCCTAGCCTGGTAGCCAGCCTAGGACAGTTTGCCCAGAGGTGCCTTCCTCTTAGCCATGGCCCCCCGCGAGTACATCTGTTGCAGTGGCAAAGGCTGCACAGGATGGATTTGGGCGGACAAGGCTCAGCCGCACATGCACTGCAAGAAATGCAGAACGCCCTGGGCAAACAGCATTCGAAAGGCGAGACAGAACTGGAGCCAGTGGAAGCCACAATGGCCCACAGTGGCTGAGGCAGCTTACTGGCAGCCGCCAAAGAAGCCCAAGCCTCCGAAGACACCACTGCCGAACAAGGTCCTGCAAGCCCTTGGAGTGGCATGGGACAATGTGCCTGAAGAGGTGCAAAAGAACCTCCAGGAGGCAGGGTACAGACCACCCAAGGCACAGGTCAAGGAAGAGGTGGACACAGACCTGTGCCAGAAGCATGAAGCCGCCCTGCCGGAGGAGGTCAAAGCCACCTGAAAGGCCTCAAGGCCAGCCAGGAGGTGACGCCCTCCCAAGCTGCAAGCCAGGCCAGCCAGAGCTGGCAAAGCGCAGCTGGCAAGCTCAAGCACATTGCTGATCAAAAGATTGGCCTGCAGAAGCGCATCGACATGGCGAAGGAGTCATTAAGGCAGCTTTTACAAGAAATGATTGTGCTGAATGAGCAAGCTGAGAGGGCACAGAAGGCAGTCGAGGCAAGCTCAGGCCTACTCAAAGAGAAAGTCTTCTGCGAATCCGCTGCGGACATGGAGGTCGACAGCATCCTCCATGAACTGGGGGTAAGCCTCAATGAGGAGCAAGAGAAGAAACTCCATGAGATTAAAGCGGAGCGAGAAGCAAAGAGGCGTCGCACACAGGAGGGCCCCACCCCTCCGGGCCTTGAGGAGCACACCCAGGAGGGGATGCCTCCCGGCAATGCCAATGCCCCGCCGGGGTTGGGCCCGGTGGCCTAGGGACTCGGCGTGTGGGGCCTGGAGCCCCAAAGCAAGGGCCCCACAGAGCCAATGTGCGACCCCAGCCCAGGGCTGGAACACATGCTGCGAACTGCCCAGCAGGTCCTGGTTGCATGTGCTGAATACTACAAGCGAGGTGCTCACATCAATCTACATGGGAAAAGATTGAGGGAGACCTTGGGGAAACAACTTACTGCAGATAGCAGTGGTTGTGAGCCAGGCTGGCAGAAGCCCAGCCACTTTTGTCGGCCCGGAAAGGAGTCGCCAGAAAGCGTTCCGATCACAGGACCAAAGTTTTTCAAGCTGGACCTTACAGATGATGAGGCACCAGCAGACGACGAGCAAATGAAGCCACTGTGGGAGGTGAACCCTGATGGAAACCCTCTGGTTACCCCAGGCCCCCCCCCACCACAATGGCATGATGAAGCCCAGAAGGTGAAACCTTCCCCCTGCAGCCCAGAAGAATTGGGTTCGGAGCTGACATGGCAGGAGGTGGTTAGCCTCCTGGAAGACCAAGCGAGCCCCTTCCAGGAGAAGGAAGCCACCCTTCTAAGCTTCATCGAAGCCCAAGAGGAGGTGATGGCGGAGGACTCCCTGGCCTGGGGTTGGTGCAGGATGGTCCTGCAAGCCCTAGAGCAAGGAGGGGATGTCACCGGGAAAGCCATCCAACAGGCAAAGGAGGTGATAACCTCTGAGCTCCCTAAGAGTGAGACGCCCCTGCCACCGAAACAGGTGCTGGGCCAGCAGGAACGAGAGGAAGACCTTGCGCATGGCGAGGGCACCGACTCAGAAGCGCCCAGCCATGAGAAGGTTAAACCTTCCGCCTGGCCTGACCAGTATCTCAGCATCGTGAGCGCCAATGTCACCAGTTTCAACAACGGGGCGTTGGAGTGGGTAACCTCCTCCAAAGCCAAGGTGGTGTGTCTGCAGGAAACCCACCTCACACCGGAACTGCTGCATGGAAGGCGAGCCACACTGCAATCCCTAGGATGGGATCTCTATGCTGAGCCGGCCTCCCTGTCGGACAAGGGCACAAGGTTGGGGGGCACTGCTTGTGCCTTTCCCAAAAATAGCGGCGTGTGGCAAAAAGCCACCTACCAATGCAAAGGGGCGGGCTACACAGCCGTGGGTCTGAGACAAAGACGGTGGGACTACACGATTGTGTCCCTCTACGTGAGGGACACGGAAGGCCTGAATGGTCCCACAAATGCAGAGGTGCTATCCTCTCTGGTGGCGTTCGTAAGAACCCTCCCAGAGCCCTGGATCATCTTGGGGGACTGGAACCTGGACCCGACTGAAGTTCAGGACACAGCGCTGATTCAGGTGATGAGGGGGAGAATGATAGCCACTGGAGAAGCTACTTGCAACCATGGGGCGGAGCTGGATTTTGGGGTAGTGAGTAGGAGCCTGGAAGCCCTGGTGGAGTTGTCTGCTACCTGGGCAGTCCCGTGGAAACCACATGCAGCCTTGCACCTCAAAGTCAAGGACGGTGCCAGCGAATGGAAATCCTGGAAACTTCCCCAGTTCCCGAAACTCACAGCAGACCTCAAAAACCAGGAATGGCACGAGGTCCAACCCTCCCATTTCGCCATAATGGACAGGACCTGTGCCCACGAAGACCAGAGCACCTGGCAGCTGGCGACCTGGGCGGCCAGCCTGGAGCACTGCCACGAAGCTCCGAGGACTGGCAGAGGGTGGTGTGTGCAGGCCCAATGGGGACCCTTAGTCTTGCAGCGCCCTTCCACTGCCCCCAAAGGCTCTGAAGTGGGCTGGTGGGCACGCATAGCCAGAATCCTGGAAGAGGTGCCAGCCTCCCAGCAGCACCTGCCGGACCTAGGCACTCTCCAAGCCTGCCAAGACATTGCTGAAGGTACTGCCTTCCTCACAGAATTGTACCGGCAATGTTCAGAAACAGCACCACAGTGGCGGTCCTTGAGTGTTGTGGCCAGACACAAGGAGGCGGCCCTCCAAATGCAGAGAGCCAAGGAGCAGCAGGCCCAGTACAAGGACTGGCTCCAAGCGGGATTAGCGAAGGGGATGAGACCTCTCTACAGTTCTCTCAAGAAGAGTGAGAGAGTCCAGCGCCCAGGTGCCAGGAGGAAGCAATGGGTCGCTATTTGGGGAGAGGTAGAAATTTCCCCCCCGATCGGCCAGACCCTACTGGATGCTGCCAAGTCCTCCCCGCTGTTTAAAATAACAGCAGACGTGCTTGAGGCCATCCTCAAGAATGTCACAGACAAAGCAGGAGGTCTTGATGGGCTCACCTATGCTGCCCTCAAAAACCTCCCTGGGCCGGCCTATGAGCAGCTCACCCAAGCCCTGAACTTGGCTGAGGCCACAGGAGTGGCGCCACAGCATTGGCAGGCGCACCATGTGGCCCTCCTGCCCAAAAATGCTGACATAGAAAGGCCCATAACCCTCACATCCATCACCTATCGGCTTTGGTGCTTCTGCAGAGCACAGGTCGTCAAGAAGTGGATGCGAGAAACTGCAGAGCAGTTCCCATGGGATAAAGCCTCCCCGGGTAACACTTGTCTAGAAACAGGCATGCAGAGACTCCTGAGAGGAGAGGTTAGCCGCGCAGCTAACAAGCATGCCTGTGCGGTCCTCCTGGACCTGCGCACTTTCTATGACAGTGTTAATTGGACCAAATTGGAGGAGCGGATAGTGGCGACCGGCTTTCCGCCAGCTATAGCCCTCCTGGTCATGCAAGTCTACCGGGGAACGAGATATCTCGTGGCAGAGGATCTCCTTTCGGAGGGGATCCTCCCTGCGAGGGGCATCCTAGCAGCGTGCCCGTTCGCAACAATGATGGCCAGGGTTTACCTCCAGCCAATAATGCAAGAAGCCGCTCAGCTCCGCAGTATCATCGCCTTAGACACCTGGGTGGATGACATCGGAGCGGATTTCGAAGCACGATATCCTGAGCAGGCAGCGTTTGCGGTTTATGAAGGTTACAAAACCCTTCGCCGGCTTCTGGAAGGTAGCGACCTCCGTTTGTCCCTCAAGAAAACAGGCTTCCTGTGCACCACTGCAGAAGCCAGAAAGGAGCTACAGAAGCTGCGCAAAGATGGGGACCCGGCTATCTTTGATAGCATGAAGGATTTAGGCCTGGACTGTGCCCTGGGTCGGGTCCGGAGGGTCAAGGTGCAAAGAGCCCGCAGGCACAAAGCGGGCCAACGGCAGAAGAAGTTGAAACAACTGAGAGTCCCGGGTGTGCCGGCCAAGGTTCGCCTCTTCAGAGGAGGGGTTGCCTCCGTCCTTACTTGGGGCCACCAAGCCCAGGGAATGCCGCCCACACGGAGACAGAAGCTCCGGATTGCCTTGGCTGAGCAGTGTGGCAGACAGAAAATGGGCAACCTAGAGGTGGCCCTGTCCTCCGTGGGGGATAGGTACCAAGACCCGGGCCGCACCATGATGGTCCAGCAAGTTGAGGCCTGGTTCCAGCTTAAGAAGCGCTGGGTAGGTAAGGAAGAGCTGCTGGAGAGAACATGGGGCCTCACCGTCCAAAGGCTGGAAGAGGCCAGCAGCAGGTGGCAAATGGTCAGGGGCCCGTTGGCAGCCACGGTTGCGTACCTGCTTGACATGGGTTGGCAGCCTAGAGGCAGTGATGAATGGTTAGACACCCACGGCACCAAGCACACCATACAGGCTGGCGCGGAAGAGCGGCGCTTGGCAATGGTGGCCTCTGACGGGTTGTTAGCCTTGCGGTGGGCAAAAGGTGGCTGCCAGATGAGGCGTAGCAACAGAATGACATTCTCCGTTCTGAGGGGCTTGGTCCGCTAGTTCAATGATCGTCTCTTCGGCTTCGGCACTGATAGCGTGCTGTCCGTCGAGTTGAACCTCTAACTTGTGCCACAGCTTGGCTTGCTTTCGGTTTCGTGGTTCCACAAGGGCATGCTTCTTCCTGGTTTTTTGACCAGTATGCCCTGAAGGTAGTCTGGTTCCCACTGAAGCTGTACAAGTTGCTGGGGTTTGCGTCATGTCGCTATCATCTAGCAAAGACGCGGGAAAGAATTTGGGGCCACTGAGGCCGACTTAGACCTCCTCCAGCAAACCTACCAGAAGGAGGTGAACCACCGCATCGCCACTGGTATTGCTGCCCCTGAGCTACAGGAGGGAGTCGACTGGACGGTAGGGAGGAAATTGCTGGGGGAGTTCAAGAAAGAAGGTCGAACCACGAAAGCAGCTGCCTTGAGGTGCGTCTGGCAGGGTGCCTTGGTTTGCAGCCAAAACTCTGCTGTCAAAGTGTGCCCCCGATGCCACGAGGAAGCAGATTGGGAGCATGTCCTCCTGGATTGTGCCTGGTGGGAGGCCCAAAACTGGGAGTTGCCAACATGGTTCCAAGAAGGCAGGGCCCAAGGCCCGAGATCAGTGTGGACCAGGGGCCTCCCGCCCAAACCCAAATGGGAGGTACAGCCTCCACAGGAGGACAATCCCATCTTTCTGGGTATATGGGCAAACAAAGAGGCCCTCAATGACCCGGAGCTTGTGTATGCCAAGAATACGTCCAGGTAGGAGCAATCGTAGGCCAAGTCCCTGGACCACAGACGGTTTTTCGGGGGGAGCTGTATGCCGTTCTGCAGCTGGCCCGTTATACCGAAGGCCCTATTGACACGACACTCGACTGCCTTGGTGTCCCAAAACGAGTCCGCAGCCCAAAGCCGGGCAAGACCCACGGTGACATCTGGTGGGAGCTGCAAACCACTGATGTCAACCGCCTCAAAATGAAATGGGTTCCATCCCATGTTTCAGAGGAGGAGTTCCTCCGGAAGGTGGGTGCGGAAAACTCGTGGAGACAGCAGGTCAATGACCTGGCGGACAAGCTGTGTGGGGAAAAAGCGGCCGAGCTGGCCCACCCTGATGTCCGGGCAGCCAGTCAGTACCAGGACCATTGCAGCAAAAAAGCACAAGAATTCCTGGCGAGCAGGGCGGAAAAGGTCCTTACTGCCATTGGGGAAAATCAGCACCCAGTGTATAAGGTCTTCCTGCAGGAAAAGCAGGCTCGCAAGAGCAACGAGGCCACCTCCAGGCCCTGCAAAAAGCGCATTGGCTCCAACATAGGGAGAGGCCACATCACCACCCAACAGGAATGGTTCCAGGAGCTGGTCCGGACCAAACCTGTGCATGCGTGGGAATGGGAAGGTCTCAACCTCCGGTGTGCTCAGTGTCAACTTAAACTCCTGCACACAAAGAACCGCAAAACCTTGGAAGCACTGGCAGCGCACCAATGCACACACCAAGGCAGAGTGACGGTTGAAGGGGTACATGTTACACATGTTTTAAAACTGCTCGGGAACAGACAACTGTGGGTCTGCGAAGGTTGTGGTGGACAGTTGTCCTTGAAGACTAAAAATGTTTCGCAAAAACTTTCAGTTGCATGCAGTTTTAAAAAGGACCCCAGGTGCAAGGCGCAGTTTAAGCCCGAGCCAACCAATGCCATCCGCAGCCTCTTTCAGCAGGTGCAAGGGACAGCCCAAGTTGCAGCAAGCAGACCCCCTGTGCAAAATCCCTGAAGGCACCGGCAGCTGAAGCAACCTAGGAGGTTGCATCCTCCCAGTGAGGATAAAGTGAAGGTCATCCTCGCTACCAGAGAAGCCACTCCTGACCGATCCCCTCTAACAGCCTGCGCCAGGTGCACCAGCGGCCTTGAGGGAACTTTTTGTCAGGAGGTTCCTAACCTCTCATGAGGTACCAGCCTCTGGTAGCATCCCAAAGAGGATGATAAGCTGAGGTTCATCCTCGCTGCCAGAGAACACACCCCTGGCCGATTTCCTCTCACGGTTTGCACCTAGTGCACCAGAAACCTTGAGGAATGTTTTGCCAGGAGGTTCAATCCTCTCATGAGGTACAACCTCTGGTAGCATCCCAAAGAGGATGGTAGCTTAGGAGGAGGTGTTTTCCTCCCCCTGTACTATAGGGCCAAGAGGGCCATCAGATGTGCCGGTACAGAGGCACGGTTTTCACAACCCAAACACCAAGAAGGTGGATCGCATTTGTTCGCTCAACTCGGAAAAAATTCGAACCCCCCCCCCCCGAACCTTGCTCGGAGCTTTTTAGGGAATAGGAGCTTAATGAACACACCAGGGTATGCCACATCCCCACCACCCTCTCGCAAGGTAACCAGCAAGGCAGTACCTTTGGCGGGGACTTGCCAGCAACCGCAAAACCAAAGTCTACTCCATTCAGGGACATCAATTAACTCAGGTGTGAGAAGGATGACTGACGCCTTTGGACAGACTCGGTGAAGCAGGCAGATCGACCAGGTATGAGTGCCTGGCTTAACCGCCACAGGTGTGTCGGCACGCTTTACTGCTGCTTGCTCTGGGTAATGGTATTGCTCCGAAGGCTCCTTCTCAATTTCTGCCTCAGAGGCCATGGCTAAGAACTGGTAGCCAACTAGGCGCTCAAGTGGCAGGTGGGGGAGCCACATGTCCAGCACAAGTTTCATCGTGGGGCCCAGCTCATGATACGGTAGTGGCAGGTCCGTCAGGTGCGGCTTTGCTTCTACCAAGAGAACTTTGATGCATTCACTTCGTAGGTCTGCAATTCCCCGATTCGAGGCAGGAGGCAGCGATGAAGCGTAAAACCCTCTCAACCGATTCTGTGTGGTTTCTGTTGTCTCTGATCCTTATGATCAATTGCCTCCACCTTGTATCTGGTGCAACCACTCTGGGTGTTCGAGTGGTGTTAGCCGCCAGCCTGCAATTCCGTGGTTTTGTCTGGATGCGGAGTTTCAGGATCTTCGAGCGAAATTGAGAGCGTTAGGGCTTTTGGGGCTGTGTTTCCATGGTTGAGCAGAAATTGCAGCCATTGGGTCGCTTCTGAACAACTGATTTTTCGCACCTAAATCACAATCTATCGGCTGTATGAAGACGACACCTGAACTTAGACCGAGCGTCCACTTGGCCTCAGCGCAGGGGTGGACAAACAAAGGTGTTTTTTCGTTGTTGTTTTAGGTGTTTTGGAGGAGGTTGCTTTTCGGGTGTGTTTGAAGTGGCTTGTCTGCCCTTGGAGTCTCTTTTGCGAAGCATGTTTGGTCAAGTGCTCTTTGCAAGTGTCTTTGCAAGTGCATTGTGTTTGAGTGGCATCAGTCCAAGCAAGTTTCGTCAAAACTTCCCATTTTTATAAAAGTTTGCATTCCCTTGATGAATTTGACACATTAATTGTGGACATGTGTGAAACGTGATTCTGTGGTTTGCACGTGCTTTTTCCGACGCAGTTGCAGACATGTTTTCGCAATTTTTTCAGATGGTCGTTGCAGAGTTCCAACTGACGTTTAGCACAGCGACGGCCCCAGTTGATTTTCGTCTTTTCAGGTTCAAGTGTAGGTTACAGCAGATAGAAGGAGGCATTTGAAGACAGCAATCCTCAGAACTCTTGGAAGAATCCATGTTAAATGGACTTGCAAGATGTGCATGGCATCGGAGAGGAATACTTGTTGGTTAACGCTTCGGCACTGCGCGGCATGAGTCGCTTGGAGGGCAGTGGCCTTGCAGTAGCCTGCATATATTTGAGGTCTGCAATTTGAGAAGCAAATCGCCGTGCTCTTTTGTTTAAATTCGTGAAAGTTCCCATCCAACGCTGGGCCAGCGGGTGTTTTGGATTTGGAGTGCGAGAAACAACCGCGTGCAGATGTGTTCCAGCTGTCCGGGTCTTACTTCAGACAGCACCACACATCGTGGCAAAAACGCAGCTGAATGGTCAAAAAAGACAAAACAGCTGTTGCCTCTCATCCTGTTCAGAAGTCTTTGTTGCAAGTGAGGCATATGAGGGCAAGCAAATGTTGGGTTCCGATGTTGTTTTTTGAGTTTTGTGGGTTGAGGGTGTGTGAATTGGGGGGGCGTTACGGGGGGACGAGGCCAGAAACACTTCATTCAATTACCACTTTGCTCTGTACCCAAGCTTGGAATTTCTGGACTGAAGTCTAGATGTGCCGCTGTTCTGGCGCCTTCCGTTAAGTGTTGTTCTGTCGAGTCACGTATGACACAGGGCCAGCTGTACTGTTGTCAAGGCAGCAGACACCACGGAGAGGAAGCGGGTGACGCATCAGCAGGTGCAGCTAGTGCTTCTTCTGCAATGTGGGCTGTATGTTTTGGTTGCAGTTGGGACAGGTCTTATTCCTTCAGCACGCCAGAAGGCCCAGTCCAGAGGGCCAGTGAGGTGACAAAGGAGAAGATAGACGAGTCACAGGAACAAACGTCGAGGCGTAGCCCATGTTTTTGGAGTAGACCGGTCTGAGGCCCTTTTATCACACACATGACACGTGAGACTTCACAAAAATGAGAACTGCCCAGCTGAGGTGTCAATTGCATCCGTGGTCTATTGTGAGCTCCACAGGCACCAGGGGAACTTTGCCCGGGTGATAGTGAGACCGACCTCTGCCAGGCAGTCTTTCGTGGGAATTGGAACTTCGTTTTTAAGCGATTTCAGGCTCCTCTCTGCCGTACCTGCCAGAAAGCTTAGTCTGAAGGATGCTTGTTGGGAGCCCTTGAACCATCACCGCGAATTTTGAGTCTGGCAAAGAGGTGCCGGTGGCTGAGATCTGCAGCGCCATGTGCTCGGAGAAGATCGGCAAAAGCTGCAGCTGCTTCAGTGTGGAGGCCAGAGAGAAGAAGAGCTTATTTTGTGCTGGCTTTTCTGTGTGACCCCTTCTCTCCAACCTCAACCCGAAACACATCGAAACACCCGCGAGGATCACCAGTTTTCCTCCAGAACCTTAGCAGAGCGACAGCTCTGGCTCCCGCTCCACCAACACATTTGAGATCATTTGAAGGCTTGTCGAACTTTAGAGTTTCAGCTTAGGCACAAGGCACAGCTGTCAGCTGCGCATGTCTGCTCCATGCTGCAGCCGATTTCACTCGAGCTCTTGCACCGTCCCCGCAAGAGCCATAGGGCAGCAGCCTTGCTTGGCAGCCGTTGGGTTGCTTTTGCACTGCCCTTGATAAAAACCAAAGTCTTCGCTTTCAATGAAGCTTGTTCGTTATCTTCCCCTTCTCTCCCTTTTTGGCGTGGTGTGGGCCTTCAAGACCTCATTCGTCGAAGACGACGAAGAAGAGGACTTCAACATCGATGACACGGAGCCCCAGGATTTCGGCAACTTCGCCGACCTTGCGATCGCCTTCCCGGTCGCGATCAGCAACATCAGCAACTGCACAAGCCTCCTCGCCTAAAGAGAGAGAGAGAGAGAGACAGTCCGTTGCAGCAATCTCACCCAGACCTGACTCATCCTGGGGCGCGCCTTTTGCGCGGGGGACACCCCCCACATGCCCTGCAGAAGAAGAACAAGAAGAGAGAGCCAAAGAAGTCATAGAGCTTTTGGATTCATATGGACAGAGTTTCGTAGAGAACTGAGGCCTCCTCAGCGGAAGGGACGTCCACTCCGGGAACATCACGCTGCCCGTCGGTGAGTCCCAGTACGAGGACCTGGAGATGCTCTTCGACAAAGTCAGCGGCTACTACACGGTGCTCCACGCCAGCATGGACGGCGGGGATGGGCCTGTGTACTGCCCAGAAAAATCCCTGCCACACCTCCGGGGCTGTGTGGGTATTGGCCTCTGCTTGCTCTCGCGTGATGTGCCAGAGTACATCGATATGTCGATGTACACCTCCTACCTGGAGATGCTAGACCGGTTCGAGGAGCAGACCTGGCCGATCCTGGAGAGGCCCTGGGGGGTTTAGGATACGAAAGGGCAAGGGCTTCTGGATTCTTGAGGCCCAGGCGGAAAATTACGGCTCTGAGGGACTCACTGCTACCTTTGGGGTGTGGGTTCGAAAAGACAGCCCCAGGCAGATCGCAATCGAAGGGACGTCGGTCCACTTGACCCTGGACACGCCGATCCCGGAGAAGTATTCCTGTAACAGTTTCGGTGAGACGCAGACCTTCCAAGCGAGCCTGCTCCAAGAAGACTTGTCCTCCACCCTCTCCATCTCATCGGCCATGGCAAGCGCCACGCACCTCACGCACCAGCTCCTGGATGCCCATGCGGCTCGCTCTTAAAAGCACAAAGCCCCCTCCCTCCACCTCTGGCAGTGAGGATCAGCTTGAGTAATTGAAAGAAGCACTCAGGTCGCAAATGCCTCGATGGACACGATGGTGGACCAAATCCAGAATGCTTGGAGGCCGATCTGCCACAAGCTCTCTTGCGACCCTTCGAATTTCTGGGACATTCATTTCGCCTCGCACGCGCAGACCATGTCACTGGCAGAGGTGGGCTCCGCCACCACAGTGCGCGCGGAGGTCCGGAAGCGTCTGGGGCTGGAACGCCGCGTCAAGGCTTTCATGGTGGAACATGCTGAGCGGATGGCCTCAATGATCCACACTGAAACCCAATCGCGAGCCGGTCGTTTCTTCGACTACAATTCCAAGTCTCATTCCGCAGTGGCAACTTGGAAGGAGTATGGGCGAAGAGGAAAAGACGCCATGATGGAGTTTGTGGTGCCTTACTCCTCAGCCATTGCCCGCGTGAACGAGACGCGTGCCACGGTCGCCTTCGATCAGGTCGAGTACCGAAAGTTTTGCCGAGATGAGGACCAGAAACGAGCTCGAGGGGATCCCCACGCCGCCAGGGCTTTGCTGGTGAGCAGACAGCCCTTTTGCCAAAAGAGAACTTTTTGTGAAGCATTGAGGTTGCGCAGGCTTTTTCTCTTCTTGAGCCCCCCCCTTCCAGGTCATCTGTCCTGAGTCACACGGGGGACATGGAGCTGGACGAAGATGCGGACCTGGAGGATGAGCAGGCACATGGGGGATTAGTGGCGGGCTTTCAATCTTCAACCCCAAAAGCCCTATAGGACCCCAAAAGCATCACCTGGAGGTGACTCGGCATGGGAAAGGCTTCTTCAAGAAGGTCGGCAAAGTCGTCAAGAAGGCCGCCAAAGCAGTCGGGAAGGCCGTTGTGAAGGTAGCCAAGTTCATCATCAAGTTGTTTGCTTGCATCGGTGACATCTTTGAATTCGTCACCACTGGCTATGCCAAAGACATCGTCCCCGGAAACGTGGCCTTCGGGGCTGGTGTTACAGCGGGTGACATGGGAACGGGGCTCTACAACCTCATGAAGGGGCAACCACCGGTGACCTGGATCTCGCTTGACATCGGCTTCGCTATCGGTGTGACATACAAAGCGGCCTGGGCGGGTTTCGGAGTGGGTGTGGGCGCCAGCTGCTCCGCTGCTGGCTGCGTTGCTTACGTGGGCGTCGGTGTCCTTGGCACCGTCAACCTGCCCATGCTGGTCCCTACCATATTCTGCCCTTTCGGTGCATACATTGGGGACCCGGTCACGGGCTTCCAGTGCTCCCAGGTCTTCGGTGGCTCCATCACAGCATTTTGCTGCAACTTTGACCTAATTACCGGAAAGAATGATTGCCGCTAGCGTCGTTTGCGTCGCTGACGGGAGAAGAGCTCCCCGCAGCAATCCTGCCGGAGAGAGCAGCAGGGGAACCGCAAGGTTTGGAACAAAAGAAGCGCTTGCTGAGAAGAACATGGGGTAGCAGGAATGTTCCGATTTGCTCCTGGGGCAGGTGGGCCGATGTGGACCGATGTGGACCGATGTGGACCGATGTGGACCGATGTGGACCGATGTGGGCTGATGTGGGCTGAAGATCGTCCGATGGCTGGCAAGCGCAGGGCACAGAGCAGTGCGTTCCTGTGGACATTACACGACGAAGCTTGCATAGCATGGTACTTGAGAACTTGGTAGAATCATCTTCCATCTTCTTGCTTGTTCTCCGCACTCCTATGCGCAGTGCTAGTCTTGATGCTGCCCTGAGACTTTCTCGCCGTGCACAGGACCTGATTAAACGCTTAGAAATCGGCAGTCCTTACAGTACTGCTGTTGAATGAATGTGGTCGTGATTGCAAAAGTTGTTGCTCTTGTTGCATGGCTATTGATGACACTATCGGATACAGTATCGTTCTTCGTACATTCGAAGCAGAGAGGCCTGACACCCGCCTCGACTCCATGTATTGTCGCTGCTTCTGTACTTCCGTGGCTTATGGATCTATGGTTAATACATTTTTTACTTCAAGATGTCATGTCCCAGACTATGTCGACGGGTGTCGCAGCTTCTAAAGGGGGTTCGCTTCCCCCACCCCCTCACGCACCCACCCACAAGCATGCACGCGCACGCGCGCAGCTGCTTGGACTTGACCGGATCAACCCCGAAGCCCAAATCCCAGCCACAATCCTTGTCCCCGAAATTTTATTGTCATCTGTGTGGTGTGAACATATGTCTAGCACATCAGGGTCTGGCCGCAGCCGTGATTTGCCCTGGCTGGGAATTCCCGAGCTCATGTTGGGGCAGGTGCTGAGAGAGAAAAGCATCGTGTGGCACTCAGAGATATGTAGACCTACAGCTGAGACATCTCAAGACTGACCCAGCAAGAGACGAAAAGGCACTAAACTCACTAAACAGATTAATGATTGATTGATCTGTTTAGGAGTACAGTCGAAGACTGCAGTGATACGAACTGATGGCTTGAAAGCCTGAGTATGTCGGACATGCGAACAGTTCTTCGCTTCTTTCGTCCGATGATACCAAATTCTGGATAGTTCCCGAGAGGGGGTGGGGTGGGGCGGGGTGGTCATGAGACACTGCAAAGTCTAGAACTCTCTGTTTCTGGGGTGTAAAGAGACTAGCATTCTGGATTGTTGAGGGGTTGCTAGTTGATTTGATCAAGTGAGGTGAGTGTTCGCGAAAGGAAAGGACGTGCAGGTCCCAGATAGAGAGTCAACATTCCCTGGCATATTACGCCCTGGCCACTTAATAGGAACTGAGCTTGGCTGATGTGCCTGTGGCGGCCCGGCCCCATAGTAGAATGTTTGCGAGGGCCACCACGCAACTCGAAAGCACAAAGCCCGTGGTCTGTGCAATGGCACAGCACTGCGTTCCGGCTGCTCCAATCAACCTGCTTGAATTCGCTGCATGCCTACACAGATGTCTTCATGCAGAGCAGACATCTCGGCGGATATGTCAAGCGCGACCAATATGAAAATGGGCTTATGTCAGAAATCATGAGACATCATGTGGCCTGACTACCGATATCTGAGCATGCGGAGCTCATCCCAACCGTAAGACTCGTCTAAGGCTCTGGGCGTTTGCATTTACGCCTCAGAGTTTCCGGGTTCTCAATGCATTTGTTTTACACATGCGTCCCGTGTTTTTGAATCCTAGACTGGGGCACCTGTCTGGACATTCTTTGTGTTTTTGGGACATTCTAAACATGCAGCGTCGGCGGCTGAGGCTCAAACACCTAAGTGTGCACCCACAGGGTCTTACACTTGCTGGTGACGCACAGGGGTGACGCGTGGGGTGGGGAGGCGGGGGGAACCCCTGCCATGTCTACGTGGAGCAGATGGAGGCGCGGTCGCTTTCATTGCTCTCCCCCTCATCCCCGGAGGCCGCGAGGTCTACGCCTCAAAATAACAATATGACGGGCCTGGACTTCACAAAAGAAAGGGCTCTTTTTGTGTGAAAAAGACCTCCATCACACTGAGTGGCGTAGGCTCAAAGATATACACCGTATAAGGTCCGGGCAAGGATGCTAATAGCCCTGGTGGCTGCCTGGCGGCCAAAGTGTTCTGGATCATGCATGAACGTTATTGGACAGCAGACTCCGACGCCTTGAACCCTTAAACCTTAGGATGCAAGGTCTGCTCGTAATGAAGATGAAAGAGATTTGAAGATACCCTATGTTGGGAGTGATGCGCGTGAAGCCCCTAAACCCCTAAACCCCCTAAACCCCCTAAACCCCTAAACCCCTAAACCCCTAAACCCCTAAACCCCTAAACCCCTAAACCCCTAAACCCCTAAACCCCTCAACCCCTCAACCCCTAAACCCCTAAACCCCTAAACCCCTAAACCCCTAAACCCCTAAACCGCCTAAACCGCCTAAACCGCCTAAACCCCCCGAAACCTTTCAACCCTAAGTCTCGAGTCTTCAACTCCTAAGTCCCCCAGCCCGAGCTGCTGCGCAGGTCTGCCGTCGCAGCCCTCTTTTTGGTTTTGGTGCCCAGCGCCGACTGTTCGTGGGGAGTGACGTGCCCGGGCTTGAGAGAGTCAAAAAACCTGAATCCCTAAACCCGTTGAGGGCTTAGGTTTTAGGGTCGGGGTTTCGGGTTCGGGAGCGTCCTGGAAAGCCTGAGAACCCGAGACCGCCTCAGAACACCTAAAGACCAGCTAAGGCCCTATAGTTCAGACGAAGACGAGGAAGAATCATGCTAATATCGGTTCTGAGTACTAGCAGTCCTTCTTTGTAAGAAGTCCATATGGGGGGCTGGGATCGACCAGGATCGACGTCGCCGGAAGGCAACGGATGCTGACCCAGCGGATGTCAAAGGACCGAGGGGAGCCCCGTAGGGATGCTTGTTGTAGCATGGGAACAGGGGGGAACAGTGGGGGAGATGTGAGGGGGCGACCGAAGTTTCAAGCCTGACGTGGCTTTGCCAAAGCTGGCAGCCACTTGTTCATTTCTGGTTCTTGGGTACGGTGTCATGGTTAGGGATACAGGTGAAGCGCAGAGAGAGAGAGAGAGACAGAGAGAGCGCGCGAGCGAGCGAGCCAGAGAGAGAGAGACAGAGGGAGGGGGAGAGCGAGCGAGAGACGTCCTGAAAGCAAGCACGGGAAGAGGCGTGAGAGAGAGAGCGAGAGAGACACATGGATAGCTACTTCTATACACATGGACTGTGGAAGCGTCCTCTCTTCGGGGCCCCGCCGGTTGTGGTTGTGAACATCTCAATGGGCCCCTGTACTGGAGATTGAAGATGCCCGGGAAATTTTCTCGGGACATCATCCCTAAACCCTAAACCCTAAACCCCTAAACCCCTATACCCCTTAACCCTAAACCCTCTTTATTTGGGGCCCGGGTTGGTTGAGATTCTCAATTCGCCGATAGAGACTCTCGATCGGCCATCAATCTAACTGCGAAAGCTTCTCGGCCTCGCTCGTACTGATAACCGTAAGGCACACAAATGCATATAAACAAACTGTTTCAGCACTTCGCTCTGGGCATCTTTCGGGGTGAGCCTATTGAAAATCAGTGCGCTTCATTGCGAAGAAGCCCAGCTCTCAGGGATCTTGTTCTGGGCTTGGTGTTTCTGCAGAGTTTGTAGGGAGAAAGGAGGAGTGAAACTCCACAAGACCCCGAACCCTAAACCCCAAACCCCCAAACCCCAAGCCCGAAACCCTAAACCTTAAATCCCTGAAGGCCGTATAGGCCCTAAATGGCCTCGTTCTGATGGCCAGGAGTTCCTCTTGGTTTCACTAGGCCTGGATCCCGAAGGGAACAAGGCCAGAATGAAGCCCAGCCTGTGTTAGGGTTTAGGGTTTAGGGTTTAGGGTTTCGGGTTTAGGCTTTAGGTTTTAGGTGGGGAGGGGTTAGCATTCAGGGTGGATGGGTTTAGGGCTTCGGGCGGAACCATAACAAAGCCCCCTTGAGTCCCTCCAAGTCTCCCTTCTTCCAGGCTTGCACGTGGCTTCGTGTGCTTTAGGCAGCTTTCTTCGTACGGGCCCTCTTTCATGTACCATCCGGATCCGGGGTTTGTGTACCTTCTGCTTTCTGCTGACTCCAGCGAGCCACAAGCCCGCAAGTACTGTAATCAGTCTCCGGTACGACCCAAGCTATAACTTGATGCGACTCAAACCACAGCTTTGAGCCCGCCACCCGCACTGAGTGGATTCCAACCCCTACATAAACGCCCCAAAGCCCCTCAGCCACGAAGAGTCTCCTCAGCTCCTAGCTGTTTTTACGGCCAGGGCTGAAACCCCTAAGATTTTCAAGGCCCCTGAAGCCAAAAACCCCTACACCCGGAAGGTCCGGGAGGATTTCTGGGGGTCTTAAGCCAGGGATTTGAGGGGTTCAGGGTTAACTTGAGCCTTTTTTGGGGGGGTTTTGAAGGGCTTGTCGCCGGGCTTTTCTGCTTTTTTGTGTGCATGGGAGCCGAGGATGGGTAGCATCAACTTGTTCAACGTCTCCTTGAACGCACTCATCAACGGCAATCCGGACCCCCCTCCCCCCCCTCCCCCGCCCCTCATGCTCTTCTTCCTTTCTCAAGAGCTGGCTTGGTGTTTCGGCTGCCCTCTTTTTAGGCGGGTTTGGAGGGCAAATCACCAACAGACCCCGAACACCAACGTCAGTACTCAATCAAGCGATTTCCGTGGCATCCAGACCCTTCCTTTATGTATATCCGTATATACGGTAGTTACAATTCCAGGGTTTGTGAGTACCGCAAACTTGCCAAAAGGTCCAAAGCCCGCAAAAAGCTCTGAATGGCTTTCAGCAAGCCCCCAAAAAGGTTCCTTGCCCCCCTCCCCCCCCACCCCTTTGTCGGGTTCTGAGGGGGGATGCAAGTCTGAAACCCTCAAACCCTAAACTCTTAAACCTGAACAGCCCTTAGTCAGTGTTCCAGGAGGCCGGGGGCTTCGGGGTTGGACTTCCCGGCTTGGGGGGGGAGAGTAAGGGGGTACCCTGGCACAGAGTAACTCAAGAAACACCAGCAACAGCAACAGACATGACAGCCGTGACGACGTCGGCCAACAACGACAAGACGACCACCAACATGTAATAGCATCCTCTGCGTGTGCAGCGTGCAGCGGAAAGAGGCAAACGAGGCCAACAAAGGCCGCAAACCCCCCACTTCTGTGGGTTTGTCCAATGCACTTGGGGCTTCGACCATAGGCCTTATGTGTGCCTCCAACGTAGGTCTTCCGGATTGCTACCGCGCAGTGTTACCGCGCAGTCGTAAGAGCACTCCAAGAGGACCTCAACATCTTCGGCGCCCAGTCAGATCTTGTTCGCACCGCCTTCCAAGGCTCAGGGGGCTTAGGCTCTCGGTGCTTAAGGCTTAGAGGACCCCCACCCCCAGCCCTATTGCTTTGGTTTGGGGTGTCATTCTGTTTTGGGCTATGCAGAGGGCTGTTGTGTATCAGAGTGTGGGGCGTGGCTATCAAGAGTTGGAGGCCGGTGGTGAGTGGAAAAGAAACCTCGAAGAAGAGAACAAGTTGCGGGGCCCTTTGCTTAGCTTGTGTCTACAGATGAAGCCTAGCCAACCAGGAGAGGCCCAACGGCACTCGAGAGTCTTCATGGACAAAAAGCGATCGAAAGTCTTGCCAGAAGCAAACGCTCTGGAATTTTGTCGCTCCTCTCTGCAACGTGCCCAGCCTCATTGTGCAAATGAAAGACTGCAAGCAGCACCAGAACTCTTGAGTGCAGTGGCAACACAAGACGGAAGCTTTCTGACATTGTGGACTTAAAGCATTCGATCCCCTTCCCAGATAAAGCCCTAAAGAGCCCTTAACAAAGCTATGCTTGAGCTTATTTTGGGTCGGGGTAGTGTGTTAGGGTATTTGCGAGCTTTGGCTCCACTGTCCTTGCAGGTGTCGTGGACTTGTGGGGGCCATTTGCCCAGCTGCTCATTGACAATGTCGATGGAGTCCGCGACGGCTTTGGCAACGCCGCCGCGGCGGCGATCAGGGGAACTTGGGTCCCCCTTAGATAAACCCCTTCTATTGGGATGTTCCCCCTTATATAGGGGGGAACATCCCAACCCTTCTACCTCATTGGCAGGCCTGAATCCTAGCAAAAGGTGGGTGGGCCAGACTCCTCTGGCACGGATAATGGGGTTGGAGTGTCCTACACATTCTCAAACCTACACCCTCAACACAAAACTCTGCACCCTGAACCTCTACGCCCAGGGAGTCGAACTTCAGGTTTAGGGTTCAGCCTCCAAAACCCCCCTAAGCTGTAAAACCAAAGCCCGAGTTCAAGAGTGGCTTGCCACTCCCCCTTTTGGGCTTTGGGGGTTTCGGACCCCCAACAACCTCAATCTGGGTCGGGAAAGGAATTCCTAGGCCGTTCTTTTCACCCTACACCCTAGACCCCGAAACCCCAATCTTGAGGTGGACGTGGCTGTGCTAGACGCGGTTGCGGCGGGGAACGTCCCGCTGCTGGCGTCTCGTCGAGGTTTCTGGTACCTGACGCCTGAATTCCCTAAACCCGGAAGCCTGAGTCTCCCAACCTGGGTTTCAGAGCTCTATCTTTTTTTTTGGTTTAGGGTTTAGGTTTAGGGTTTTGGGTTTACGGTTTAGGGGTGAGGGTCAGAGAGCGGGTTGGTGGAGTTCCACGACCCTGGAGCCCAGGTGCAGTCGAACGTGTGCGTCGGCAGGCGCGAAACTCCGAAGCCCTAACGACACCCTGAACTCCCCCCGAAACCCTCAAAATCCCAAGCCCTCAGCCCTTTGAATCCCGAAGCCCTCGAAACCTCGGCTTGCTGTGCCAGGTTGGTAGATGCCGCGAAGAGTGCCGGCACCCAGACGATGCCCGTCCAGTATCAGTAAGAGAAGCACGTAAAAGCCTAAACCTTGAGACCCTGCTACAGGGCTTATGTGGGTGTTTTTTTTGCGGTAGCTCTTGTCTAGAGGGCGCGCACCTGGCAGGGGTCGTCGAGCTTCTCAGGTCTCAGGGGTTTTTGAGGGCCTTAGAGCTTTCGGGATCTTGAGTGTTCAAGGTTCAGGGTTCAGAGGTATGAATGGCTGAGGAGGGAGCGCAGACTCCGGGACAGGTGTCGGGCGGAGCCTGGTTTTGGTGGCACTGTGGCACTGTGACCCAGGAACGGGCTTGTCGTCGACACTGCCGGGCGTCAGCGGATGCTTATCCAACGGATACTGGGCAAGCACCTCCCTTGCTAAGTCAACGAAACCTCATCAATGAAATTGGTGACATGTGATGGCACATTGTTACAAAAGGTTTGTATCCAGTCCCCATCCAAACAAGAAGCTCAACAAGGTGTCACTTTACCACAAAACTCCCAGGCACCCCAAGCCCCAGACCCCGAAACCAGCCAGCCACACCTCTTTCTTTTACTGGGCAAAAGCTCCGTGCCCCCAGGATGTGCAAGGAGTCCTTCCTCATCGCCTCAGGTGCCCTGAAGCCTTGAAACTCCTGCCTAAACCCCGTAGAGTCCCCCTGAGCCCTGAACCCCTCAACCCCGAAGAGTCCCTAAATCCTAAGCTGTCTTCGACGGCAATGAGCCCCTAAGCCACTTACATCCTCAAGCTCGGGTCCGAATCGGCGGGCTGTGGTGCCATTCGTAGAACTTGCAAAGCTTGCAAGCAACGACTCTCGATCATTCCTTCCTTCTGATCGGTGTGACAAGGATCTCTGTTGTGTTCTTTCTGAATAACCTCACATGAGACCAAAGCTCAGAGAACTTTACAAGTAGGCTTCTTCGCACCTCTCGACTCCAGGCGTGAGCGTCTCCACCAACGTCGGGCTCCTCAAGAGCAACGAGACGCTTGAGCCAATAGCTATCCACTCCTTATCGTCATCAGAGTTCCAGTTAGCATTAATGATAAGTACTGTGCTTCAATTATGATTATAATGTGTTCGATGTCAGTACGTAATGAAGGTTCCGCGGCTGAGGATATGCCGCGAACGCTGAGTCCTGAGGTTTTTGGGGTTTGGTTCTCACGTCTGCTCGTAAGGCAGTTGCAGGAAGCAAGAGGATGAACCGGTGGAGAAGAAAAGTCAGAAGACACGCATTGCAATTATTTGTGCCTGAGAGTACCTTGCCTGGACACAGTACCCAAAAAGCGAGGGTTCCCACCCGGGCCTGGAACCCGAAGAACCCCGGTTTAGGGTTCACTCGTCCTCTTTCCCCACAGGAGCTGCGGAGCTAAGGGCCGATCCGTAAACAACCCCGCTCAAACCCTGAAGCCCCGAAGAGCGAGAAGCCCTAGACCGGGTCAACCCCGACAAGGCTTCGGAGTGAAGGCTCTTGTCGTCCCGAAAAGCAAATCAGATCTTTTCGCCCACACATGGCCTCAGTACAGCAATCTGGTCGACAAAGAAGGGTACCCCGAAACTCTAAACCTTAACCTTTAAAGGAAGCCGGGCCCAGGAATCTTTTCGCCACGTCCCACGAGGGCATCATTCTCGGCGCGCGCTGGGCAGGCCGCGCCACTCTCTCCATGTCATGTCGGACCCGCCAGCCCCAAGCAGATGTTCCTCCCAGATTCGCAATGGGGGGTAGGAGGGAATCTTGTTCCCCGCATTTCCCCGCTATGGTCCCTATTCATGGGATATAGGGCACCTAATTCCCAAGATCCCTATGAACGCCGAGTCAGGATGCGCATGGGGTTTCTAGACTCCAGAGCACGAAGCCCTATAGTCACTGCAGCGGGCACGGAGCCTCAAAAAAACTCCACGTAAAGGGTTGACACTGCAATCCCCAAACTCTGACCACCCTGAACACTAGACACTAAATTCCTCCAGTCCTTTGAGCTGCAGTAGAAGCTTTAGACTACAAGCCCCTGAAAGGACTCAGGGGGGGATTGGGGTTTAGGTTTCAAACGGGTCCCCTTATGTGAGCCTGAAGCACAAGGTCCGGGTTTAGGATGCGCTTGAATTCGAAACCCTCAGCCCCTAAACCCTTGGAGGTTGATACTTTGAACCCTTCGGGCCGCCTCTCAAAACCCTGGCTCTCTCTTTGAGAGCGGTCCCAGAACTCTTGTTGCAGCTAGGAGTTCAGGAGTTTGGGGGGGGCTTTTGGGTTTTTGGAGCCGTGGGGCGAAAGGTTACCTCAGAATTTTGTTCGACTCCGGGCTTGGTGCAGTTTCAACTCCCCCAGAAACTGAGATCCTACCTCGGGATGTTCTTCCCCTGACACTAAGAATCCTTAATGGGGATTATAGTAGCAGCATCCCCATTAAGGACCGTAAGTCCAAAGGGAAACATCCCAGATCCTACCCACTAAACCCCTGCATGGTTCATCCTGCAGGCGTGAGTACCCTCAACAAGATGTGCACCCTCCATCAGATGAGGGAGGTGCGCTGAGGGGTTCCCACAGAGGCCTCAGGCCTTTTGGGTGTTGGGCTTGGGGTTTCGAGTTCCCGCGGTCCCCCCTACACAAGGACGTTGTGAAGGGTTCTGATATATTTTTGGGGTGAATGGCAGGGCTTTTAGGGTTCATGTCCAGAGGGTCAGTTCCCCCACCTGGTGCGATCGAAACGGTCTGCGACTGGCTGGAGCCCCAAACAGTAAAGCTAGCACCCTGAACCCGAAATTCTTAAACGCGTATCGTGGGGGAGGTCGTCGTGGCTTTTGGGTTGATGGCCCATCGGTTTTGGTTTAGGGTTAGGGTTTAGGTGAGTACAAGGGCCACAAGGACTTGCATACAACACCCCTAACCCGAAACCGTATGCCGTGAACCCTAAAGTTTGAAGTGAGAAGACCCACACTTTAGCAGGGTGAGCAGCAAAGCCCGCGACATATCTTACTGCATACGCATCCCCCAAGAATTTAAGGTATGCTTTTGTAATGAAGGGTACCCTGAACCCCAAAAGCTCCATAAGTCCTTAACCGTGTCACCTTGGCCCCAAACCCTGAGAGCCGCAATGAGACAGCTCGAGGTCTCATACAACTTCGGCCTCTTTCGCCCGCTCATCAACCAGATTTTGAACGCGCAGTCTGTTGCCGAGACGCTCGGAAGCACTACGCCCTTAAACCCTGAACCCTTCAGAAGCCCCACACCCCTAAGTTTCTCAATATGCCCCCCGAGGCTGCAGCCCCCGAAGGCTTTTCGGGGTTCAGGGCCCTCAGGCTGAGAGGCCGGGCCCTACCCACTGAGGGTTCTTTGTCCCCAAAGGCCTTAAGACTCCGACCCGAAGGCCCTCGAGCCTGATTTTCAAAACCCCTGTGAGTTCTTGAACTCAAGCCCTAAGTTCCCTAAGCCCTAAGCCCTAAGCCCTAGAAATCCTGAACAACGCCCTGCACCTTCAACACAAACCTTCCATGCAGGGCGCTGCAAGTGGCGCTCGAGCTCTCGCCGCAGATCGCCGAGAGGAGCCGTGAAGACTGTCTCGTCGTTTTTTTTGGGGGGGAACCCATGGGCCCATATGGGTTTTTGCCTGGGGTATAGGGGTTGGGGCTTGGGTTTTGCCTTGTCTGAGCTCTTGGGTTGAAGGCTCGGGTTCAGGGAAGTGTGTACACATGGTCGGAACTGCCTACGACCTTAGTTCATACTCTACAGTAAGCCCTGAACGCTGGGGCCTGGTTGCTGAAGAGCAGATCATGCGCCGGCTCGCTAAAAAATGGTCACTCTTTGGTATTTCCATGTTATTACGGAGCCGTTTCTTTTTTCAGCTCATGATCTACAGAGGCCATCCGATCTGGGTTGCTTCTCAGGAACAGACGTCAAGCGACCAGCAGAGTTATGTTTTACTGACCCCCGTAGAATGGCAACCATGACTGAACTTCCTTGACATGTACTCTGGTTGGCAGGGTTGTAAACCCTAAACCTGAAATTCCCACCCGTCCTGCTTGGGCCGCACCCACCCCTTCGCTGGGCAGACAAAAAAAAAGCGGGTGGACAATGCCTCGTCACCACAGCTTCAGGGACCTCTGGCCTTCTCAGCCTGGCGTTGGCCGCCTGAAATGGCGTGGGGGTGGGATAGGATAAAGGTATAGATCTTTCGGGACAGAGCTGCGCGCTTTCC
The DNA here is from genome assembly GCA_905221605.1 of Symbiodinium natans. Lineage (NCBI taxonomy): Eukaryota > Dinophyceae > Suessiales > Symbiodiniaceae > Symbiodinium > Symbiodinium natans. The sequence goes on from CAJNDS010000990.1 coordinate 640,532, forward strand.
AGCCCAGCCTTCGCAGCTTTTTTGCTCCATCACTCAACCCCAAACTCTAAACCCTCAACCCAAAACCCTCCAGGAGCGGCCCTCTCTTCGGAGCGATGGTGGCGGCTGTGTCGCTGTACGTGAATGACCCAGGCGTGGACTTGGGGAGGAAGCCAGAACCCCGAGTGCCCCGAGCTCCCAAGCCCCTAATTTCTGTTAGAGGTAAGCCCTTAAGCCCCTTAGCCCCAAGCCACTTAAACCCAAATTTCTTCCGAACGAACCAGTAAGTTGAGGGTTTAATGCACTCGGTTCGGAGGTTTAGGAGGGCGATCGCAAGTTCTGATCCTCGGGCCCAGAAGGCCTGAGTCCTGCTGGGGTTGACGGGCTTAAGGGTTTGAGGGTTGAGGCTTGAAGAGTTAAGGGTGGAGGGTTCAGGGTTGAACTTCGGAGCGTTAAGGGTTTAGGCCCCTTGCTGTCTGGCTCCTTATTGTACTTGGGCCAACATGTCGTGTAGTCGCCAGTCTAAGCCGTGCAGTCGTGGTGTTTGCCGGCCCTTGGTTCGGTGTAAAAAAAGGGATACAGTAGCGGGTGCCTTCTCGGAGTCCTAGTGCACTCGACTCAAGACCACATCCTCAAAGGCATGGGGAAGAGCCCAAAGTTCCTTTCTCCTCTACCTAAAGTCCACCGATGACCGATGTTGAGGAGAGTGTGATCCATCGGCCACAATGACGGAGGAGTCATGGAGCCTGCTGCTGGTGAACATGGGAAATGCTACCTGTCTTGTGGATCTTGGGGGATATCTAGCTTTGCTGGGTAGCTGCAATGCCCAAGCTTCGCACCACCCCAACCCCACCCCCCCCCCCTTATCGGCTTGAAACTCATCCGTTTATGCAGACCATGAAGGGGTTGTTGCGAAGTAAAGTCCCGAGGTAGGTACATGTTAAGCTATCTTCCATAGAGCCCCAGCAAGACCAATGCCTAGACCTCCAAGTGGGCCCAGGCCATCACTTTGGCACAGTTTGCGGTCGCCAACTTCTTGCAAATTTCCAACGCTGTCAGTGTCCAAGCGAGCATCCCGGCCCAGTCAGCCGGGTTTCCGAACAACTCGGGTTTAAAAGTATCAAGAGTCCTAAGAGTCCTCAAACCATAAGCCCAACAGGAAGGGTGGCCATGGGCCCATGCATCGGAATCGTCAACCCTACGCCCTAAAGCCCCCGGGTTTTGGATCAAGGTGGTTGACCCGTCTCTGTCCGTGTGGGCACACATGGAGGACTTGCGAATCCCGAAAAGAAGCCCCCCAAGACTGGCTTGAGTTTTTGGGTGAAGGGTGTCGTGTTCGGGGTTTAGGAGTCTTATGCCTCTGAGTTTCCGGGGGTTTAGGGGTAAGTTTTGGGGTTTCCTGTTTAGGGGGTTGGGCTTGTGGCGGACCGAGGCACGGTCGGCCTCATTGTGGAGCTGAACACCGTGTCGACGACTATGGCCAATCTCATCCAGGGTGGCTTGGGAAGCAGCCTAAACTAAAAAAACCCGCCAGCAAGCTCAAGTCTTGGGTCCCGAAGCTCCCAAAGAACTCATGAACCGGAAGCCCCGAAACCCCCAAAGCCCGAGGCAACAAAGCCGAGAACATCGAAGCGCCCCCCACGCAAGAGCTGCTCGGCCGCGGGGTGCCACCTTGACTCCCTGAACCCCAAACCCTAGCACTCTGAATTTCAGAACCCTCAATAGCTGCCGCCTGGCACGACCCTAAGCCCGTAAACCCCAGATGCCCTAAGCCCGAAGCCTGAAGACAGCCTCGCCACCCTGTTGTAGGGTCTAGGACTTCGGGTAGAACTCAAAGAATCACTAAGCCGCGTACTTGCTCAGCTTTCTGGGGGTGGCTTCCGAAGCCGTTTCCCCAGCTCAAGCCCCTAAACACTCTACCTGCCCATCTTGCCCTGAAGCTCCCCCCAAAACCCCCGTGGAGCCTCCGCTGCGTGCTTGGAGGCTGGTGGACCTTCTCCTCGCTGCCAACTCCCTGTGGGGGGACTCTTGGCACAGCCAGAAGTCCGGGGCACATCAGCTTGTTCTTGCGCGTCACGTGTCGCCACGTGTTGTCTGTGCGTTGTAGGTATAAAATCGCTGACAGTTTATTTTCACACCACAGCGTGCAGTGGTGGCCTCCCTCCCACCCAGCCACCTACCCACCCGCCCACCCACCCACCTCACGCCACCTACTCACTCAGGATCAGGGGTGGGTGCGGTTCAAAACAATGCACTGGCTTCAGAGTCCAGGGTTTAGAGTTTAAAGTGCTTCCTTCTTGGCTGGCTGCTGACACGTACTCCTGACTCCGGTCGGGTTTATACTATCTGTGACGGACTCGGGTTTCCTTCTACCAGCATGATGTCCCATAGATTTTGTATTGTTGGGGTCCAAGCTCCCAAATCCATGCCAGTTCATGTCTTGCCGATTGCATTGTAGGCGACCTTCTTTCTTCGCGGACGTGTTCCTTTGTCCGCGGCTCCCTATGTCGAACCCTTCCAATCCTAAATTCACTAGACCCCCTTAAGCGCACGAGCCAGCGCAAGCCCTACACACCCCACATCCCCCAAACCTGCAGGGAGCACTAGACCGTGGGGCTTAGTGAGGTTTAGGGAATGGAGGAATAGCATTCATCTCCCCTGCAAAGGGTTAAACCTCTTCTTTGCGGGAGGGGGGGGGCGGGGCAGGTGTTGACCCTCAGCCCTAAACCCTTAAGAAGCCCTAAGAGCCCTTCACCAAGGAGCTCGAGGGGGAGCTGAACCAGGCTGTGTCAAGGTTCAAGGTTGTCAATGTTGTGGGTGGTTCCATCCCCCAGCCCCAACAATTTCAAAGATGATGCTTGTTTTAAGCGCGGATTTCACCGATTCTGAAACCATTCCTGGGGAGCACTGCAGCACCTGTCGTGGTGCGCAGGGGTGAAGACCTTGTATTATTGTTCCTTGCTGTCACCGGCCCAACCCGACCTCGGCATAAGCCAAGCCCGAGGAGTTCGGGGTCGGTATGGATTTTCAGGCTGATTCAGGCTGATTCAGGCTTGTCGGTAGATGGCTTAATATGTCTAATGTATGTAATGTGGCATTCTACGCAAGCCCCCCCCCCCCCCCCAAATATTGCGCGAAAGCACTTTTTTTGGCGGCGAGGCCGTGGGCGCGACGTCTGCGATTTCCTTGGTCGCGGTCACCAAGGTTGCCCAAGCGTCCGAGGTGCCTTCAGCTCGGGGTTGGATTTGGAGGTTATCAAGATCGCAGCGGCTAAGCTTAGAATCACGCTTCCAAGCAGATCTGAGCAACAAAAACCCTATGCCCTTCTGTTGCTGCTACACAGGGCCACAGCCCACCCCCCCCCCCTCAATAAAAGCCTTGGAACCTACGGCTGAAGCCATCTTGGAAACCCATGGGCGCTGCCAGGGCCTTCGCAACACGCTGACAAACGTCAAAGACAAGACGCTTGCCTGAGCCTGGGGTTTAGGTTCCGTAGGGTTTTGGGTTTGGGGTTCAGGGTGCAGATGTGGAGGGTATCCGTGGCGCGTGGGGAGTCCTTCATGTTCATGTGGAGAGGGGGGACTGCCCCGACACATGTTTTTAATGCTGTTCGTCGCCCGCCTCGGCTAAGCCAGAGGCTTGTAGGATTTAGTGCTTTATGTACTGGATGTCGAAATCGACGGCCTCGGCGTCGGCCAGGTTCTGGACAACCTGCTGGACGCGGTCGATGCGAAGCGTTCATGAGACCTCCCGACAGCTACTGCAGTTGCTGATCGGCTGGCGGCATGGCCGCGGCGGGCGGCATGGCCGCGGCAGCGGCCCTGCTCGAATCGTTGCGGGCGTTCGAAACCGAAATCGCGTTCTGGAGCTACTTGGCGCTGCTTGCGCTGGTGCGCTGATCGATGCCGGGTCGCTCAGGCGGAAACCGAGCACGCGATGTGGCAAAGAAGGCAGGCGTTTCGACGGCGACCGTGCCTGGCGGTCATCAACAAGTCCTGTGTCATCAGGTCTGCGATGCGGGTGCGTGTCGAGGTCCAGTGTCCCGGGTGTTCGATGCTGCTGTCATCGATGTAGAGACTGCCGACCGGCAGCGGCGCATACTCTCGGTTTGTGTTAAAATTGCATGTCGCTTTTCTGAGCGTCTCGATAGGCAGCGGACAGGCCAACATCGCCATCGTCGATCCGCCGCAACACCACCCCTCCACCCCACGGCCCCTGCCGAGGAACGCAATTTGCAGCATGTGAGTATCTCCTTCTGTCCATGAAACTTTGTAACAACTAGCAAAAAGGTGACGGAGTCAATGGGTCTTACAGCCCTTGAACTCGGCCTCGGCCACAGAAGCCGGTGTCGGCCCACCCGAGGATGATGTCCTCCGTGCTGCAGCTCTTTCCGGAATTTGGTGCCTTTACCGTGCAGGCGGGATTGTAGGGGGTATTTATGGAACGGGTTCAGGTTCGGCTTAAGCGATAAGTTGCTGACCCTGGCAACCCAAAGCTCTGATGCTTGAAAACGGCGCTTCGATTTCAGGGTGCGGGTTTGTGTGTGTTGTTTTTTTTTTTTGGGGCGGGCATGGCTTGGGTCGGAAGCTTTGGGAAGCAGGATGCCCGGCTTAAGTTGCATGACGCATGGTCAAATCGTAGGTGCCCTGTCCCAAAGCAGGGGAAAGCAAAACCCAAGCGCATCTTGAGTCCTGAAGCCCGTACCCGCAGGTTGCAGGTGAGCAGTCAACCATGATCGCCCAGATTGTCACCTTTGTCAACCTGGTCTTCGCGGGCTCGTCTGCGGACAGCACCTCAGTAGCAGTTAGAGGTGGTGTTATGTTTTTTTTTTGGTTTTTTGTTTTGTGTGGGGGTCTTAGATTGCCCAATCCCAGAATTAAAGGGGACACTTGGCCACAAGGGGTCGTTCCCACAGTTTGGCATTCGGCAATGCCTCTCTTCCTGTGAAGAAGTCCCTACGCCGAAACCCAAACTCCAAGGCCATAAGCTTAGCATGCCACTGCGGGGAGTGGGGAGGGGGCGGGACGGGGGCCGTTCGGCTTTTTCAGAAACGCCAGGCAACCGCATCATGTACAACACCACGCGAGATGTGACTTGGAATGGTTTGGCCTCAGAGGGTTTAGGTGCAGGGTTTGGGTTGAAGGCCTTGGGGTCTGTGTTGGGGTCGACAGCATGTGGTTTGAGCTTAAGGCTTGAAGTTTGGGGGTCGCACAAGCTGAGCAGAAAAAGATTCAAAAAGGCCAGTGCGGGTGGAACTTGGGGCAGGTTCGCAAACTTGAGCTCTCAAGTCCTGACGTTCGATGCGTCGCTGTGTGGTAGCTCAGGCATTCTTGGCAGGCCACGTCGACATTCTTGAGGGCAAGCCAGCCGCCGACGGTGGCTTGCGCTTTTGATCTTTGTTTTTGGGTGTTTCTTGTGCAGGGCTCACCCTGGAAGCTGCAGGTATCAGGTTCCCAGCAGGCCGAATCAGGCCACAGAATCAGCTCCGCGAGTCAGATCGGACGTAGGAACGAATCAGATCCGCCTGGCCGGGCCCGGATCGGATACCCCATTCTGCGAAACGGATCGCCTCGACCCCAATCGGCTCAAGAATCAAGACATGGGGGGGGGGGGTGGGGGTTGGGGGTCCCAGGGAGCTCCTCCAAGCGATCTGGGGGGTTCCACGGCGAGCTCCTCCTATACACGTGCCACGCCATGGTTGGTTGGCTTGGAATGCCTGTCGTAAAAATGCCAGTAAGTAAGATAAAGGTTGTCATTTAAAATTAAGTGACCACTTCTTAGATTTGTCAGAATGTCTTGAAACAAAACATCGAGCAAGAAAAACATATTCCACGCTCTGAGGCATGCGAATTAAGGAAGCTTGCTAAAGTAGTTCTGTCCAATCTCTTTGCAGAAACGACGCAGCCAGAAGGCCGTCTGATGGCAAGCTCCTTCTATACACAGCACACGCAACTATCGGCTTGGCATGCCCTCCGCCCTCAGGTACGGCGCCAAATCGGATGACAGTAGTCGTGAACGAAAACAAGCAGCAGGACGTGACAAACTTGAAAAGGAAGAACCCATCCAGACTTTCAATACTGCATGGCAAAATATTACAGGCTCGGAGGCATGCGAAGCGACGCAGTCTATCAACGTCCATGAAATGGCGAAGAAAGAAAAGCCAGGCAAATGGCACACGCACGCCGCATCAAACCCGATCCCCTCGCACTGGCGTTGCTGGAAGACAACAGAGTGAAGCCGTCCCTGCAAGATCGGATCGGCTCTAAATCTAATCGGCACGGCCTGCAGCCATCATCTAGGCGTACGTTCTCAGACATAAAAACAACATGATCCGATACAGTCGTCCTGTGATCCACATGTCTCCGGCTTGAGTGCCGATACGTTGATCCGACTCGTGCTGTGCTGATCCAGTTCGTTGTTTTTGTGATCCAGTTACCCCGCCCTGACTCCCACAAGTGCCTGATCCACTTTCTGGGAGCTGATACGTCTTCCTACCGGCTCACCCTGCTCCCGAAGCCCTATAGCCTGAAACTCTGCACCCTAAACCCTAAAACCCCTAAGCCCAAGGATTCCCAGCGCTGCCGCGTCTGGACCAGGTCTGTGCGGCGCCTTGGAGCACTTGGTGTGTGTTTGGGGTTAAGCGGTGTAGCGTTTTCCTTTAGTTGAGGGGTCTTGGGCTCTCTGGTTTTAGGTGTTTGAGGCCTCCAGATTCTGGGTTACATGGGCTTGCGGGTTTGATCGTTTCGTGTTGAGGCCTTGCAGGTTTTGAGGGTTTGGGCTCCCAAGATTTAAGCGGCTTGAGGTTGTCTACATAGAACTGGAAACCACCCCAAATGCCAGACAATGCCAGAAAGCCATAGAGCCCTACAGACAAGCATGAACGAAACCCGAAGCCCTAAACCCTAAACCCAAAACCGTAAGCCGTGAACCCGAGACAGCCCTCGCCCTGCAAAACCCTGCATCCAGAACTGTAGACCCCAAACCCTAGACCCTAAACCCCAAACCTGAAACCGCTAAAAACCCTTAGAACGCCTTCCAGGTGCAGTACATGCAGCAGATCTACAAGAACTTTATGGCGCCCAGAGAGGGTTCCAACCTCCTACGTTTTTTTGGGTTCCAAGAGTCTGGGGAGGGGGGCGGGAGGTATTCAGGGCCCCCTCCTTCTCCTAGGGGTTCAGTCCCGACCTGTTGGCCAAAGGTTTCAGGCTTAGCAGACAAGTGGCCTTTGTTCTCAGGGTCCGGTTCATGAATGGGCTGATAGCCCCAGGCCCAGGGGTTTGGGGGCTTCGGGTTGAACCTCTCCCCCCTCCCCCTCCTTTTGCAGCAACACCCTGAACCCGAAACTCTCGTAACCCTAAACCCGAAACTCTCGTAACCCTAAACCCTAATCCCTAGATCCTAAACTCTAAACCCCAAAAGCCTTTACAGAAGCTAAAAGAGCCCCTCGATTGATCAGGCGCTGCAGGGGCACGCCGAGGCTGCCATGGCCGGGAGTTCCCCAGCACTCGCGATGCTCAGTGAGCGCGGAAGCCGAGCTGGGGGTGTAGGGGTTTCGGGGTTCTGGGGTTTAGGGTTTCGGGGTTTAGGGGTTCTGGGGTATAGGGTTTTAGGGTTTCGGGGTTCTAGGGTTATGGTTTTAGGGTTTTAGGGTTCTAGGGTTTTAGGGTTTGGGGTTCAGAGTTTGGGAGCTTCTCGGGGTTTAGGGTTCAGAGTTCTCAGGGTTGTTAAGGGTTCAGGGTTCAGGGTTCAGGGTTTGGGAGCTTTCAAGGAATGGTTGTTTTGCCTGTCCCTTGTAGGGCATTGGCATGGCTTGGCGATGGCTATTAGGATGTTGGGATGTTTCCCCCTCATACTAGCAGTCCTTAGTAGGGGATTCTAGTACCCCCTGTTATAATTCTTCTTAAGGAATGTTAGTCAAGAAGGGGGAACATCCCCAGCTGTAGGGTTTAGGGCTCAGGATGTAGGCCGAACAGCGCCGGGAGGAAAGTTGCTGAGACGGGCGTTGGATTCGAAAGCGTCCAGCTTAGGAGGGTCTTGATCCATCACATATCACATACTCGGTCCATGCCACATGTTGAGAAAGGGATGGCGGTGCTTTCACACAGGTTCAGATACTTTGGACAATATCATAGTGGCCGGAGCAAGCCACGGTTGGAGAATCCTGCCAAGCAGTCGGGTAACCGGAGCCATGAACATGATCCAGCTCCATCTCCATCCGCACCACTGAATCTGTCGTATGCCGGGCAGGGGCTTGCAGCGGCGGTTACACGGTTTCCTTGACTTTGCAAGCTCGAGTTGAGCTGAGATGATGTTATGAGTTGGCTTCCTGCTGTTCTTGGCGGAGCAAGCTCAGATGCCTTGCATTGGCGTGAATCCTCCTTTGGCTATATAGGAAAGATTTGGGTAGTCCTGTTCTAACTGTGTTTCGCAGGGATGTGTGCGCACTTTTCAACAAGCCCTTCAGCCCTAACCCTCCACTCGAAGGTCAGCCCAGAGCACGAGGGACCTGACCACAAAGTTTGTGGACTTCTTTGCGCGGAATACGTCATTTGCCTGCTCGCCCCTTGGACGGCATTCGTTGAGATGCGTTGAGGAGCCCTTGAACATGAACCCCCTACGTCCCTTTTTTTTTCCACCGCTTTCGGCTGATGATCCCTTCCTTGAGTCGCGTCAAAGTTGCTGAGCGCTTCTGTCCGAAACGAGTAAAATGAGCTATGGATCAAAGCGCCCTAAAGAATTCGAGCAAAGATTTCCCCGGGGTTGAGGCGTTTTATACCACGCAACGGCAAGATGAAGCAAGTAGCCTGAGACAATGAAAGCTTATCGGCAGGGAGCTTTGTATTTGGGGTCGTCCTAAAAAAGGATAACGAGCTTAGAGCAGGAACCAAAGCCTGACCTACGACGACTGGCTGGACGTCATCCAAGCGGTGGGCGACCTGCGGGCCTACAGCCAGGCTCACCCTCGGGGTTTCGGGCATTTCGGGCAGTAGTAGGTTGAGGGTTTATGATCTGAGGCTTCGAAGGGTTTGTGCTTTAAGGTCTACAGGCATGAGGTTCGGGTTTAGGGCTGAAAGGGGGGTTCAAAGAGGGAGTCCGGGTTTACGGAGCCGAGGGTTGTGCGGCCCCCTTTCTGCTGGGGCTTGAAGAGTGTTGCTTTGAGATTGTATGACCTCCTCCAGGGGGGGGTCCCTTTTTTGAGGGTTTCCAGACTTGCTGTCTTGGTTGCCAGGAGGCTGCCAGTGTCTACCTCACCGCATCCTCGGCAGGCGGGCTCTTTTTTTTTTGGGGGGGTCTAGGGTTTAGGGTCTGGCGTTTAGGGTTTTGGGGGGGGGGGGGGGTCAACATGCCCTAAGGCCCAGCGGGGCCTCGAAGCTTCGTTGGCTTGTTGATGTTGTGGCACTCAGCTCTGCATCTTGTTCTCGCGTGTGCACTCGTAGTAGAACCCAGGTGATGCCTGCAGTGATCATGTGTTGACGAAATTGCGCAGGTGTTCTTCCAAATCCGTGCCGATGCACCATCCCCATCGGAACGCAAACCTCGACCCTAAGCGCTACACGAGCCCTAAACCCCAAAAACCCTAAACCCCCAAAAATCTGTTGTCGACCTTGAGGGTCCCGCACTTTAGAGCCCCGAAGCCCAATACCCCCAGACCCAGACCCCAGGCCCTGGCCCCCAAGGCCTGAATGTAGAACTCCAGAGCCTATGAGAGTTTGTGTTTCAGGGTTTAGTTGTTTGAAGCTCGAAGTTTCACGGGCGTGAATACAATTAATTTATATCTTTTGCCTCACCTCCGTGTATAATCTGCATTGATGGTACAATGCATACATGATCTCAATGTCACCGGCTTGTTCTTGTAGATTAAATTATTAAACGCCCATGTATTAATTGCAATTGAAGACCAAATACGAAGTTAATAAAGCCAGCGAACATTAGTGTGTTAAAGGGGCATAGAAAGAGAGTTCAATAAAAGCCCCTTCAATACCCCAATATAATACAATTTTCTCACACTTCGTTCACACAATTCATGCATGTCATACACCCTTTGAGCCCCGTGGGTTGGGCTTTGAGCCCCGTAATCCTGGAATGGCCCGGGTGGGGTCGCGTTGCTCGGCAGCCTACGGGAAACCCGACAACAAGTTGCACCAAAACCCGGCTGCTGATGTTGAGTTGATGTTGGCACATTCAGGGCCTCAATCGCCTGACATTGCGATACGCAGGAGTTGCACTCTGTGGCACACCGCTGGCCGGGTGTCCGCTTGATGTCTCAACCTAGGGTTCTCAAATCCTGCGCCTGCGCTCTCGCACCAAGCTTCCAGGCAACCTTCGCTGGAATGGTATCCTGATTTACTGACGAAGACTCTGTAGGACTCGGGGGCCGGTTTGGGTGGTGAGGATGGTGCACGGCAATCGGGCCGTATCCCTTCGTTGACTCATAACCTTCTGGTGTGAGCCAGTGGAGTGATCATTTTCCTGGCTTCGGAATCCCCGCCGTGGCTCACAAATGCGGAGAAACCATAAGTCTGTGATGTCTGAGCAGTCTGGTAGGGCCACGGCATCTAAGGTGAACATGTGCTTAAAAGCATGCTCAAGGGCTTCTGTGCTTTGGGACGACGAGCAGCAGGAACACAACCGCAGGGTTCAGCATACTCTGCCAGGGATACTCTGCCAAGGATTCTGGAGGACTATCCTAAAAATTGGTCACTCCCAGGATGCTCTTTCGGATTCGCAGGAGATGGGAGATTCTGGGTCAAAGCGGGAAGACTAGTTTTTAGCATGAGGAAGTCGCGCCGGGTCTGACTAGCCCATTTAGGCAGCTCGTCTAAATCATGGTCCTTTTGTTTGTGCCCTAAATACAAGGCTCGGCATCGTAGGAACGCATGAAATTCTAAATTTGTGACGTTTCGCTCCTGAGCAGGTGGGCCGACAGAGGCCGCAAGGGTCACGAATGCCAAGAACAGGGCGTTTTGCCAGCAACGCTGAATATCGTGAGGGGGGGGGTGGTGGGGCTTTGGGGTTCGGAGCTTGACGTGCTTATTCGGACTCAGGGTTGTTTAGGGTGGTTTCGGACCGCAGCTTTGCGAAGAACTGCTGCGTTTACCGTCTTCCAGCCTACATGTGGTGGCAGACACAGGGAACTCGAAACATGCAAAACCGATTTAATGTCCGTGCAGCAAATCTTCAAAGCTGTCTGATGCCCTACGAGCAAGGGCTCGCATGGGCATGGGTCCTTTTGCAGAAACGAAGTCGTCCAAGTCCCTCCGGCAAACTAGCCTTAGAGGGTTTTTGAAAAGAAGAGGTTCTAAAAAAACCCCGCTTTTTTGAAGAGGGCTTGAAACTACGTCTTAGAGACCCGAGGTTGAGGAGATGATGCGAGGCTTGGCCTTTGGCTCGGACCTGCTGCCCCCGCCGACGTCCCAGAGGATCTTGGACCAGGCCGTGAGGGAACCCTAACCCCTAAACCCTAAACCCTAAACCCTAAACCCTAAACCCTAAACCCCTAAACCCTCAAGGTGTTGGGAATGTGGGAGTCAGAGCTGTCCTCACCTTCCCATGGTCTTAGCCTTTCCTGCCAAGAAAAGACCGGCAGCAACATTCGATTGACTGCGATACAGCGCATTGTACATACACCAGCTACCTAGAATCCAGAATCTATAAGCGGCAAGCAAAAATCATCCACAACCTCAATTATGCCACATACAATACATACTGAAGTATGTATAGAACGACAGATGTTTACAGTTTTGATATTTTTTAGACAGAAACACACGATACAATACATAATACGATGTTTCGAACATAGTATGTCAAGACATAAGACATAGTGTATTGTGCAGAATGAGCGTGTATGGTTCATATGTAGATGTATCGACAATATTTCTCAAAGCATGCATCAATGTCACCGTTTTGGAAAGTCAGTATGTATACATCATGCATTATGTGAAGTACGACGTGACTAAATATCTAGTAACCAGTCAAAACATTTCTCACACAACGTATAATGTATAAGATGTATCGCTCCAGATTCAATCTGGAAATCTGGAGATTGAAGGGTTTTGAAGGGTTGTTAGGGGCTCGTTTAGGGTTTTATGGTTTTAAAGTTTTAAAGTTTTAAGGTTTTAAGGTTTTAGGGTTTTGGGGCTTTGGGGTTTTAGGGTTAGGTTTAGGGCCTAAGGTTTCGGGTTTTCGTTGGGTTTAGGGGCGGGTGGGGAAGGGGGATACCATCGTGGGGGCAGGACTGCCGATACGACACGGAACCATGTATGTGTGTGAACTTATCTGTGTGTTACATTCTCAAGTTATGTTGTATCTATGTATTCCATGTGTTTATGTGTACAGGTTCGTATGTTTGTATGTGCATGTCTATGTGTATTTGTATATCTGTATGCTTGAATGTTCATATGTACTTATGTGTCTAGGCAGAAATGTATACACATGTATAAATGTAGAAACTTACGAATGTATGAAAGTTTACGAATGTATGAAAGTATAAGTGTATACTTGTATTAATGTTTACATGCACAAATGTATATATGTATATATGTATATATGTACACAACATGTCTATATGCATATACGTACACATGTATATATGTATATATGCCTATATGCATATATGCATATATGCATATATGCATATATGCATATATGCATATATGCATATATGCATATATGTATGTGTATATGTATGTATGTATGTATGTATGTATGTATGTATGTATGTATGTATGTATGTATGTATGTATGTATGTATGTATGTATGTATGTATGTATGTATGTATGTATGTATGTATGTATGTATATACGCATGCATGCATGCATGCATGGAAGGATGGACGGAAGGTAGGTTGGAGAGGGCCCCGTGGTAACCTCAGAAGCCGTAGGGCTGAGGAAGTTCTTTAGGCCCACAGAGATCTTGTAGGGTTTAAGTCGAAGCCATAACCGAGATTCTCAACAACGTGGAGCCGCCCGTCGCGGCGTTTTCGGCTTCTCTCGCGGAGACCTGCTGCAAAAGCCCACAACTCCCACAAGCCCAAGTAAAAAAGCCCTAAGGCCTGTAAAGCCCGAAATGGCTTAATCCGTACACCAGACATGTATGAAGGCGTATTACTTTTTTATTACAGGAGCCTGCAAATTTATCAATAATGACTTTAACCTTTAGAATGCCTGCATACTGAGACTACAAAGCACCCAAGTACCCTATATTCATGCTTTTGGGGCCGTCAAGGTTTGGAGCCATCCGGGTTGATTTTGCATTTTCAAAACCAGAGTCGGGCACATGATCTGTTCTAGGGCGTTTGGTAGGGTTAAGGGTTCGGGTTCTGGGCAGACCCAAGCAGGGCTGCAGCTCAAGTCCTCAAAAGCACCACCCCAGCCGACCCGCCCCCTGGACCTAGGGGGGAGGATGTAGGGGTCTCATGGTCGTTGTTGGTTGCGCTGGCAGAGTGTTGTGTGTATCGCCTGTCTAGGGTGTTTTTCTTGCTCAATTCACGCACTTTCCCCTTCACCGACACCCTGAACCCCAAACCCTAAACCCTAACCCCTCATCAACTGCTTGGACGTTCATGGGTACTTTGAACCCCAACTGTAAGTCTACTCACAGCCCAAGTCGGATGTGGCCCGCCTGGGACTCAAACCCACATTCCTGCCGCAAAAAAACACAGATCCACATGCTGAGTTTTCAAAATTGCGGCCCCTTTTGGGGTAAATATTAGGCCGCCTTACAATGTAGTAATTAGCCCCAGAAGGGACTTTAATGTCATTCCCCATATGATATCCACACATGCTTTTCAAGAAGAGTATCACGGGGCCGAACACGTCTCCAGCAGCCTGTGAAGTCCTCGAGTGCCTAAGACCCAAACCCTGAAACTTGAAGCCGGGAAGGTCCTGCAGTGAAGCCCTGCACCCTGAAACCCCGGGAGAAGCTGAGCTTCTCAGGCAAGTGACGGCAACGACGTGGCCGTGCAAAGCTTGAACGTCCTGGAGGACCTGGATATGGGGCTTTACGAAAATAAGGGACCCCCAGAATAGATCCCCAACTAGTAGGATCCCCTTATAAAGAGCACCCCAATAAGGTACCCCGAATTTCGGAAACCCCCATGTGGGTTTCCCAAAACGTGCATGGGTCTGTTAGCCCTGAGCCATGAAATTGGGGGCGTGAAGGTTTTCCGAACCCGCAAAAGGCCTCCTGAAGAAAGAAGTCCTGAGCTGCTTGAGAGCTCAGCCATAAAACCCAAAACCCTAAACCCCAAACCCCAAACCCCAAACCCCAAACCCGAAACCCTAAACCCGAAACCCTAGACCCAAGACCCTAAGCTCCAAGCTTTAAGCCTTAGGCCCTAAGCCCTAAACCCAAAACCCTAAACCCTAAACCTAAACCCTAAACCTAAACCCTGAACCCTAAACCCTAAACCCTTAAGCTCGACAACAGGGCCGCGAACTCCACTGTAACCTCCCTAGTCTCCCCCGAAGTCCAAGAAAGATCTTGGCCTTGGCTGTGTTGAGGGTGTCAGATTCGGAGGTTCACCCTTGTAATGACAGTCCTTACTAGGGTCTAGGGTTCAGGGTTTAGGGTTTGGGGTAGGAGTCTTTTTATCGAAGGTACTACAATCCCAATTAAGGACTGTTAGTACGAGGGGGAGCATCCCAAGTTTCAGATCGAGTGATATCTGTTTCGGGTTGTAGGGCCTAACCCTGCGCACTAAAACCCTGACATCTTCAAGAAGAGAACATTGTTTGATCACGTACTTCTTCCAGAAGCCATTCTTCGCTTGTCCAAAGGGGGGAGGGGTGGGGTGGGACCTGATTTGGGTTGAGGGTTTGCCAGCACTACCCTTTAACCATAACAGCAGGGTATATAAGCCCCCTTGCTGGGGGGTGAAGGTATTAGCGAGTTTAGGGACTTTATGGTTTAGGGCCAAAAGCGCGAGGCGATGAACCGGCTGAATGACCTGTACATCGCCGAGGCCGTCATCGGTTCCAGGGGGTGTGAGGGGGCTTGAGGGGGCTTAGAGGGGCACAAAATCCCAAGCTTAGGATGCTCCCAAACAGACCCTCTGCGATTGGAGTGGTGGGAACCGGGGGGGAGCGGCGGGATGTAGGGGGGGGGGGGGGGGCAAGGGTGAGCGGGGGGAAAGGGGGGGGGAAGGGGGTGGAAGGGTGGGGAAGGGGGGTGGAAAGGGGGGGGAAAGGGGGGGAAGGGGGGGGAGGGGGGGGGGAGGGTGGGTGGGGGGGGGGGGGGGGGGAGGGGGCGGGGAGGGGAGGGGAGGGGAGGGGAAGGGTCTGGCCTTCTTCTTGCTCTTCTCCTCTGCTCGGTTTCTCGGCTTTTTCTCCATCTTCTACTCGTTTCCTCTTCTCCTCTATTCCTGCTGTTTTCTTCCCGAAGACGCTAAGATGCTCAGACGCTCAGACAAAGTTAAGTAATTGCTTCGCATTGCCACATTCTCAATCTCTCTAGGGGGGGGGGCCTTCCGTCAATGATTCTGCGGGGTTTTGCTTCATAATTCCCAGGGTCGGCCGGGATTGAGGAGAAGGTGATTTGGGTACCGATCTTGCAAGCAAAGTGTGCCAAGTAAAAGTTGGGAAGCACTGACTTGGTTCGGCCGTGCATTCCTAGCTGCATGGATCGCAATTGTGCCGTGCGACATCCTCGCTTGGAGCAGCGGAAATAGGAAGAAACGGTGCTCTGAGATTGTTGGTTTGCAGATCTACAGAGAGACATGCTTGGCGCGTGCAACCTAACGCCCTGGAAGCCCCGAAGCACCCAACAGATTTCCCCTTTTTTTGGCTCCCGCAAGAGCTCTCCCAAATTCCTGAGGCTGTTGGAGGGGGGGGGGGCCTAGGTTCCCTCACTGGAAGTTCCTTTCCCAGGGTTTCTTCGCTCGTCAGAAGCACAGATGAATGCAAACCCAAAACCCCAAAGCCTACCCTCTAAACCCACAAGCCCTCCGGTCCGAACCCCCTCAACCCGAAATGCCCAAAAGCTTGGGGTGCTCACCGTGAAGCGTTTTAGGGTTGAGGGTTTAATGGTTTAAGGGTTTAAGGGTTTAGGGTTTAATGTTTGAGGGTTTTGAGATTTAGGGTTTACGGGCTGAGGAACCTGACTGTACCAACAAGGCAAATGCGGCCTTTGCCGACTTGCCTGGGGCACGTTTGGACGCCGCAAGCCGGCAGATCATGCTGGTCCAGAAGGCCCTATGCTGCTGGAAGGTTCTTGGGGCTAATGGTTTCGGGTTGGGTGGTTGAATACAGGAGCCATTCAGGCGTGCCAATACAGAATACACGTTGGAGTTGCAACTAGGCCTCTATGTTGGTTTTTGGGCTCTGGATTCTAGGGTTCCGGGCTTGGGGTTGGTTCCCTGGCCTCAGTAGAAGCTAGCAAAATGATACAGGTGGTGAGCTGGTCTGGGTCAAACAAAGCTCCGCTTCCATCCCGGGCAGGAAAGCTCACACACGTATCCCAATATAAACTAAATAATAGGAGGACATACTACAAATTCTAACCATGAAGTGCCTTGTTGATATGATATGGCCCCCCAGACACATAGACAAAACTGTTGCGAAGCGTTTTAAGAAGCATTTGAGAACGAATCCGAAGACATCTGCATTGAAGGGTCCTGTTGTGAGGTTTGTGGGGGTCATGGCAACTAACGAACCGATATTTGCTCACAGACAGTATTCTCGCTTTCCCTGGACTGACTGACATGTAACAGAGTAATTCCCATCCCCAGTCTTCCGCCGAAGGAAATCTTGTAAAGACGTTGCTTTGTAAAGGTATTGATTTTGGAGAAATCTCTTCAGGACCCCAAATCAAACAATTTCCCCCCCCCAGGTAATCTTGTAAAGGTACTACTACACTCACACACTCTCAGCAAAGAAGGAGGAGACGGGATGTAGTTTGTAAGCGTGTAACTGTGAAAGCGTGTAGGTGTGTAAGTGTGTGTAGGTGTGTGTGTGGGTTGCGGGAGGGTTCAAAAGACTGAAGAGGCCTACATCGAACAACCTGATTCTCCTGCTTATGTACTCTCAGAGCTACTGCTGCTACTGCAGTAGGTAGATCAAGAGACTCACTGGGCCGCCTTCTGTCTCAGTGAAACAAAGCTTTTCTATGACCCTCCCATGTAGACTTACACAACGCGTATTTCACTGTCCCAACCCAAGCAGAGGTTCTCGATACTCACCGTAATTCCTCTACGATGAATTTGGGAAATGCTTTCTTTATAGGACGTCCTCTTGCTACACACAGGGAGCAATGGAGAACCCTCATTCACAAGCCATAGATACATTGTCATTCAGAGCAGGCCTACAGTAGGGGTTCCTTCGCTTTCCTCACAAACTGCTTTGAGAAAAGCGTCGGTGCTGACGGCCACCGACCAGCGGCTTACGTGTTGAACAAACAACTCACCAAGTCTCTACCCTTCAACCCTAAACCTTGAGATGTTCCCCCTTACACTATTAGTCCTTGATTTCGGGATTTATGGTGCCCCCTACTAGAATCCTTATTGAACATCCCAAAGCTGAACCTTATGCAGCTCATCAGGCCGCGCGAGAGGCGATCATGTTCATCTACGGGGTCACGGGCTCCAACGCCGCGGTCTTCGACACGATCTCGCAGTTTCAAACGCTTCAGGCCTTCGGCCTAGAGCATAAGAGGGCATTAGGCAGGCTTCGATGATTCTACGGGCTTTGCGCACGTTGTAGGCGTGGATTCTACCAGGGAGGGTTCGGCGCGTTTCTTCTTGCAATCTTGGTCTCCCGCCCCTGCAAAGCCGACATGCCGGGCGTCGTGGTAGCTCCAGGATGGTGGAGGATTCAATCCTAAGTGCCCTAGCAACCCCGAAGGTTGAGAAGTTCAGGGCGGTTACGGGGTTTAGGGCCAGCTTGACTTGCGCTTTGAACTACTGCTTAGTTCGTGCTGACTATGCTTGTATAGCGGGCAAGAAAGAGAATGGTGAACGGCGGCGTTGGGAGCAGGCCACGGACTTGGAATGTGACCCTTGAAGGACAATGGCCAAGGAAAGAAAGTTCGAAGATGCACAAGAAGCCCCTAAATTTCAGGCCGGGGACCCCTCAACAAGCCCTCACCACCCAAGTCTCAGCTTTATACGAAGACCCCACAACCTAAGTTCAAATGGCCTCAGGCGCCAAAGGGGCCTGCAACCCAAGTGCCCCGAAATTCCCACGGAGCCCAGCTCTGTAGGACACGATCAAGAATGGGGGCAACGGCCTTTCTGCGATCTCCGCACAGAGGCGCTGCTTTGGTGCTTTTTCCATGTACCGGGCTCCCATGAAACACTAAAATTGCGGTTAAATCCCCTTGTTCACGAGGGGGTTCGGCTTCCTCACCAAGACCCCCATGATTTCTAGGACGGGTTTGAGAGCGCTTTGGCTCTTCCCATAGGCGTTGCGGGGTTCAGGGTAGCGGAGGTCCAAGCTGCGGGGTTGAGATGGGGTTTCGTGTGGGTGTCTTTGAAAGCTTCGGGCCCCTAAGCTCGAAGCCTTATGCCCTAAGCCCGAAACCCGAAACCTTCCTCCTTGCTGAACCATGAGGGCCGCCACAGCCCCATGCTCCAGACTCCACATTGCTGTAAGCATGGTTGGGGTTCTATGGGTTTATAGAAGTTGCTGTCGGCTTTTGTTTTTTTGCTTTCGCTGAGACTTTGTGTCCGGAGTTTGTTTTTGGGAGGTTGTTTTTTTGGGGGCGGCTGCCTTTTGGCGACTTTCTGGTTTAGGGTTTCAGGGGGGGGGCCTTCAAGGCCTGAAGGCCTGCTGTCATTTGAAGCCTCTTGGGCTCTTGGAAGGGATTCTTGCAGGAGGGTCAGCACATTGAGAATCTTGTCTTTTCATGCCTTTTTGCGACGGTTCGCGAGTATTGAATTGCCTGCAACTTCTATGAATCCGGGCCTGGAGGGCTTAGGCCCATAGCTTCCTACTTGCCAGATTCCAAGTTTGGAACCATGCGCCCCCCTCAGGATGGTCAGGATGGTCCTTGCAAGTAGGGATCCGAAGTGTGGGCCCTTATTATGCAGAGTGTACCCTAAACCCTAAACCCTAAACCCTAAACCCTAAAAACCCTAAAAACCCTAAAAACCCTAAACCAATATGACAAGGGGACCCAGAATTAAGGGGCCATACTGGGGATCCTTAGACTGTTATGCCTTCATGCCTGAGGAGGTTCTGCAAACCCTGGACCCTGAATCTTAGAACATGAGGGAGTCTTAGGGCCTCATGTTCCCCCTTATACTAACAGTCCTTCATCGGGATTGTATTAGGGGATGGTATAAATCTCTACAAAGGACTGTTAGTATAAGGGACATCCCAACCCCAAACCTTACACCTGAAACTTCAGCACCTGATGTAGGAAGCGAATGCAATATCAGAACTGGTATGTTTGGGGGCCCCTCCCATAAGTATTCCACAAGAAACAGTTCTGTGGTACTGCTTTAGGCGCCTGTTTTTGCACTGACTCCTGCCCAGGGCGGACCTTTCCCAACAGCGCCCTGGTGCTGACAATTTCGGGTTCAGGGTTACAATGGGTCTAGACTAACAGGTCTTGTGAACAGGGTTTTGGGGCTGTTCGGCGGGTCTTCGTAGCATGGGATTCAATGTTTGGGTTTTTGGGTTCAGAGCTCAGAGTTTTGGGATGTGGGGGGGCTTGCGGTTCCTTGGTCCTTGCGTTTCTTGGCACCAGTTGTTGAAAGAGGACGGCCCTAAACCCGAAACCCTTTGGCAGGCGCTGGTTGTCTGCAGGTATGACGTATGTCTTCCCGGTTTGAAGCTCCCCTGGGTTTAGGTCCTAGGCCCGACGCCCCAAAACCCTGAAGCCTGGAAGATACAAAACCGTCCGGCCCTCATAAGCCCTGAGGTCATCGCCCAAAAGCCCTGAAAACTCCGAAGCTCCAAAGGCAAGGGGGTTTTTCAGACCCTAAGGCCCTTGGAGGTTCATGCTTGGGGTTGAGGGGGGAGGGTTTAGGGTTTAGGCTCAGGAGGTTGAGGGGGGTGGGTTCAGGGTGCAGGGCTCCCTGCGAAAGAGTCCCGGCTCCAGGTGGGCGGAGGTTCAGATCTACTGGGACCGCCTCAAGGACCGGGGCTAGGGTTTAGGGGTGAAGTTCGCCTAGAAGCCATAGGGCTTCATGAAACTTCCGAGCTTCCAGATTTTTTGGGGGCAGATGAGGATCGTAGTCCTTTTTGACCACCCTGGTGACGGTAGTGTTGGTCTCCGTATCAGCCCACAATTCTTCGACTCCAAGCCCGGGAGAATGGACCCTGAGCTGTTCGCCCCAAGCGCAGAGCTGCCACTTTTGGGACGCTGTCTTAGGGGACTTCTCCGAGACCACAACAAAAGGCAAGCCCCTGAGTTTGGGGGTTTCAGGGTTTTTAGGGAGGCCCCCGAACCCTACAGTTTTTGAGGTTTGGTTGAAGAGGGTTTAGGGTGTGTAAGGGATTGGATTAGGGGTCCTGGGTTTTAGGGGGTCTCGGTTTTCAGTCTTTTGGTTTTTGTGTTTGCAGGGTTTCTTTTGATTTTGGGTTTGGAGGTTTAGAGCTGACGGGGCTTGTAGTTTTTGGGCTCAGCGCTTTTTTTGCTCTAGGAGTTTGGGCCTGTGGGTTTCCAAACCCTGAAAACCCTAAACCCTAAAACCCCATTCAACAACGGGGGCTTATGAACCCTAAACCCTAAACCCCAAACCCCAAACTCCAAACCCCAAACCCCAAACCCCAAACCCCAAAGCTACTATTATGGTTACAGGGTCGTTGGGGGGTGCTGGCAAGCTCAAAGCGGTGAGGAGTGGCTCATCAACGCCGGCCCGAACGACATTTCGAGCCTCCAGGCCCTCCTGGAGTGATAAGGGTTTAGGGTTCAGGGCTTTGGGTTTAGGGTTTAGGGTTTAGGGTTTGGGGTTTAGGGGTTCATGTTAATCTCTTATGTTTGGGATGCTTCCCCCCTCAGACGAACAGCCTGTAGTAGGGACTCTAATTTGGGGTATTCCCTCTTGCTCTATATATTGTGATATCATTGAGGGGTAGAGGGCTTCGGAGTTTGTGGGAAAGGAGCACTTTCTGGAAGGGCACGCGAGGAGTTGTAGCAGTGAGAGCTTCGGGTTTTCACAAGCCTGGAGGGAGGGGATGGCGCCGCGGTTCAGGGTTCAGGGTGGTTGTTGCTAGCAGCAGGGATGGGGGTGCTGCTGGCCCGTTGCTTCTTATTGCACCCCTGTAAGGGCAACCCGACAAAAAGTGTCGGCTTGTGGGGTCAGGGGGTGTAGGATTGAGCTGGAGGGACCCCTTGCAGGCGGCAGTTGTGGACGTCGTGGATCAGATAACGATCATGATGGACCTGCTCAAGATCGTAGACCAGGCAGAAGGGAACAACGGAGGGGAGGGCTCAGGATGCACAGAGGGTGGAACTATTTACAGAAAGGTGCCCGAGCTTCCCGCAACGAAGTTCGAAGAAGCTACTCCTGCGTGGGGCTTTCTACTTCTTTGTTTATGGCAAGGACATACTAGTGCAAGAATGCAAGCATACATGATGCAGCGTAATATTCAGTTCGCAAGAAAGCTCGACATGCTGGGGAGGGGGGGGAGAAGGGCAGGAACGATACATGCTTACGCACTCACTTTCCGAGCTCAAGCATTGCATTATCCTTCAGCAAGAGCCAGCTGACAGAGGCATGTGCCTGCTGGCGCTTTTTGAAATTCCCCCAGCTCTTATCCACTCCAGGAAAGCTCGAGCAGAAGCTTTAGTTGTTCTGGATGCGCATGTCCACGCTTCCCTTGCATTATAGAAGGACATCCACAAGTTGAAATGTCTAGCCGTGAATCCCGAGTTGATAGGATATATGATATAGAGCCCCGTAGACACATAGAACATGCAAGGTCAGGAAGCTTTCTGGGAAGCGTTGAGAATAAACACGAAGATGTTTGCGTTTAAGTGTTCTGCAGGGGAGGCTTTTGGGAGATCCAACGGAAACTGTCTTTTCGTCCCGGGAGTGACATGTGTTGGTATAATTCTATCTCCATTCCTTTCTCGAACGCTTGTCAGTCCTACTGTTTTTGATGGATTTTCTTCCTTTGTCATGTTTGTCGGTAGCTATTGCCTTTCCTCTAGATTTTCCTCCAAAAAACACAAGCCTGCTGGGAGCATGGAGTCCTCGTGTTGCGGGAAGACGGGAATGAGTAGTTGGTTAGACTCAGGGCTTTGCTTCCCTAAGGGTTGAGAGCTCCGGCGGCTCAAGGCGAGGGTCACCTCCCCCCCTCTCCTCGCGCCCCTCCTGCCCCCCTCCCTCCCCCCCCCTTCTTCTTCTTCCGACGCGGCAAAGGAGTGCTTTGCATAGCGTGTCAGGTGCATGACTGTGCATGCGGCTTCGTGATGAAGCGGAGGCTACCCCTGTACTGCACCCGGCGCGAGCGCCCCATGAGCAGTGCAGAAGACAGCAGAATACTAGCAAAATCTGTACAGTTCTATCAACTGATGAGTCCAACACTTGAAGTGACACTCTACGGAGAGAGAGAGGCCTCTATCAGCGTGCAGAAGAAAACATATGATTGCTTGTCTAATTCGGCTCTCTGTTTGATTGTAACGTTCACAGCTGAAGCACCATCGTCGTGCAACCACGCTACACCTTCAGGTGACAGCGTCAGAGCACGATAGTGTCCGGAGGCATTGGATGCTCCTTGATGCAACAAGATCGCTCGAACCTGATATCTGGCCAGGGAGGTCTGAAGACTGTCTGGTTGCAGGAAGTGGGGCAAGGAGACAGTGCAGCCAGCGCTTACGGGTTGTGAATTCTTATGCTGCGGGAAAGCAGGGTCCCAGAACCGATTGATCTGTAGCATCAAGACTTCTGGCAGCTCACACAGCGCATGCGGATGGGCCTGAGAAGCCCAGGCATCTACAAGCGTCTGCAGGGTGCAACGGCGGGCATCTGCAGCAGAGGGTGATGCAGTGGCTGCAGAGGCAGCCACTCCTGAGGTCGAGACTGCTCCAAGTGGAGCGTCGATGAAGAGGGGACTGACGTGTCCTCCGTCAAGCACTTGAAGAGTATGTTCCATGCGTCTGGCTTGCCAGCTGCCAGTGAAGCAGCCGGCAGCCAGCAGGTCACCGTCCTTCATGTGCAGAAGTAGTTCTGCAACGTCATGTTGCTCAAGTGGCCTGGGCCAGCCATGAAGCAATTGCTGAAAACCCAGGGTGCGCCAAACATGGACTTCTTTCTGAGTAGCCAGCCATTTCAAGATTTTCTGAAAGTCTGGCCTTACAAAATCGGCTGCAGGTGGGCAGAGAGATTGCAAGTGCAAAAGGGCATGTAGGCAACTGTTTATGTAACAGAAATTGGCTGTATTAAGGAGTTTCAGCTTCCGACTGACGGCAGGCTTCACAGACGATCCACAGCTTTCACCAACGAAGAGACCAGACCGTCTCTGCCTAGGCGTTCGTGGCGAAGGGTGGCTGAGATCAAGTGAAAGGCGCCGCTGTGACACCATTTGTCCAGGCAGTCGAAGACCTGATGGGCAACTTGGCTGCGAAGTCCGATCTCCAAGTGCATCGGCAGGACGTCCCCACTCAGGTCTTCCGTAAGCTTCCTCATGGCGTGAAAACGGTTGACGACCCGAGGATGGGCCAGATTGGCTTGCATGGTGGCAATGTCCCTCCTCAGTTCGGTCAGGGCAAGAGGCTCCCTGTCCTTCTTCACAAGGTACTGCCTGGTCTGCGAGTCCCATTGCATATAGTTGAATGCCAACACGTGATCCTCCCGGTCCTGAAGCAAGTGCAAGCTCCTGGCTTGCACCCGGGCATCCTCCTTCTCTTGCAGTGCCTGGAGTCGTAGATCCAGCGAGCGCAGAAGGCAGGAGAATAAGGTGTTGCGAAGCGGCATCGTGATGTCCTGTGGAGTTTGTTCTTTCTGTTCGTGCCACCGATTCCCCATTGCCCATAGATCCTTCGTAATCGACATTGCTCCTTGCGTCTTGAGGAACAAGACATAGGTCGTGTCTAACTTCAGGATGCTCAGCTGGTCGGCCTGGCGTACGCTGAGCCTGGCCATCATCTTCACTACTTCCAACTGAGCATCGCTGCTGCTTGAGTCCTCCAAGAAACTGGCGGAGGTTCGTCTGTCCTGTGGATATGACGGGCCCTTCCCTTTGGGTCGGAAGGCCTTGCGGATGACATGTGGGCTTTCGTCGTTGCGATCTCGTTGTCTCCGCAGACCGGTTCCCTGCGAAGGGGGAATTGCGGCTCCCGGCGCTGGCATCATCGAGTTGAACAACGCAAGCTCCTGCTGTCCTCGGATTAGCTCGTCCCGGCCGACGTCCTCCATGCTGTGAAGCCTGAAGGGTGTGTCGCAGTCTGTTGTGGTGATTCAAGAGAAGGGCAACTCTAAAGAGAACCGGACAACCCACCGCGGCCTTGTGATGACTAGTAGAGCAAAAGCGGCAAGGCTTGGTAATACCTTTACACTCAAGAAGGAACTGCTGAATGAGAGAAATGGCGGTGGAAAAGTCATTGTGCTGGGCTTGCATGTGCTTCACCAGTTGGCCAGTTTGCGCCATCCAAAGATTGCATAGCGGACAGTGCAGGAGCCTGCCAAACTTTTGGACTTCTGCAGCGAGCTCTTGCCAGGTGTAAGTCGCGGCCAAAGAAAGCAGTTCAGCTTGTTGAATCAGCGGCGCCGGGTCTGGGGGAAGCGGGGGAAACTGAGAGGCTTGCTGAAGGTGCAGAACTGGGCAGCATTGCCGATTAAAGTGGCTCATGAACTGAGGCCAGGACGAAAACTTGTGTCTGCAGTGCCTGCAGGTCGGCAATCCGCCGTGCGCATGCAGCATGTGTTCATCCTTGCGAACACGAAGCGCTGCCTTCAAGGCCTTTTGGGTGTTTTTGTCCGGTTGGACATGCATCTTGGTGATGTGAAAGCGCAGCGCGGCCTCGTTGACAAAAACAGCCCCGCAGACAGTACACGGTTCAGATTGATGGGTGTCCCGCCTGTGCCTTAACTGCCTCTCATCCACCGGAGTCTCCGACGGAGCCTCCACAGTGGAGCGAAGGTGCTGCCACCAGGCACAGACCTCAGGAGGGTGGGTCTGGGCTACAGGTTTGTGCTCAATGCCTCTTAACCTGTTAAGGAGAATACCATGGAAGCTTGTGAGAGGCTCTTCCAACTTGAATCGCTGGAGAAAGTCTGCATTGGAAAGTCCAGTAAAGTAGGAGTGGTTGCGAACCACCATGCGTGTTTGACGCAGCACAGTGGTGGTGAATTTGTCACGCCCTAGAGCAGTCAGCCCACAGCTGGGAAGCCCATATCGGAGAATGGAGAGGCACAGTGCTTTATATAGCTGTAGCCGCAAGTGCAGGCTGAGCGTTCTGTTGCAGAGTATGTGCTTGACTCTGTTAAAAGCAATCCAGGACTGTCTAGTTCTGTGCCGTAGGCTGTGCATCTCGAAATTTTTATAGGAGAGAACCATGCCAAGATAAACATGGGTGCTCACAACCGGGAGTGAGACAGCCTGTTTATAGTCATGAAGGGGCACACGAAAGCAACGACCTAGGGTGGGGTGCAGCCTAACTAGGGGTTTGAGCAGCTTGGGCACTTGTCCTCCCCACAAGCTGTACAGGATGACCGATTTACCCGGACTTAAAAACATCCCTTGCCTATTCAGGGTCTGGATGATTCCAGCAATTTGGTGTGGGATTTTCAGGAAGTCCTGTGGCGAGCTTATGCTCCATTGGAAGAGAAAGTCGTCTGCAAAGAGCGTCCGCTGCGAGTTTGGGGCGATGGATGCCATGCTCTTAAGGATTTTCAGGGAGTAAATGGTCCATACTAGTGGAGCCAGACCGCAGCCTTGCCTGATGCCCTGTCCCGCGAAAATAGAGCCTTGCGAGTGCGAGGTGCGAAAGACATACGTGGCTCGTTCGTGCAAGTACATTATGAGGTGTACAAGCGAGCGAGGAACACCAGCGTCTTGCAGACTGGTTTCTAGTGAACTCCAGGGGATGCTATCGAAAGCTCTCTGAAGATCAAGTGAGAAGGTTATGCCCCCTTCACACTGCCTTGTTATTTTGCCTTCGTAGCGATCCCTCGTGGTAATGTAGCCTGTCTGTCGCTTAAGTCGCACCGAGTGGCAATGGGAGAAAGCGCGATCGAGAGCGTCGAGCGTTTGCCTCTGTGGGAGGTAGGCATATTGCGGAAGTTTGGAGGCAGCTTCCTGCGCAAAAGGACGAATGCGGGAGGCGAGAAGTTTCGCCAGGACTTTTGCCATCGGCGGCAGTAGGGAAATGGGTCTAAGCGAACCCGGGCAGTTTAGGGGCTTAGAGGGTTTAGGGATGAGTGCCACCTGGATTCTATGCCATGTGTCTGGTAGATAAAGGCGCTCAGACTTAAACGCTTGATGCAGACATTCGTGAAAGACACTAGCAGCTAAGGGGGCGGCTGCTTGCCAGAGCGGAGCTGGAGGATAATGTGATGGGAGAGCCTTCCGTGGGAGATGCAGAAAAGCATTAGTTATCTCTGTGATGGAAAAGGTGATCGGAGACAAAACAGCTCTAGGTGATGGTTGGGTTGTCGGCGAGTCGTAGACAACGCGGAAATGCGAGAGGATCTGAGCTAGCTCAGCTGACGGCGATTGAATGTCGCCGCTGGAGGTCCGAAGTTGGATGCGTTTGGGCCGGGTTTTAGGCGCAAATCTCTTCAGGATGTTATGTAAGGCCGTCAGGCAGTGCTTGCCAGCCTGTGCGTCAGCAATGAGAGCTTCAAGGTGTTTCTTCTTCCTGGCGCGGCAATGTTTGCGAAGAGCCCTCGCTTGGCAGTCGTGTTGGGTGCTGAGCTTCCACCAACGTAGGATTGCGCCCAGATAACGCGAGGTGCTGGTTCTCAGCCAGGATGAGACGCGTGCCGGTAGGTAAGCTTGAACCGGTGTGAGTGCCGAGGCTACACAGTGAAGTAAGGCAGTAGAGAGGAGCTGGGTACGATTCTGATGCACTTGATCTCTCAGAGCCCAGAGAGACCTGACTGTGACCAAAGTTGTACGCTGAAGCTCTTCCTTGACTTGTTCCGCCTTGGTGCGGGTAGCAGGGGGTGGATTCTCTCTACAGGCGAGTGCCCAGGAGTCGTACATGGACTTGATGAGGTCCTCCTCGTCCTGGACCTGAGTAGGGAGATTGGCTATGAAGCTCTGTTGCGTATCCGGAGAGGCGCGAAGCTGAGCTTTGACACTGGCCAGCGTTAGACTCTGGGAGGCAGCCTGGTGAGCAGTGGGGTTTGCAGGCAAAGGAAATGTAAGATGCACGGGGCAGTGATACATGCCAGTTTTGGGCAGTATGGGGACTGCCTGGAGTGATTTGGCCTGGAGGGCTTGCGGCGTGGTGAGTCTGGCCCTAACAATGGCAAAGTCAATCTGTGTCACGGAGCCAGAATGGTGCTGGAAGGTGCCGGCCTTGCGACCATGGCGCCCCCAGGTGTTGAGAGCTGTCAGCGCATAGTCGGTAAGGATGTCCTGGAAGAGGTATTGGTCGTCAGGATAGCCCGAGCGGGGAATTGAGATACCTCGACCGACATGTGTGGAATGCGTCTTGAGGCCGCAGTTGAAGTCACCAATGAGCAACAAGGCGTTCCTAGCCGGGATAGATTGAACCCAGCTGCGTATTTTCTGCCAGACATCAAGCCGCTCATCAAGCAGGGCCTTGCGGCGTTGCGGTTGAGATCCAGGGCCTCTCGCAAGATTCCAGGCGTACTGGTATGTACCGAGGATATCTATGGCTGGCGCAGAACCTTGATATATGCGAAGATGTACGAGGCGACCTGGCAGAATTTCTTTATACCGTATTTGGTGCGGTGCGCATAGATCCTCATGAACTAGTAGCAGGATGCCTGCAGCCTTGGTGCTGAAGCCGGAGTGCACAGCATTCCAGCCTTGCATGTGAAACTCACTGGTGTCTGACCAGTGGGTTTCAGTGATGCACACGATGCGGTATCGAGACGGGCTGTCTTCTGCGTTCAGCCACGCAAGTAATTCAGCCAACTTGGACTGAGAGAGCCCACTACTGTTCCAGGTGAGTACATCAACATGTGGCTTAGGATAGGGGGGAGGTGAGGTGCAGCTGGCGGACTTGGGGGCAGGCTTAGGGGAATGAGATCCTAGTTGCTTAGCAGTCAAGACCCGACCGTGATAGGTGGTTCTGCCAAAACGGTTTGCTCGCTTCTGTGCCCGCAACAAGGATTTTTTGACATGCGCTGCTCCGTTGGGCTCGGGTAATGTTGGGAAAGTGACGGGGGCAGTGGCACACAGTTGAAAGCACGCAAGGAGAGAGAGCAGTCGAAGCGCGGGTTTGGGAGTTAAGGGGGGAGCAGCTAAGGAGGAAGCGCGATGAGGTGTGAGGCAACTGGGTGTTCTGGAGTGGGCAGGTTTAGGGTGAGAGCGTGGGGAAGGGCAAGCGCGGGAGTGGGTGAAGTCGCGCCAATCAAATGAGGAGGCCGCGAGAACAACTCGTCGTAGAGGCAAGCGCAGTTTGATAGACCTGACAATCGAGAGGAAGGAGGGTATCATGCGCTGAGAGCACATACTTAGTTTGATGCGTCTGGGAGAGAGACGACGGGAGGGGCGACGAGATGGAGGATATTGAATCGCCATCTCCTTGCCAGGGAGTATCGGATTGTGCGCCAGCTGTAGAAGGAGGCAGCAACGGTGTTGGTGGAACAGTGCACTGTGAGAGGATGCAATCTATCAAACAGAGAGCCGAATACAGAGGTTGGCCTCCAAGGAAACCACCGCAGATGTGGGATACGGCCGATAAGCTTCGTTCCTGGGCGAAGCCGGAAGAGCACTGAGCGATTGTGAACTTCGGAAGGATGCTGGCCTGCAGAGCCTTCCACCCTCACCCCACGCGACCACACGACGTCTACCCCGACCTTCAGTGGAGGACTGCAGTACAGTGTGCGAGACTTGCAGTATCTTGGTCGCGCCCCGGACTTGGGACCGGGCAGGCTGAGCAAAGGAGGAATGTCGATGAAGAGAACGTGCAAGCAGAAGCCAGACTGCCTGTAAGGCTTGGCCTGGTAGGCAGATATGCAAGGATTCAGCGAATTCTTGGTTTGCGTATATGCGGAAGGGAAAAACTGGAGGCCAGGCGACTTGGCCGATGAAGAGCGATAAGTGCAGCTCATAAGCGACAGTGAGAGGCTTTGCTTTGGCAGGGGCCCCAGCTGGTAGAGCCCGTCCGGTCGGCTGACCGAAAACAAAACACACAACTTGCAGCGCTTCGAGTTTGTGCTGGGGGGTCGGCAAGCATGGCGACTTATCTTTATTACGCTAAAGAGGCAGAGACAGGGTGCCTGCTGTGCACTTCTGGGCTGCGCTTGTGGGAACAGCCGTCGAAGAGCAATGCAAGGTGCTGAACGTGCAAAAAGCGCAGGCAGCTCAAAACCCGGAAGATTTTTAAACCCTATACCTGCAAGACTGCTGCTTAACGGCTGAAGACTTGAAGTCGGCGGCGATGTGGCTTGTCGCACTGCTGGACCTGGGGCGGGAATTACTAGTGATGTACCTACTGGGCTCAGGGTCTTAAGGCGGAGTGCAGCACAGCGTGATGGCAGCTTGAGCTGCGCGCGTTGCATCTGCCTATGTGCGAGGGCTAGAGGTGACAGACCTTGCGGGCCTGTCATTTGGTAGGACATGTGAAATGCACCCGAATGACTGCACACTAATGGCCTGCTGGACGGGGTGGATGGCGCCGAGTCGATATGTGGCACTGCTTCCACGCTGGTCCTTTGCAGACCTTGTCGAAGAAGGAGATGTGGCAGTCGCGCGCAGGCATCAAAGCAGCACCCCGCTTGTTGCAGAGCAGCTTCGTAGGCAAAAATGACCGAAGATTGACGGAAGCCCTCCTCAAAGTGAGCATGAAAAAGCCTGGCCAGTCTTGCTGAGTCGGTTCTCAACCAGCGTCCTGTAGCTGTGTATATCATGGAGCTGTACTCTCGAAGAATAACAGCGATGTCCGCGGTGAGCTGTCGAGCAACCTGGGCCGCGAGCGCACGGTCAGCCATCTGTCCGATCATGATGTCGGCTTCCCAGCTCCAAGCGACTGGTGGCTGAACAACTGCAGAGAACGGCAGAACCGTGGACACCAGAGTATCCTGCACTGCCCCGGTTGTTGCAGACACCTCCATTATAGGCGCCTTCGAAATTGAAGCAGCAGTCTCAACTGACTGCGTGACTCCGATCACTCCTGCAGCTGAGGCGCCAGAGGGATGTACTTGCAAGGGGCATGTGGTGAGATGCGACAGATTTGAGCCGATCTCCTCAGCACCTGTCGGCGGCATAATTGATGCCAGGGCTCGTGAGTCGTCGAAGGACCGACCATGTCCTTCCGGACATGCCAGGGTATATGTCGCTTCCCCCTTCAGTGCAGATTCATCCGCTGTTAGGGTTGCCAGATTGGCAGCAGCGCTATCTTCCGATGACTTGGTATCCATCGCAACTTCAGCTGCGATGTCAGTGCGGAGTGCATGTGAGATGCATGCGGTGAGCTGCATTGAGTCCAATGTTGGGCCTGGGCCAATCTCAACGGAACCAGTCAACTGTCTGCCGGTTGCTTGGGCTTGTAGATCAGCAGAGGTCAGGCCCTGTCCATCTTGATGTGTCCAGAGAGGGGCCTCGCCAGTACTGACGAGCATGGGATCCGAGGAATCCTCCAATGGCCGTTTTCTGGCCAAGCTCCCACATAAGAATGTCAGCAGCGTAAGGAAAGCAAGACGCCCTGCAATCATGGCTCACACTACGCAAGCAATCGAGTCAGCTCGAGTGCCTCTACGACCCTGAAGTCAGAGGGAGAGGAGGGAGGGTCAAGGAAAGAGACCGCAGACCAACGCACAAACGCAAACCAAAAGGAAACCACACCGACACCCCCGCTACTGCATCTTGCTATGAGCCAGGGGGCTTCCCCCCCCCCTTCAAACAAAAGTAAACACACACACACAAAACAAAACAAAAGAAGCAAAAGGCCAAGACGTTTCGAATTCTCTGAATCCTAAGCCGAGCACCCTCAACCCTGATAGCTGCCTCAGCCCCCCTGGCAGGAAGAGCAAGCGGTCTTCCCCTGGATGTTCGTGGCGCATCTTTCCCTGCATTGTGGGTTTGTATGGGTAGTAGGGTTTCGGGCTTTGAGGCTTCAGAGTTTCCGTGACTAAGCCCTAGGAATAATATGAATAACATTAACATTAATAATGCGAAAATGTTAATACTGTGTTAGTAATATGAAGAATAGTGATGACATTAATAATTCTAATGATATTAATGATATTAATGATATTAATGATATGAATGATATGAATGATATTAATGATATGAATGATATTAATAATCTTATAAGCTTAAAAATCTCAATAGTATTCAGAAAATTACAATATGATTCATATTAATATTGAACACAAGGCCTCTGGTCCAGTTCTTCAGGCTCCTGTCCTTGGGGCGTAGGCCCAGGTTTCGGGTGTACTGGGAGGAGTTCGACACCTTTCTTGTGTTGTTCTGGTATTCCTAAGAAACAAGAACATTTAGACTTTGAAGAGTTCGACGTTTTGGGGGGGCTACTCGACCATTGCCACAGCAGTCATGGCGGGAAATCATCATTGCCACACGCCCCGTTGGCAAAAAATGCCCATTTCATGTTGTCAGAACTCAACTTCGGATGACTTCTGGGCAGCGGCGACCCGAACACCGTTGGGAGTTTCCCATTGTACTAGCAGTCCTTAATAGGGATCATCATAGGGGGTGCTCATATAAGGGGGAACATTCCAACCCTAGAGCCTAAAACCTGCCCAAGCTCCCGCTGTGCGTCTCCGAGGTACGGGGTCATGGGGCTCTTCCTCTGCTGCTGCGCCTGCGGAGCAGTTTATGCTCCTCGGCAATGTCTGGGAGTCGGTGCAGGGATTCTTCTGCTAGGGTTTATCCGGGGGATTTCGGGCCCGTGTCAAGAACCAAGAGTTCAGGGTTCGGACCGTATAAGGCTGGTAAATTTGGGCTACTTAGATTCGCACAGCCGGCCGTGCAGATAGTAGAAATGTATGTAGGCAATCCATCATGCCAGAGTGTCATTTTGGCAATCACTGCAGGGTGAGGCTGACGAAGTCTCTGACAAAGGTGCCAACTGGGGAGGCAGAAAGGCAAGAGACAACTATCCAGAGAAGAGGCTAACCGTAACCAAAGCAGAGCCACGATCCAAGGCTCAACAGAGTTCAGGGGTTGAGGGCCCAAATCCTAAACCCTAAACCCTAAACCTGAAACCCCAAACCCTAAACCCTAAACCCCAAACCCCAATGCCCACACACTTCAACGTCTTCCTCCGAGGTTCACTGGTCCACGCGACGGAAGGCAAGCAGCAATCAGAACCAAGGCCGCGCGCTCCATTCCCATGCCCATAATATCGCCCCCCCAAAAAAACCCCTTACAGTCGTCTTATCCCCAAACCCTAAACCCTAAACCCTAAACCCTAAACCCTAAACCCTAAACCCTAAACCCTAAACCCTAAACCCTAAACCCTAAGCCCTAAACCCTAAACCCTAACCCTTAACCCCTAATCCCTAACCCCTAACCCCTAACCCCTAACCCCTAACCCCTAAACCCTAAACCCTAAACCCTAAACCCTAAACCCTAAACCCCTAAACCCTAAACCCTAAAGCCTAAACCCTAAACCCTAAACCCTAAACCCTAACCCTAGACCCTAAACCCCAAACCCTAAACCCGAAACCCTAAACCCTTAAACCCTGAACCCCAAACCCTAAACCGTGAACCCGATATGGCATTGTACGGCATCTTACGGCCTGATGGCGGATCGGGGAAGGGTTTGGGAGAGGGCACAGTCATGGACACCCAGAAAGGCACCCTCAGAGTTGTAGGGGCTGTGGTTGAAAGGGTCTAAAGGGTTTAGGGCTATTGTTTTGGATTTAGGGTTCGGGTTTAGGGTTTAGCAGAAGGGGCTTTTGTGCATTCAAGGGTTTGCAGCGTTTGGAACTGGAAGGCTTTCCAAGCCTCCGCCGAATCCTCCAAACAGGTTTTCCTCCCTGCTCCTATCTCATACCCGCTCAGAAGCGATCAGCTCTCGATCAGAACAAATGCCCCCCCGAGAGAGAGAGAGAGAGAGAGAGAGAGAGAGAGAGCGAGAGAGAGAGAGAGAGAGAGAGAGAGCGAGCGAGAGGGAGAGAAAGTGCGAGAGCGAGAGGGGGAGAGAGCGAGCGAGAGAGAGAGAGAGAGAGAGAGACAGAGACAGGGAGAGACGGAGAGGGGAGAGAGAGAGAGAGAGAGAGAGAGGGAGAGGGGGGGAGAGGGAGGGAGGAGAGAGGAGGGAGAGAGGGAGAGAGGAGGGAGGAGAGAGGAGCGAGGGGAGAGAGGGCACCAAAAGATCCTACTCCCATCGACAGGCCAGTGGGCTGGTGGCCAGGCCTAGAGCCGAGGCAGCCCGGCTCGGTTTGCGAATTCCGCGACCTCCCTCCCTGCCGGACTCCTCGCACAGTGTGCGCGGTTCGGGGAAGCTGCACAGCGAGCCCGAAGCATCCCCAAAACCCTGTGATTGTGATTGGCTTGTAGGTTCAGAGCTCATAGCCACACGCGGACATGTGTGTGTGTGTATATATATATATGGTACGCCCCTCGATCTGTTGCTAATGGTGTTTCCTTGGGAACCCTAAGCCGTAGAGCGTGGTCGATGTCAACGGACCTGCTTCGGCGGTCTCGTGATGAATATGATGGTTCCGGCACTCCGAAGAGCAGGTTTCCCTGAACTTCAGAGTATTTTGAAGGTTTCACTGTCTGCCGCTCATGCAAGCTCGTGTTCTTGCGGCGCAAAGCGCTTTTTTTCTCTCAGTGCTGCTTCAGACGGGGGCGGGTGGCTGCAAACTTCCCTAAACCCTCCAGCCATCTCGAAACCTTGAGGGCATCAGGTGCAAAGACACGATGCATCGTTCCTGAATCCCTGGAAGCTTTAGCACCCAAAGGCCTTAAGCGCCTTAAGCCCTTTAACAGCTCCTAGCAACTCCAAGCCCTCCACAAGTTCCCTTCCTCGAAGCATGCGGGGAATGCTTTACAGTTTCAGAGTTTAAGGGGCTCTCTTTGGGGCCTAGGGAGGTTCTAGAATTGTGAAGGGATTGGACGAAACTCAACCTTCCGAACCCAAGGCGCGCAGGGTCCAGAGTGGATAAGCTGCCTTGGGGGGGGGTTGCAGGATGTCTTCTGAGAAGGAGCAGGTTCCCATAAGATCATAAGGCCTTCAAATCCTTCATTGGAAACTCCGCTCGCGGAGCCGCACCCAATCCCGTTTGACTGCGGAAGATGGTTCCAGATGGGTGCTTCCGGAAACAGGGCATAGGGGGATAAACCCCCACAACCCTCGGAAGCTCCCGCAGCGTCTACAGCGCTGCTGATTCAGCCTGCATGGGCCGCACAGCGTCGACACAGCGCTGCTGAACCAAGTCCCCAGGCCATTTTCGGGAGAGAGGGACTCGGTCCGCCTAGCTATCAGAAAGCTGGACAGAACCGCTTCCCCAACTCGACTCGACTGCTCGGCAAAGGTTCCGAAGTCGTTGGCTGCTTTTTGCATGCAAGAAATGTGACCAGCGCCGCCGTAGACCCTAAAATTAAACCCTAAAGCCCCAAATCTGGCCCTCCCATCCCCCACCTCGGGATGTCAAGTCCTTTTCGATGAGCCGCAAGATCGCCTGAATGCTCAAGCACTTGCAGGCTTGGGGTAGATTTGGCAGGACCCTACCCCAAACAAACATCCCCAAAGCCCTGAAACCCAATTCCCGACGCACCCTACGAAGGGGATCCGAAACGCGACCTGAAACGCCGCAGGCAGATGAACCCTGAACCTGTAATGTACAGTTCTCAAAATCTCAGGTCCTTAAGAAGGTTCCCACCTCTGTTTTACTTTGCCCCTACAAACTCTAATCTCGTGAGCTGCCTAATGCACCCATGAGTGGTTGAAAGGGTTCAGGGTGTAGGGTTTAGGGAGCCTGGGCCATGCCGCACGCTTTCTGCTTTTATGGTGCACGACTTCCGCGACTATGCGCAGGCCTGGGTGGGGCGGGGATTGAAACCGCTCCTTGGAACTTTCTCAGGGCTTGGGGGTTTGGGGTTGCCCCCCCCCCCCACGTGCTTTGGACGCTTAACGTATGTTCTGCTCGTGCTCGCTATATCTTAGCTTATTCCCGAAAACCTTTCCGGGTTTGGGTTCTCGTTTCGCGCTTCAACGCGGAAGGCGCGCTGTGGGATTGCGTTCTGACAGAAGAGGCCACGAAGAGGAGGCGGTTATCGGAGGAGGGTCGGACGGAATGAATTTTGCGGGAGGCCACGGAGAGGACAGGGTCAAGGGAGTGGGGTCGAATTATTTTGATGGGAGAGGGGCGCTTGGACCGTGGGAAGCACGATGTGCGGTTGACGGAAGGGTGCGGGGTGGGGGCGGGCGAGGACAAGAATCCGCTTGATGGGGAGGGAGTAAAGGGGGGAGCCTGATCGCCGGTTGATGGCTCTGAACGGCTTCCGCGCCCTCCACGCGCTCCGCGCCCTCAGCGCGCCCTCCGTGCCCTCCGCGCCTTCCGCGCCCTCCCCCTCTGATTCTGATCCCTCCACGCCCTCCGCGCTCTCCGCGCTCTCCGCGCCCTCAGCGCCTCGCGTGCCCTCTGTGCCTTCCGCGCTCTTAGCTATTCTGCGGCCGTGTTGCGTCTATTCTGCGGGCGTTTCCTTTAAAACAAATCTGTTTACACGGCACGCACGTGCAGCATAACTCACCCCAAAGCCCGAAACCCTTGACCCAAAGATGGACAGATCTGTGGATGTGTCAGATCCGACCTCCCAGTAAGGCCCCTTTTCCCTGTTTTTGGTGGGTGTGTATCTTAGGTTCAGAACGACTCAAGGCGGATAAGGAGCCCTCTTTAAAGCCAAGATACTGAGGGTGCCATTTGGGCTGTGGGCTGCGGATCAGATATTGCATTTGACCAGATAGGCTTCGCTTGATGAGGGTGTAGGGATGGGGATGAACATCGTGTGCCAGAGGGTGTGTATCATGTGGAGTGTGACATGGACTAGAGAAGCCCTGCGTCTGAAGCTCCCCCTTTCCCCCTCCCCCTCTCCCCCTCTCCCCCTCTCCCCCTCTCCCCCTCTCCTCTCCCCCTCTCCCCCTCCCCCCTCCCCCTCTCACCCCTCTCCCCCTCTCCCCCTCTCCCCCTCTCCCCCTCTCTCCCCTCTCCCCCCCTCCCCCCTCTCCCCTCCCCCCTCCTCCCCCTCTCCCCCTCTCCCCCTCTCCCCCTCTCCCCTCTCCCCCCCTCCCCCCCTCTCCCCCTCTCCCCCTCTCCCCCCTCCTCCCCTCTCCCCCTCTCCCCCTCCCCTCCCCCTCTCCCCCTCTCCCCCTCTCCCCCGCTCCCCCTCCCCCCCTCCCCCTCTCCCCCTCCCCTCCCCCTCCCCTCCCCCCTCTCCTCCCCCTCTCCCCCTCTCCCCCCCCCCCCTCTCCCCTCCCCCTCTCCCCCTCTCCCCTCTCCCCTCCCCCCTCTCCCCCTCTCCCCCTCTCCCCCTCCCCTCTCCCCCTCTCCCTCTCCCCCTCCCCCCTCCCCCTCCCCCTCTCTCCCCCCTCTCCCCCTCTCCCCCCCCCCCTCTCCCCTCTCCCCCTCTCCCTCCCCCCCTCCCCCCCCCCCCCCCTCTCCCCCTCTCCCCCCTCTCCCCCTCTCCCCCTCCCCCCTCCTCCCCCCCTCCCCCTCTCCCCCTCGTCCCCCTCTCCCTCCCCCCTCTCCCCTCTACCCCTCTCCCCCTCCCCCCTCTCCCCCTCTCCCCCTCTCCCCCGCTCCCCCTCGCCCCCCTCCCCCTCCCCCCTCTCCCCCTCTCTCCCCCTCTCCCCCTCTCCCCCCTCTCCTCCCCCTCTCCCCCTCTCCCCTCTCCCCCTCTCCCCCTCTCCCCCTCTCCCCCTCTCCCCCTCTCCCCCGCCCCCTCTCCCCCCTCCCCCCCCCCCCCTCCCCCTCTCCCCCTCTCCCCCTCTCCCCCTCTACCCCCCCCTCCCCCCCTCCCTCCCCCCCTCCCCCCCCCTTCCCCCCCCTCACCCCCAAGCCTTGCAGTTTCCTGTCATTCTGAGCCCTCAGGCAATGTCCCTAGACACCCCCTGAGCATCCCAAAACACCCCCAAACATCCCAAGGGTGTGGTGGAGCGATACCGTCTCTGGAACTTGCACGGCGATAGAGGCGAGGATTCGCTGTCGTTTTTTGGGCTTTTGTTTGGACCTTCGGGGTTTAGGGTTTGGTTTTTGGGTTCTTGGGTTTCGGGTTTCGGGCTATCACATTTTCCCTTATTGTGCCTTTAGAGCATATCTTATATCCTTAAAAGCCCTCTTCTGAAGGAGATGAGGATTCGGCGTGTGGGTGTTTATGGGAGTTTCTGTGGTTTAGGACTTGGAAGGCTTTCGGTCTTTGGGGGTTTTGGGGGCCTCCGGCGTTTTGCGTCTTGGGATTTTGGGGGATCTTGGGTTCTCGGATCGGTGGGGTTTCGATCCAAAGGGCTATGTCGACTGCAAGAGCTTCGCTTGCGGCGTAAAAGCCCCTATAGACCTGACATGGTTGCGGGCCTCAGCCTTCACAACGCTCTGCCACGTGAGGGCCATGTGACACCCAGCCGTAGGGACGTGGGCCTTGCCGTTGCTTGGGGACGCTGCCGGGCCTTTCCTCACACATGCTCGGCTGCCTTGGCCGATGCCCCCGACCTTGGGTGTGGGACCTCTTTGAGGCCGTGTAGCTTCGGGACGCTCGCACAGCCGGCGAGGCGGCTGTGCAAGGTTTGGACCCTTGCTGGATGTTTTGTTTTGGCATTTTCTGGGACCATCCGATCAGGGCCTCCGTGGCTGAGGCGCGGTGGGCTCCGTGGGCGACATGCAGTCAGCAAGCACACTGCTCGGGCCCGCATCGTCGCGGTCGTGTGTCTGTACATCGCCGACTCTGTGTGCAGATGGTGCCACTGGGCTCTCTTCCTCCGTTACCACGCCGAAGACACACCAAGTTATTGCCTGGGGGGTTTCGGACAGGTGGTGTGTCGATCCAAGCCTCAGCCTGTACAAGCCTTGAGAAGGAAAGAGAGGGTGAGAGTTTAATTCGGTATTGGGGCGGGTTAGGCACTAGGTTTTTATGAGTATATATTAAAGTCTAGGGATTCGGGTTCAGGGGTTTAGCGGTTGAGGCTGGGCACACTGCAATGCACCAACGAAGCCGATTCACGCACTAGTACCCAAGCCCCCCAGCAGGCGACCGTACATCATTCACCGTTTCGGTCAGCGTTACCCGAAACCCTAAACCCTAAGTGGTCGGCACCTGAAAAGCCACTGTAAGCCCAAGTCCAAGCAAGGCGAATTTGGGCGGCTGGCCGGCTACGAGGGCATCCGAAGCGCCATCCTGGCGGGGCCTTTGAACAGTCGACCTCGTGCCTTAATTACCGACACTTGCAACCCGGAAACCCCCCGAATCCCTCCTACAAGCGAAACCCTCGGAACCCTCTTAATCCCTAACCCCTAAACCCCTAGCTCTGCACTCCTAACCCTGGAACCCTCTGAACCCCTAAAGCCCTAAACCTCATGCCTCCTTCAGCCCTAAAGACCTTGACTTTGAACCCAACTGTGACCGCCTCCTCAGGGAAGGGGGGCTGAACATGTCTGTTTAGGGTTTAGGGCTAACAGTAAAAAAAAATCCTGGGCTTTTGGCATGTAGGGGTTTGGGGATGCAGTGGGTTTTGAGGGCTTCGCGGTTTCAAAGCTTTCGGGTTTGGAGTTTGGGGGGTTGCAAGGTTCAGAGGTTAAGGTTTAGCGCGCTATCGGTGGAGGCCGCCGAGGATGTCTTCAAGGACCATGTCGTGCTTTACAAGACGATCTCTCTTTACGGATGGTAGCTTGGGGGCACATGGCATTTTTATGATGACCTCCTCAGACCTCCACCCCGAAAAGACTCGGAGCCACCGTGTCTCAGAAGCCCATCATGGCCCACACTCCTCTGAACGCCAACCCTACAAAGTTAGCATCAGTGCACGCCTGCTCATACCTATAGCGCGAGCATCCCAATATAAAAAGCCTGCTTCTCTAGCACCTGGTGTCACTACTCTAATGCGCGTGTGTTCTCATCTTATTTGTCGGATGTTGAGTTTGGTTGCTTTCTCTCCTCACAGTGTGACTGGAGTCTCCTTGAAAAATAGGCTCTGTGGAGATCCCATTTGAAAGCTGCCGAGAAATCACATGGGAAGTTGGCCTCTTACTGAAAGTATCCTGAAGTGGAGTGCTGCAAAGATCTTTTCAGACAGTTTAGTCAGAAGAAAGGGTCGGGGCCCCCAAGTAACCAAGAACCAAGGCTCCTGGAGCTCTCCATTCTGAGAACCAAGGCTCCCAAAACTCTTGGTTCTTGGCTCTTGGTTCGTGGCTCCCGGGCCGTGTCCTTAAGGACTTCTCTCACGAGAGTCTGAAGAAGTCGTCGTAAGCGCGCGGCATAAAACTTCCCGACTTTTCTGAGAATCTTTCAGCTCTCATCTTCAACCTGCAGTCTGAGGTTCTGAAATACAGGCTGAAAATTAAAACTCACTAAAAGACCCTATAAGCCTCGGACCCTTAATGCCCCATGAGCCCTTAAACCCCTGTAGCGTGGTCAAGTCCAGAAGGAGCTCCGCCCCCACCCCCCCCCCCCAGCTTTTCGCTGAACCTCCGGAAGCTCAAAGCTTTGGGGGTCCGTGTTTTGCGTTTGTGGCTGTTTAGGCTGACCATGGGGAAGGCACGTCTTTTCTTCTTCCCATCCCTCCAGATTCGACCACACCTGGCGTTTGGGTGGGTTTCGTCTTTTTCCGTCCCTAGCCCAGAGTAACCCTCGATCAAAAACAAACCCGAACTCTCACTCAATCGCGGCGAATTCTGCGTACAGCCAGAGACATTGGTGGTGCTGTGTTCTAGGTTCCCTTACAGCCTCGATGCAGGCATGCTAAATCATGCCGCTGGTCTACAAACACCTGCACCCTTCACCCGAACAAAACTGGAACAAAGCCGACAGCAACAGGAAAAATGGCCAGGAAGAAACCCTAAACCCCAAACCCCAAACCCTAAACCCTAAACCCTAAACCCTAAACCCTAAACCCTATACCCTAAACCCTAAACCCTAACCCCAAGAGGTGGATGGCCTGGCTCGCATGGGGCGTCTTCATCGAAGAGCCCCTGGTGCAGCGGCGCTTAACAGGGATTAAGGTTGACGGATCGTGAGGCCCTTATACCCTTGTAGGGTTTAGGGTTTAGGGTTTCGGGTTTCGGGTTCAGGGTGGACTTTGGAGCCAAGAGCCATGAGGGCCCGATTCAAACCCTACTCTGTAGTGGGGAAGGGTGCTCTACTTTGGAGGGGCACGAGAGCTTAAGGACTTGACCAGAGGCTTCTACAGGATGTGGGATTAAGGGCTGAGGGTTTCGGAGCCAGGCCCGACAATTTTGGAGGGCGGCTGCAGTTTGGGGCTTCTGCAGGGTCAGCGGGGCTGCCTGTTGCCTCACAGGTTTAGCGATTGGGGTGCCATGCTAACCCCTGGCTGGATGAGCGCACATCGAAAGTTGAAAGCTCTAGAGTCCAGACACCAAAGGTCGAACGGAAAGACGTACCTAGAGCAGGGGCTTTGCAGTACTCTGGGTTGATTGTTGGCAGGGTTTAGGGCCTTAGCATGGTCAGCACCTTTCAACACTTAAGGTTTTGAGGCCCCAGTCCCAGAACCCGAATAATACAGGGTTCGGAATAGTTACCAATAATGTTCCCTTATGGTCCCTTTCTAATTTGCTACAATGGCCCCCCAAAATCCTGTTCTAATTATTCAGGCTC
The DNA here is from genome assembly GCA_905221605.1 of Symbiodinium natans. Classification (NCBI taxonomy): domain Eukaryota; class Dinophyceae; order Suessiales; family Symbiodiniaceae; genus Symbiodinium; species Symbiodinium natans. Next base: position 681,332 of record CAJNDS010000990.1, read on the forward strand.
CTGCAGTACCTTGTGAGGTGTTTGACAACAGTCTCCTGGACAAGAGGCTTTTCTTTGCTCCGCTGCAGCTTCGGGTGTTCGAGGATGGGAACATGTTCCCCAGCTTCGTGTCGCTCGGAGAATTGAGCCCGAGGGTGTGTTCGAAGATCGTGAACACTGCAAACACCTCACCACTTTACCTCAGAGATAAGATGGCGGCTCCTGCTTCACAGACCTGAGAACCTCTGCACCTGCTCAAAAGAGTTTCGGTTCACTTCAGAGCTTCGGGTACACCTTAGACCCCACAGCACTACAACTCAGAGCTCACCTCTCCAGCAGCTTCAGTTCAGTAATTTTCCTCAGATGGGGCAGGGGGCATGGAGAGATCGGATTTGTTTTGCAACCCTGCTGGTGGCTTTGGTACCTGGACAACCGCGGATGCGTCACAGATGCTCTTGCCGGCCCTTGCAGTGTGCGGCTTCCGGAAGCTCAGGCTGAAGTTGGGGCTAGTGGGGGCGCCAGCGTCAGCCCGATCAGGCCTAGAGCAACACTCGGCTTCCGTGGAACTTCCTGCCCCGTGATGCCATCGTTGCGCTGGGACTCAGGGCCCTGACACTTGCGCGTTCCGGTGTGTGTCTTGCATTCTTGCACTCGTCTCACATCTCCCGCGGTGGCTCCGTGTTCCTCTCGCTGCTGTACCTTTCTTCTGCACCAGCTTGTTTCCTTTGCTCTCGGTTGTGAGTCCATCGCTCCGGGCCACCAACCCTCCCAGACCAGATGCCCGCCTCCTACTTAGCTTTATCTTCGGCTTCGAGCTTGGGTTTGGGTTTGCAACTTCAAGAGGCCAAGCCCCCCATGAAGCCATATCTCTTAGGACATCTTGGGACATCTTGGGGCCTTTCCAGCAATATCGGGTGCAAAAACAGGGGTGTAGGGTCGGGTTCTTGAATGCCGTGGCTTTAGGTACCCTCAGCTCCGAGCCGCAACTGAGGCAAAATGCTTCCGTTTGCTTGAGGCAGGATGCAGAAAAGGTTTTCAGGTTTGGGGTTTTGGTAAAGTGCAGTGGCATGTTCTCTTCCTTCAGGAAGGTGTTCAGGTTTTCGGGTTCGTAGGGGTTGTTTTCTCGACAATCCCATTGGAAGGCAAGACAAAAAGCCCGATCCCCAAGAGGGCGAAACCTCTTAAGACCTTCACCCATGGGTTTCCCTACCACCCCCCTCTATACTACCCCCCCCCTAGGTTCCCTTAAGCACCCTTAATTATGCTTAATTTTCCTAAATAACCTTAATTATGAACCAAGGGGCGTAGTATAGAGGGGGTAGTAGGGGAACCCAGGATTCACCTCCCGAATCCTAAATTCGGCGCGCGTGTGTAGTTTTTTTCCTCTCAACCCGACATCGAGATGCCGGGTTTTTCGAGCCGAAGCCTTCCTTTAGGGGTTCAGGGTTGAGGGTTTAGGGTTTAGGGCTTCGAGTTTAGGGAGATGAAAATCGGGCGAAACAAGATGCCCTGCAGGTATTCCGCCTTCAAAATGGTGCGCGAAGCGGATGCCGGCAGGCGCACGGTACCCTTTGGAGCAAATCCGGGTTCTTGACTTGTTCAATCTCGCGAAGAGCAGGACCCCCAAGCACCCTACTGCTAAAATCCGACACCGCAAAGCCCGATTACTAAAACGCTAAATCAAAAAACCTAAGCCTTTTAAGCCCTCAGCCCGAAACCCTACCAATGCGCGCCCAAGCCTCGTTTTACAGGGCCTTTGGGCCTTTGGGTCGGGGATGAGGGTGAGGGCAAGAAGGCCGCATTGGAAAAGCATTGTGTGCTTAAACGGCTTTGGGCTTCCGGGAGTTCTGCTGCCTTCTCGCTCCTGGGGAGTTGGGGTGGGCCTCAAGCACTGCAATGAATCATGCCCCAAGCTATCTATGCCACTCACAGGGCTTCGATGCTTGTGGTTTGGGCACATTCCGTATCTTTCGAGTTTGGGGTTGAGGGCGGCTTTCGAGATCCCTGGTGCCCCAGCCTGCAGGGCAAAGCTGCTTGGGGATGGCACGATGTCCTACGGCTTCCACCGGGTCGGGAGCAAGCGCAAGAGGAAGCGGCTTCGCTCAAGTGGCGTAAGTTTAATCTAAGGCCCTGGAGCTTTCAAGAGTTGGAGTGTGCTTGACCACCTCAGGATGTGGAGACTTTTCAATGTTTCGGGGTTTTTTCTCGCCGGGTTGGGGTTTTTGATGCTTATGGTTGTGCCCTGGGTCTCTCGGCTTTGCCCCCTGGGCCATCGGAAATCCCGGAGTTGGGGGTTTCAGATTTGCGGGAGTTTGGTTTTGGGGCTTCAGATTTTGGGTGCCCAGATTTCCGACGATGGTCCATATGCCTTTATAGGGATTATAGTAGCATCGGGTATATATATATATATGATCCCATTTTCGGGTGCTTGTAGGCTTCAAGGAGTCTTGGTTTTTGAGGGGGTTTTGGGTTGTGGACGCCAGGCCGCCTTGCAGACTTTTCTCACCGATGTGATGGGATATGAGATGTTTTGCCAGTGCGCCCAAAGCGAGTTTGCCAGCAGTTCACCAGGCATGCAACCCAAAGCCTCAAGCCATTCGGCCCTTCCCCCCCCCATCCCATCACGAAGACTCGAGGCTCGTTTACGTGGTTCACTACCACCAAATCGGCGTGGCGCGGCTTCATAAGTCAACGTGCTGGGGTCCAGGCTTCGCACCCCCAAAGCCTGGAACCGAAAGCCTCTTTGTGCCTGGGTAGGCTCTGGGGATAGTACATACACACACGTGGTTAAAGCTCTCCCTGAATGTATTTAGGAGAGTCATACTTCGGAAGGTCTGCTGTCAGAGGGTTTCAAGGGCCAAATAGCTTCTAGGTGCCGGATCTGGAGGAAATGGCAGGCTCTCTGGGATGTTGGGTTCCAGAGTTTGTAGGGTATAGGGGACTGTTTCCCAACAAAGCCATGGGACTCTTAGCTCCCATGCTTCACAGCCTATGACGCAGCCCTGAAACCGTTAAACCCACAAACCAGCATGAAGCGCTTGGAAAGAGTGCTGGGCTTGCCCGCAATTTGTTAGGACGACCTGCTGTATCGAAGCTGCCATGACTTGGTCTACTGCGAGTTGGACGACCCTGGGCCCTTGTGAGCGTCGGAATGAGGGGGGGTGGGATCGACTCCAAGAGGGTTGAATTGGGTTGTGCCGAGAGTATCTGTGTAAGTTACTAGAGAGGCCAAGCATGCTTAGGACTTGGGGAGGTTGCGCTTTCAGGGTCTCGAGGTTGCTGGATGGCTGTCGGAGTTGAGGTGGGTTTGGGGGTTTTGGGGGTGCATGAACTTGGGTCAAGCCCTAAACCCGACCCCTAAACCACCTCCTCAAACCACCAGTTTCAAGATGTTCTGCATCCTCTTGAGCCTCCAAGGACATGAACAAGCGGGTCGCGCCCCTCTTGACTGAGAGTGAGCTCGCGCGGTGCTCCGCTTTAAAGGGCTTTGGGGGGCTTTTAGGGTCTACAGGACTTGGTGATGACAGAAGAAGTGCAGGCTTAGGAGTGTACTTGTTCACGAATGCAGACAAGCACCTGTGAAACACAGCGGGACCGCCACACGAAGATAATGTGACTTCTCGCAGGAGGGCCCTCTCGGAAGGGCCATCCAGACTCCCCCCCATTATCGGAGGGACGTTCAGGGTTTGCTTGTGCAAGCACGAAACAGGCTTGTCTTGAGCGCTTACAAGGGCGTAGACGGGTCAAAAGAATGAAAGGGTTCTGCCCCGGCATAGTTGATTTTCGCTATGGTGTTGGGGGCCCAGGGCTATGAATTGTAAAGCAACTTGATTCTTCCGTGAACTGGCACGGCGATGAGAATGCAAATGGCTCATGAGAGTAATGGGTGTTTCCCAAAATAGGGTACCCAACCCCCAAAAGAGGGTACCCCCCCCCCATTTCAGGAGATCCCAGATGAAGTAACCTCTCCCGTAGCCCGCTAGCAGGTGTAGGTTGGGGCCCAAAGCAGCCACGAGGCAAGGGATCGAGACGGGCAAGCAGTTTGCCGAGTACCTGGATGCGAAGGCTATTTGTGAAAGCGATGTTGTTGATCAGCGTTCCGGTTGCAAGATCCCAAGAGATAACGGGACTCTTCATACCCATGTCTGATGGTTCGGGGGTGTTTAGGGTTTAGGGGTTTAGGGGTTTAGGGGTTTAGGGGTTTAGGGTTTAGGGTTTAGGGGGGTCGCTTGTGATGGCAGAGAAAGCCCCCGCAGCCTGCATGGCCGCCAGCAAGGCTTTGGGAGTTGTGGTTCCATCCTTGCATGGATTCTTGTTCCCGCTATACAACATTTGCCCTGAAAACTCAACATTTCAGAACTCAAACCCTGAAGTAAACTTTCACCCTCAACCCCAAAACCCCCAGACCCCAAACCCCAAACCCTAAACCCTAAACTCCAAACCCTAAACCCCAAACTCCAAACCGCACACCGAAAGCTTGGATAGGTCGGCGCCTGGAGGGACTCGCAGCACCCGCGCCCTGGAAAGGTTAGAGGAAAAGTGTGTTTAGGGCATTTCGGGTTTGGGATGTCACGGGGCTGTTTGCCTGTTTTATGGGGTCCTCTACTCCTTTCTACCCGGAAGAAGAACGGTTGCTCCTGGGTACGGGGTCGTATATATTCCCAGAAGTGACCCTACACCCCAAACCCTAAACCCTATGTGGCTCAAAAAGTGGGGAAAGGCTGGTCCTGCAGAGCTGGGGCATTCGCATGCTTGAGTACCCTTGGGTTTGGGGGCCCTTATTGATTCCAAAGGGGATAATAAAGAATATAAGCAAGCCATGTTCGGATTTAATTCAGGGGAAGCTTTTCGGGTACAACCTCAGAGGTATGAGTCTTAGTCCCTTGAGATTCCGCGTGTCTAAGCCTAATTCGGACACCCCGTGATACCCTCAGCTTCTCTCGCTTTAGGAGTTGTAGTTTCTGATACTTACGTCAAGCAAGAAACACAAAAGGTACTTTGCGGCAAAAGCAAACAAGGAGCTTTCCTAAAGCTGAGCATGAAAGCCCTAGGCCCTAAACCCTAAGCCCTAAACCCTAAACCGCGCGCCCCGCTCAGGAGCCATTTTGATGGCCTGTTGGCGACGGTGGGGGTACCGGATCGGCTCATGCGGCTCAACCATTGTTAGGCTTGTGGGTTTCTAGTGTTTAGGGTTTAGGGTTTGGGGTTTGGGTTTGGGGTTTAGGGTTTGGATTTTGGGTTTGGGGTTTAGGGTTCAGGGTTTGGGGTGGCTTTGTTGGGAATGTGAGATCTCGCGCGAACTTGAGGCGGCGAATGTGCGAATCACCAAGAAAATGCTTAAACCCTCGACCCCAAAACCCCAAGAAATTGTCGAAGGTCTGCCTTTCTTTTGGGGACCTGAGGCACCGAGAGTCAAACGAAGCCCTCACGGGTGCGCAGTTCCTTTATGACCCCGTTGATGGCCCCTTTCCCTCCGCGATTCCCCTAAACCCTAAACCCTAAACCCTAAACCCTAAACCCTAAACCCTAAACCCTAAACCCTAAACCCTAAACCCTAAACCCTAAACCCTAAACCCTAAACCCTAAACCCTAAACCCTAAACCCTAAACCCTAAAACCCGAACTCCCTAAAACCCTGAAACCCTACAAAGCCCAGGAAAGCCAACCTCAACCTTTTGGGGTCTGCGACGACCGATGCCTGGCAGACAGAGCGGCAAAGTGCCTGGGAGCAGCCCCTCCGATGAGTTTGGGTGGGTTTAAGGTTTGAGGGTTTAGGATTTCGGGTTTAGGGTGTTTAGCGTTTAGGGTTTGGGGTTAGGGTTTAGAGTTTAGGGTTTAGGGTTTAGGGTTAGGTTTTTTGGCTAGGCAATTTTCCTCATTGGAGTTTTAAGAAGCATTGCTCAGAGGGTTCGACGGGCCAACCTAGATGATCAGCGGTACTACTGGAGTTCCTACGGCTACTACAGCTGTTTGTCCTGCTAGCTAGCACTACCACTATACTACTACCGCTGCCACTACCACGACGACTGCACTTGCTACTCTCGATGTTGCTGCTAGAACTGCGAGGCCAGCACTTTGGGAATTGGGCTTGATGGAGACAGGATTTACGGTTTCCTCTGAGTGTTGCTCCCGATTTCTTTACATTGCCCGCTACTATGCATGGTAGGACAATTTAATTCAGCCCCGCCCGTTGACAAGGTTCCCTGGAAAATTGCGAAGTTTGCGACCCGGGGATCCCAGGGGCGGGGGCAAAGAAACACTTTTCCCTCCCTCTTAACCCCTCAGCTCCTTGAAGGCTACGTCCCTCGACCCCTCCACCTCTCAACCTCTCAAGCCCTCAATTTCACACCATTGAGGGCATCCAAAAAGTGCTGAGGGGGGTGGGGCTCAACGATACTAAGCCGAGAGCAACATCAGGGAGCCCTGAAAGCTTCAAAGCCCCAACCCTCCCACCCCCAACCCGAGAACGAGGTTCCTCGACCCGATGAAGCCCGCCGCAGATCTCACTGCCGAACTCAATGGCTCCCTGGTATCAAGCAGATGCATCCTGATATCCGGCCAGACCAAAAAGCCCTTGGAGCGGGGGGGGGATTCTATCATGGTGTGTATTTAGGGTTTAGACTTCATGGAAGGGTATTCTATCACAGTGTATTTCGGATCACAGTGTAGTTCGGATATTCGGCAAAAGGGATAAGAAGCATGAAGGGGTCCGCGCCCCAAAGCTGGACAAACGCGCAGAAGTCTCAACCCTCGGATTCTAGTTGCAGGGCCGAGTCCATGTTCCGAAATCCAAGGAGTGAGGGTGTAAAGGAGAAGCAAGAAGCGAAGCCCAGAATCCGAACACACGTGTTCCTGCCATCTTTGACGTCCCACACCCGAAGCCCTAAACCCTAAGCCCTAAAATTCGAGGCGGGGGCCCGGGGAGTTCTAGACCAGTGCAAGGAACTACAGACACGAGCCGCGTTCCACCCGAGCTCAACCCCAGTTCACAGGGCTTTACATTGGGTTCTTGTACATGGGTTTCGAACTTTTGGGTTTAGGGTAGAGCCCATCTGCCCGCAAGCTTCGTGTTGAGGGTTTTACAAGTTGTGTCCGGCAACCCCTTTCGCAAAACCGGTTCGTGTGCAGAGGCTCGCCTTGGTCGTGGTGTGTCACCCCATGCATCTGGCGTTCGTTGTACGAAGCATGGAGAGAAAGCCTCAAACCTGGGAGTGCAAAGTGGGCGGTTGCGGTGGGCATGGCTGCAAGCCCTGCGACTTTCTAAGCCCCAAAAATTAAGCCCCTCCAAATCTCCCGTGCCATCAAGCCCTCAGGCCACAATGGACAAGCTGGAGACCTTGGGGACAGGCGGAGCGCTTCTAGGGATGACTCAGAACCAGTAGGTCTTGTTGAGGTATCGGGTTTTGGGCTTGACGGGGCTTAAGGTTTTGGAGTGCAATTATTTGGGTCTCAGATTCCAATGGCTTGAGCTACGGCTACGCTGCAAGGGCTTCGTGTTGTTTACCCTACACACCTTAAGCCCTCAGCTACCTCTTCCACCTGTAAGTTGCGCACAAGCCGGGTTTCTCGCAGTTCAGTCCCAGCAGTTCGAGGGTCCTTGTGACCTGAGCCCTTAGACCTCTGAAACCCTAAGGCTTAACAGCCCTAAGAGCCTTAAACTCCAAAGCTGCAGTTTTGCCACATCTGGTCGCAGGCTTCCGCTTCTCGAGCTCATGCTCAGGAACTCCACGGATGATGTGAAGGAGTCGAAGTCAGAAGCCATAAGATCCGACGTCTCATGCATCTGCCTTGCAGGTGTGGTAGGGCTTGGCAAAGCCTAGGATTTGCAGCGGCAATGGATCTCTTTCGTTCTCTGCTGCCGTTGGGCAACTGCTTATACAAGCTGGCCTTTGCATGCCACCTGAAAATGGCATGTGGTTCTAAACCCCCTGTTCTCTATGCCAGTCCGTGGGCTTGACTGGTTTGCAGAGTTTTGGGGTGATGTTGGTGTTGACTGGTTTGCACCTTACCGTAGGAACTTGAGTTTGGAACAACTATGAGACTGTAGCCCCGCAATTGCCGAGAAACAAAAGAACATCCAGGGTATAGTCCACGACGACTCTAGGGCTAAGTCACCCAAGTTCGGAGATGCACGTGGGGTCCTTTGAGTATGAGAGGGGGACGCCTTGGAAGGGTTTCGGGGGGTTTAGGCTTCGGCGTCTAAGGTGGGTCCCAGGTTCGGGATGTTGACATCAAGGGGTATTCTTAGGGTTCTCAAGCCCCAAATAGCACACCCTAAACCCTAAACCCTGAACCCTAAGCCCTAAACCCTAAGCCCTAAACCCTAAACCCTACACCCTAAACCCTGCTGCCAGGAGAGGGTCCGCAACCTCCTTTCGCTGCTTCAGTGTGCCACTTTCATGCGACGCTCGGCTTCCTTCTATTACCTTTTTTGCTCCGGGGCTCGGGCTTCTGTGGCTGGGACAAAGGGAAACTAAGGGTGAGTTGCAACTACAGCCTTGTCGAGAAAAGGCAGACCCGAAAAGTCTTCGGATGTGCACCTTCGGGATTGGAAAGCAAGTGAGATGACAAGTTGCTTAGGTGATTCACGGGAAGCATCAGCTGTTGATCTCGAGTTCGCACGCGAGCACACGTTGGTGCTGCAAGATTCTTTTGTGATTCGCTCGAATTTCTTTCTACACTCCGACTACTGACCCCGGGGCAAATAGGAATGCACAGTTCTTCTGAAAGGGCGTGCGCCACCAATGCGTGCCTTCGTCAAAGCGTCCCATAGCCGCAAAGTTTGCGGAAGCTCCAATGATAAGTCTGTAGAGCCTGCCCGAGAGCGCAAGATCGACCACCGTTGTCAGAAAGCTGCTGCCGATGAACATGATCGTAAAGTGACGTGCAGAGGTCCCATCACAGGAGGGAACATCATGACATCTTCGACTCGAGTGATGTCGCAACTGACAAAGCTTTCATGGAGCGGCAGGGTTCCACCGCTGGGCTGGACACCTCAGCCAGGGATCGCGAGCAACTTCAACACAACGGGACGGGGCCCACCATCGTCACAGACACGCTTTCGCTCCGGTCACGGCCTTCACATGTCGCAACCCCTGTTTAACATTGGCAGGCGTTGCTTTCCAGGAAGATTTTGGTCATTGGAACAAGTCAGCGCCGAAGCCTGTCCAAAGCCAATGTTCAAAAGGGGGCGCGGGTTTGTTGGCCTATTGCGTGGTTCAAAAGCGGTGCAAGATTTCGTCCACCCACAGTAGGCCCTTGGCCTTTGCTAGACTGACCTAATGCCGGGTGTCGGAGGCCCTAGGCCCTAGGCCCAGGCTTTATTGGACCCTTCAGGACCCATGTTTTTCTCCAAATGCAGTCGGACCCAAGAGCAGCAAAGAGCCGGGAGAAGCCCCAGCCCGAAACATGCGGTGGTCACGGTGTCACGATACTGTCATCCTATATCCTATGAAGCCGCCCCACAGGTTTTCGAATGAAGGAGGCGATTATGGGCCCTTGCTGGCGAGGCACCGGCAGAAATTTCGGGTCTCTGTGCGTAGAGTTCAAAGTTTGGGGGGTGCTTGGAGGTTTTTTTTGCGATTTCAAAGCAGAGCTTCGGGTTTGGGGTTCAAAGAAGTGCGGAAAGCCGACTATGCACAACGCATGGGTTTGGCCAAAGAGCCGCCATCTGGGAACCTGCAAAACCTCAGGGGAGTGTGGGCCTTCTCCAGGAAACGTTCCCAACCTCAAGACTACATGAAGCAGGGTTTACACTACTGTTACTGGCGAGTGTATAATGGTTTCCATGTATATATTGGGTGTCCTATTGGGGATACAAGAATATAAGCCCTACTTCATCTAAACGTTCCCCAGAGCGGAAGTCCAGAAAGAAGGAGAAAAGCGCCCGAGAAGGCCCTCCGGCCGTCGAACGCAAAACCTAAAACTTTTCCCACGCAGAAATCTGGACACAAACCCCCAACTTTATCACAGCACTGAACTAAAGTTCTTTGCAAGGCATCCTTCGACAACTCTGCCTCAGGGCATGGGTGGGCCCTCATATGCGAAGGTATGATTCGGTACGGCTGGCTTGAGTTCGGCTGAGATTTGAGCTGCTTCGTTCCAAGTACTGTTTGGGCGGACTCGGAGTGTGCATGTCTTCACACTACTGCGTAGAGGTGTACATTAATGCCACTCCCTAAGCCTACAACGCCAAAATCCAAGAGCCCGTAGATCCTTAAACCCTAAAGCCCCAAGAGCCCTTTAAACGCCTCAATCCCGGAAAACCTGCGGAGGGAACCGTGGTCCTTTCCCTCTGGTGGTGGCGAAGCGGGACTTAGACGCCATTGCCACGCTGCCCGCACTTTGTTTTTTTTTCACACGTGCCCGGGGGTTTGAACATGTTTGAACTGCTCAAGGCGCAAGGCCCTTAGCGCAAGAACCCCTTAAGGACTTTCACTCAACGAGAGAGAGTTCGCCACTTTCAGTTCTGCTGTGCTTCTGGGAATGAAGCAGTATCCGGCAGAGTCCTGGGCAGCTCCCGGCTTCTCAGACATCTAAAGTTACTAGGGCTTCGAAGGGCTAAGTCTTTGAGCTTGGGGTGGGGTCTCGGGCTTGACACCGTCTAAACCCTGAGTCGAACCTGAGCCACTGGAAGTCATTATCATCATCAAGGCCTCCTACCACTCCCCCACAACGACCGTCGGATGGCCTGTGTAAGCTGCAAGACAAAAAGGTCTATACAGTGTTCCACGCCCCAAACCCAGGATCCCATGTAGTCTTTGGCCCGGGCTTTCCCCTAAGCCGGTGGATGCTTCGACTTGGCATCCCTGCGCCCTTCTGACACTGGCCTCGGCCCAGGCCAGCCGACAGACGAAGGATGCCATCCGCCTGCTGGACCAGGAGTGTTTAGGATTGAGGGCTTTCAATTTCGGGTTTATGGCTGGTTTGGGGTTTGGGGTTTGGGGGTTTCGTGTTCCAGGGGACTGAGAACCAGGGCCAAATGGACGGTGTCACCAAGCTTAGGTTAAGCTACCATAGAGAGGGGAACGGGGTTTCCTTTTTGCGGCAACGTAAGCTGAAGCTTGCAGCAGCCCGAGGCCCCGCGCCTTTTAGGGGTTTAGGGCTGAGGGTCCCCAAAACCGTTCAGGGTTTCAGGGCTGATTGTCCCCAAGCCTTTGCTGCTCTTCCCCCGCCCGCGGCCGTCCCGGAGGACACGGCCAAGCACTCGGAGGCGTGCCCGGGGGTTCCCAATCGGGGGCCATGACTTCCCGGAGGCCCTGAAAGAGGGCCTTTGAGTGCCCCCCAAGCTTTAGGTCCCAAACCCCGGACCCGAAACCCCAAACCTTAAGGCCCTCAAAACTCTAGCTGGAGGCCCCGGTTTACGGGTCTAGGGATTAGGGATTAGGGTTTAGGGTTGAAAGGGAGAGCTTGCGCGCGCCGCCTCGGCAGCCAAGCCTGCCCCAGGACAGGAAAGGAGGAAAGAGGGTTTCGCAAAAAAAGGAGGAAGGGCAGGGTCGGGGGGGGGGTGAGGGGGGGGGGGGGGGGCTCCAAGGGATTGGGGGGGGTCCCACAGGGCGGGGGGGGGGGGGTGGCGTCAGAAAATTTGGCATTGGGGGGGAAGGGTTGGGTTAGGGGGAAGGAGGCCCGATCCGGGTCTGCTTGTTCCCGACGCTTCTCGGCAGGAAGCCGAGGCGAATAATTTCCCAGGTTTGGTATCCAGGAGTCTAAGAAGGATTTGTTTGGGAATAATTGTCCGAGGGTTGAAACGGCCCCCCGCCTCGAACAGCGACGCACGTCGCAACCATTCAACAACAGCCCTAGAGCCCGCAGACCCTACACCCTAAACCCCAAAACCCTTCTGGCCCCAAACGTCAATCCCGAAGATTTTCTACACGTCCTAAACCCTACAACCCTAAACCCGAAGTAAGAACCCTAAACCTCAAACCCGATAAATATAGCCTTAGGACCTCGGCGAGGGATGGAGCCGCGTCCTCCTCCAGATGGTGTTCGCGCCCGCTTTTGGGCTGCAAGACGCCGTTATGGGTTGTGGGTTTATGGTTTAGGTTCGAGGGGTTTATGGTTTAGGTTCGAGGGGTTTCGGGGGTTTGTCAGTGGAAGGACTTTGGAGCATCCAAGGCTAAGCGCTCGCAGGGTCTACGGGGTCGGACTGCAAACAGACCGGTGTTCTGCTGATTAATGCTAAATGCTACACTATGAGCAGGCTGTTGTGAATATTCAGAAGGCACCCTTGAGAATGAACCCTCCCTGCACATTGCGAAGAATTCGGAAGAGGGGGAATGGATGATGCAACGCTGCTGCCATGGTGCAGACACCCCGAAATGTCCGAGTCAGATGCAGTGACCCAATGGTCTAAGCATGAGGGTGCGTACCGAACACCCGTGTCTAGGCCCAGAGGGTCTGAACGCGGTGACCCTCAACCCTACACGCCCTGAACCCCAAACTTGCCCCTGTTGCAGGAGCTGGCCGATCGCTTGGCCTACGTCAGCACGCAGCTCGGTGAGGATGGCCTTTCAGGAGCTTTCTTTATTTTTTGGGTACTTATATTTCCTGCTAGGTTCCAAGTTCACTAGAGGGAACAGTACTCGAATCACACAAGAACAGAAGAAAGTGGTGTTGGAATGGTATTGTTGATTCCCGAAAAGCAATGCCAATGACTTGTCTGTGGCATGGCGTTGCCGATGCTTGAGGAATGAGAAATCCCCAAACCCTAAACCCTCAACCCTAAACCCTGAACCCGAAACCCTAAACCCTAAACCCTAAACCCAGCTTTGTCCATTTTTGCCATCCTCGAAACATGGCGATATGTCGGGTTAGGAGTCGCACTCAAAAGCCCGGGTCATGTCCATGTCCTCTGCACTTACCCGGGGTGTTGGCGGGCTTTGTTGTGAGTTGTCTGCTCCTTTGGAGTTGTGCCAGAAAGGGCGAAGGAGTGACATGAACACCCCGTTTCAAGTCCCCGACAACCAGGCCTCGCGAGAAGGCGAGGTCCTAAACACTAACTCCCAGACCCCCACCAAAAAAATCACAAATCCTCAAAACCGTACGCCTCCCTGGACAAAAAGCACGCCCAAGAACTCCCGATCCAACCCCACCCAACCTCGGCTCCAAACCCCCGCGCCCGAGCCCAGGAACTACCTGGCTAGCAACTTGAACCTGGTTTGCTGGGGGGGAGTTTATTGGTTTTGAGAGGTGTTTGAGAGCTCCCAACAGTTAGGACTATCAGAGGGTGTAGGGTGCAGCTTTCAGGGTGAACGGACAACCATCAACGTGGTGCTGCCAAGGTGTCAAAATTGCTTTTGGCATTGAGGTTTTAGGGCTTTCCGGGTTCCGGGTTTCGGGGCTTCACAGGCGTTTTTAAACCCCCAGACAAACAATCCTAACCCTAGATATGCTGAAAATTTTGGCAAGCTTGAATACCAGGGGTGAAAGGCCCTTATGGTATTTTTTGGCCCTCGTTTCGTCTCCAGGATCGAATACCCCCCCCCCCCCCCACCATCCCGAGTTTTTTAGATGACAAGTCCCAGTCTCGGGGAGAACAGGCTCCGGTACCCATCCTCGGTGCTACACGGGTAGTGGCCTAGGCCTAAAGTTTAGGGAGTTAGAAGTTCAGCGTAGTGTACGCAGTGTATACCACGTCATGCAGGATGCAGGGCTGGTGGATGCTCATGCTCCGGAACTTCCGAGGCGACAAGTCGCCAGGGAACCTCGAACCCGAGTACAAGAACATGAGCTTCACTCAGGTGGGGGTTTACGAAAATCAGGGACGCTCCTAAATAGTAGGATCCCCTTACAACAAGGACCCCAAAATGGTACCCCCTTGCAGGTGGGGCGTGGCCCCCTGTTGCCCCCAAAGCCCCTAGTTCTGCTTCTGAGAGGCCTACGAGCTTCTCAAAAACAGGGATGCTGGAGACGAGGTCACTGTCCGAGTGCGCCTTGACTCCTAGAAAGGCCCCGCCCCCCGCTGCGATGCAAACCCGGCAGTCCCCAAAATCGTATAAGCCCTAAACCCTGAAGCTCTCGGGAATTTCTCGATTCCAACCTGAAAGCCCTCAGAGAAAGTGGCGGCAAAGTGCAGGGACTTCAGTCTTTCAGAGGGTGTGGGAGCTGGGATTTTTGGGGGAATGCTCTGAGGCTCATGCGCCAAAGCCAGTCCCATGAGTCTGCCCTGCCCACGCGCCTGGGCACTTTAGGCTTCTGACGTTTCGGAGTTGAGGCATTGCTGGAACGTGGCTGCTGGTACCTTTGCCAGGAGCAGTTTGCGGGCATTCGACACACGAAGGGCCTTGAGAGCGCTTCAGGGTTCGTAGCAACTGACTACTCTTTCTTTCTCCCTCACCAACCCTACTCCCGCAACTTTACCAAGCCAAAGAGCCGATTGGCAGAAGGACGCGGTCGTCTTTGCCAACTGTTTCCGACAATTTGGTGCCAATCTGGGGAGCTGACACCGACGGCATTCGGAGTGAAGACAAGCCACGCAACAAGAACGTATGGAATGGTAGGGAGACAACACGTCGCAGTAAAGGTGATTGCGCAGGCCATCTGCGGTGGCCTGAAGGTCTTTTCTCGCCTTCGGCATCCCTGGGTGACCTCCACGCATGCCTGCGCAAAGACACTTCTCATGGCCGAAAATATTGGGCTCAATGCTGGACTCTTCCAGGGGGCATTTGTCTACACAGTCCGTTTTGCCAGCTCACGGGCAGCTCGCCACAGCGATTGGGATAATCAACCCGCCACTGTTGCTTCGTCCTCACAGCACACCGGGGACTGTGCACATTATCAATGGGGATTCGCGGCCCTGGCCGCCGTCGTGTAGGGTTCAGGGTTTCGGGGTGTGGGAGCGAGCGAGGTCTAAAGGGTAAGCCCTGAACTCTCAGAACATCGTAGAGCTATGGGAGACCCAACAATCCCAGCCGTCCTAGACCAGCACGATGATCCAAGAAACCAAGGTACGTTTCACATGGGAAGGCAGGGCGGGTTCCCAAACCTACAGGGCCTTATGGGGTTTTGAGAGCTGCGCGTTTGTGATTTTCGGGGCCCTCGCAAATCTTAAACAAGCTTGAAGACCCCGAAACCCTTGCAAACTCTACAAATGCACGGGTGGATTAGCATGGATCTTGATAGGGCCAAAACTGGGCTAATAGTTTGGATATCAGCCCAGTAATAAACCCCCCCCCCCCGCCGCCTAAACCCCCAAAACCGAACACCCAACACCCGAACCGAGAAACCTTTGGCACGTTTCGTCCGTTGGGGCCGCGGGTCTCTTTCGGCATTTCGGGGTTCCCGGCTGGCTCACAGCCTTGAGGCAAAGAGCCCTGAAGACTTAAACCTGAACCCCCACCTGGAGGTTTTCCAGGATCAGAAATACATGACCCTGGTGCAGCATGTCCTGAATGACATGCGCGCCACCCTCTTGGGCCACTTGCTCGAAGATGGGACCTTGGGGGGATGCCCTGAGATGCTTAGAACTGCTAGGGGTGCGATCCTTCCGTCCTTCCGACTGATGTCGTCTGAAGCCCGGAACCAGTCCAGGGGGGACCTCTTGGGGACTTAGAGGTAGTCGAACCCTTCCTTCTAGGGGAATCTTCGCAACTAGGATGCCAGAAAGAAGGGCCCCAGTTTGCAGGCCAGGCCTTCCGAGGCGTTAGCTTGCAGCCCAAAAACCCTCGAAACCCCAACACCCAAACCTTGGGATGTTGTCCCCTTATACTAGCAGGGATTTGTTAGGGAACATCCCAACCCAAACCCCCCTAAGGCCCCAAACCCCAAAACCAACCCGAGTAACCCCCCAAACGTGAATCCCCGGACCCCAGCCCAGGTGAGATGGTCTTGCCGGAGCCGCAACCTCCCTGGTGGCTTTGGGCTACGTTGGGCGTGCCTTGCCAGGAGAGTTTGGGGTTTAGGGCTTAGGATTTAAGGGTTCAGGGTTTAGGGTTTAGGGCTCAGTTTAGGAGTTGACGAAAACTGCTTTCTGGAAGCAGTTTGTGCCCACGTGGAGACTTGGGGTGAAGTGTCTTGTTGGGGACTTCGGCCACCTCAATCTCTCTACACCCTAGATGCCCCAGATGCCCTGTGGACCCCAACATGCCCAACAGACTCCTTTTTGACCCCCCTTGTACATCCCTTCAATTCCTGAAGCCACGAAGCTCTGTACTCCCCCGGAAGCCTCCCCACGCCCAAAGACCTTGAACCCGAAGCCCTGAACCCTAAGCCCCAAGCCCTGAACCCTCCGGTTTGGGGAGCACCACGTTTCCCTAAGCCCTAAAACCAAAAACCCAAAACCTAAACCCCAAACCCCAAACCCTAAACCCTAAACCCGAAACCCTAAACCCTAAGCCCTAAACCCTACCTAGGCCGCCCCCCTACGTTGGGCGGCGGCGCCTAAACCCCTCGACCTCGATGGCGCAAGCCGACCAGGTCCGCCTCCACAGCTCGGTCAAAAATCGGCACCAAACCACAAGCCTTGCAGCCCGGCGTTGGGGGGCGGGGGGGGTACCCAGCCCCAGGGGGTCTCGGACCTTTCGCAGCAGCGTGCCCAGTACCCCCTCAGCACCTGGACCTCCTGGCCGTTCCCTGCGACCCCTGAAACCCCTTGTGCTTGGCTGCAAGCGAATTGGTGATGGAAGACATGTTATTGGAAGTAAGCACTTGTCCTGAGTTTAGGCCGAAACCGTAAAAGGAATAGGTTAGGCTGGCTTTGCCGCCTTGGACGGCGTGGGGTGGGAAATGGTGCTAGATGGCCTTCCACAATCGGGCCAGACCTGCTCTTCGCACCTGACGAGGCTTCGAGCCTCTGCTGCATCCTAACCTTCACAGCATCTACGCCCTTTTAGCAAACCCTAAACCCTAAACCCTAAACCCTAAACCCTAAACCCTAAACCCTAAACCCTAAACCCTAAACCCTAGACCCCAAACCCCAAACCCCAAACCCTAAACCCTAAACCCTAAACCCGAAACCCTAAACCCTAAGCCCTAAACCCCAAGTGATGCTGCACGTGAGGTTCTGGCTGCCGCTGTGGCGGCAGTTTTCCTGCGCTGGCGCTTCGCGGCAGCACGGCCGCGGGCGCGGCTCCTCAGCGACTCCGGCCGCTGGGCTTGGATTTGAGGGGTTTAGGGTTTTAGGGTTTAGGGTGTAGGGGTTTAGGGTTTAGGGTTTGGGGTTTGGGGTTTAGGGTTTAGGTGGGAACGCCGGGAACGCCGAGCTGGAAGTTCTAGGCCCCTGATTCTGAGTTGGAAGGCCGCCTTGAAGGTCCACTATATAGGCGTAGGTATATCTATCTGCGGCCTGATGCTATCTTGCCGGTCAATCATTGCTGTCAGCCTTCATTTGGGACTTGTATTTTGCGAGTCTTGGGCTCAGGTGCCGGACATGTTGCCCCAACCGACCCAAACCACAAACCCTAAGCTACCCAAGCGCAAGGTCTGGCTCTTGCTTCTGGGGGGTCGGACTCGGGCGTGGAGCTGACACACAAGAGCTTCGCCCAGTGAAGCCCAAAAGGGTTTAGGGTTTAAGGTTTAAGGGTTGAGGGGTTAAGGGCTGTTCAAGGGTTGAGCGGCGAAGGGTTGGGTTTTTGGGAGTTGGAGGGCGGTTTTAGGGGCTTCAATCGGGCTTTGGAGGCTTATCTTCCTTTCGACCCCAAAAGACCTACAGCTGTACGCTTGAAGGTAGGTGGTGGGGCCCTCGACCCTACAAAATCTCGCGAGGCTGTGCTGTGATCGAGTCACCTTTTACTCGAGCGCCCAGGGCTTCTACCGGTAAACTACCGAGATACAACATGAGCCCCCAGGTGGGCATAGTAGCTGCCTGACTCTTATGTGTGCCTGCCTCAAACCGAAGCCCTGTAGGCCCCCGACCATCCATGAACCTCAACGTAGGAAAGGTTGGTTCGGTGAGGTTGGGTTCACGTCTTCAAGACTTAGAGGCTGTTGGGATTTGAGCTCCCTACCCTGAAGGAACACAGTCATTCAACAAGTCCAGGGGGGGATGTCCAGAAAAACCAAAAGGCCAAAGACACCGTGGATGTGGCATCTTGGGGAAACCCTCCCAGGCTTTCAGCAGTAGACCATGGCATGAAGGCAACGCATCCCAGCGCAAAGAGGAAGCTTCAGCAAGGGCCTTAGGGACAGCATGTGCCACAATTGAGCCGCTGAACGTGGAAGCCTTCCGGCGCCTGAAGCTCCCTTAGCTGCCATGGCGCTCCTCGCCAAGGAGCTCCGGGGGGTTTAGATTCTGTAGCCTAGCTTAGCATGGGAGAGCATAGCCGATAGCATGGTCTAGTAACGGCGTATATACGCAGAAGACAGCATATGGAACACACAGCGAGGTGCTGGAAATTACACAGCCTCAGAGGGATTTGGCCCTAAGCTTTAGCGTGGCTCTGTGAACTCGTCAGCCCTAAACTACCTTCAGGGCCACGTTTAGGGCCATCTTTAGATTTCTTTGAAATCGGTTTTCGGATGCTGGGATCTTCCCCAGGCGTTTGCTGTGGGCGCCACGCCCTCCACGCTGCCCGTGCCAAGGCTGAGGACTTGAGTTGGGGGATTTGGGGCTTTTGTAGGCTTTTTGGTAGGTTCTATAGAGGGTGATAGAAGTACAGAGCACAGGGTTTCGTAGGTTTTTCGTCAGTTTTCCGTAGGTCTGTATGGGTTCCCGGGCTACAGGGTGATAGGAGGTGATAGAGTCGTTGGGCTTTAGGCCGTTGCCGTCGCGGGGCTTGTGAGGGGTTGAAGGCTTTGAGGCATGCGATTGGCAATGAGGACTGCTCCAGATCACTCGTGAGGCAGGCTCAACTCTTAAGGCCTCTAAACCCTAAACCCTGAACCCTAAACCCTAAACCCTAAACCCTAAACCCTAAACCCTAAACCCTACACCCTAAACTTAGAACCCTCGCACGCCTTAAACCCCTCAACTCCTTCGCAGGCCTGGCACGCAGATCCGGGCGAGGCGCGGAGTACCGGAGCCGGGCCTCTTTGCCTGCATGTGTTCTGGGGTTTAGGGTGTAGGGTTCGGGGGGTTCAGGGGGGGGTTCTCAGGGGGGTTGAGAGGTGTTCAGGGGGTTTGTGGGAGGGTCTGGGTTTTGGGGGTGCAAGGGGTTTAGGGTTTAGGGCATTGTGATTTCGCGGTGTTACCCGGTCTGATGTTCTGCTGGGCGGCTTTCCTCAGTCTGGGTCTTATGGGCATGCAAACAAATTCGGGCCACCCTCAGAAAGCGTGGAATATCAGGCCTCGAACGCTGCTTCACATCAAAAGAGTGTCGTTCCCACGGGGGGGGGCAACGTAACATCCTCACCCCCATTTTCCTGCAGCCTTGGGAGCCGCACCAGATACTTAGTGGTCATACTTATACCCATATCTGTAGCACCCTTAGGCATCTTTATGTATATAGAACCGAAGGGAATATTCAAAATAGAATTTGATTGTTATTAAGCTTCCAAGGGGAGTATAGATATTCGTCTATACCCAACTAGGTCCGCCGTTTGTGCATATACAATCCGCCTTTTGGAGAGGATCGGCCAACCCTTGAAGCCAGCCACTCCTCCTCTCAACCCTCACACCCTTAAGCCCCAGTACACCTAGGCCCGAGACCCTAAACCCTAAATACCCCCAAAGCCTGATACAGCTAGTTCGACCCTAAGCTATATGACCCCTGAGCCCTCGAGCCTAAGCCCCAGAGGCGCCAAGCCCTAAGCCCTAAACCGAGGTGTACCGTCGGCAATTGTAGCGGCCACCTCAGTTTTGGTGGCAGGCGTTGTGGCGAAGAGGCAGTCTCCCATCTCAGGGATTTAATTAGGAGTTTAGAGAGGCTGAGTCCGAAGCCCTGACATGTGCGTGAGTGATGCATGCAGGACACTTCCCTATATGTATGTTTATGTATGCTTATGTGTGTATATACATATATATATATATATGCGTATATAAAAGAACAATATTTTTAGCTGGGGGGCAGTATGGAGTTGTCAGGGACAAAACCCTAAGTGAACCCTAAACCCTTCGGGCTTCGGGCTTGCGTTCCTTGAGGGTTGAGAGGGGCGCCGGCATCTTGGCACGAACACGGATCCCTGGAGCACAAGTCCCCCAAAAGTCAACCGAACGCGGCTTCGGAGTGTCCGCCCAGACGAGGGGTTTAGGCGGTTTAGGGTCTTTAGTGTTTCTGGTCCCAGTATGTGGGCTAGGCTCCTGTATAGATACTATGAAGCACAAGAGGGCTTGACCCGACCCTGAGCCAGTTGCCGGGAGGCGGAAGGTGGTCGCGCGGGCGGCCGCAATGGCCATGAGGGCCCGGAGCCCAAAGACGCAGGGCTTGGGGTTTAGATAGTTTAGATGTTTAGGGGTTCAGGGCTTCAGGGATTTCCGGGGTTTAGGGTTTAGGGTTGAAGGGTTTGATGGTTTAAGGGTTCAGGGGTTTTAGGGGTTTAGGGAGGCCTCCCCAGCCGCCAGCATAAAAGTCTTCACTCGGGTCTCAGGGATCTCTTGGAAGAGTGGAAACACACACGTCGTTGGGGCTTCTTGAAGATCGAGAGCTTCGTGGCTTCACCTCACTGAAGTCCTGAAAGCTACCATCAAACCCCCAGCTAATCCCTGACCCTGGATCCAGCCGGCTGAGAGATTGCTCCTCGCTTGTCCGCACTCGGGTTTATGGGCTGACAAGTCTGCAACGAAGCAAGGGCACAGGGTTTGGGGTCTGTGGTGATTTTAGGGTTGAAGGGGCGGGGCTTGGCTTTGACTTCTGGGCACCAATTTTTTTGCAAGGCACAGTCCTGAACTAAACCCTGAACCCCAAAACCCTCGGGCCCTAGGGCCCTAAGTTGGAACATAGCCCTTTCAAACCCAAACACCCCCTCATTGAGACTTCGTTTCCCTTGCTATGCTGCTATCCAAACCCTGAACCCCAAACCCTGAGCCCTCAACCCTCAACCTTCTCAACCCACAAGCCTCAGCCCTCTTCACTGGACCAAGGCTTCGGAGCTGTCTGAGCCCAGGCCCCCCTGCCCGCCCCGCCAGCTGGGCTCCGAAATCGGGATTGGGTTTGGGGTTTTAGGATGGACTGGAAGTTGTTTCCTTTTTTTTTTGATGTATGGTTTTGCGAGTCCAAGGAGGTGCAGATCTTCAGGGAGTCTTTTGGTGGATTCTACGGTATATGTGGATATTGAAGGTGGGAACCCAGAAAGTCTGCAGAAGGATCCCGAGACCCCAGAATAGTCGTATGCGAATGAAACACCCAACAGAAAAGGTTTCCGGAAGGACGAGGACTTAGAGGGTTCACCATTCGTCTATCTTTTGTCTTTCTTTTCGACTTCCCTTGCGCAGCTGGATGTCTGATGTTTGAAGGATTCGCCACGCTGTGGGGCTCTACTGCTTCGATGCATTG
The DNA here is from genome assembly GCA_905221605.1 of Symbiodinium natans. Taxonomy (NCBI): domain Eukaryota; class Dinophyceae; order Suessiales; family Symbiodiniaceae; genus Symbiodinium; species Symbiodinium natans. The sequence goes on from CAJNDS010000990.1 coordinate 702,678, forward strand.
GTGGTTGAAAACAAGATTTTTTCCCGAAAACTTAGGCCCCTTCCCCCCTTCCCCCCTTACAACAGACGCCGGCCTGATATATTCGGTTGTCGGAACTCACTCTGCAACCCAGGCGAAAATTGGTACACTGTACCGCAAGGACGCAGCCAGCTGCAACGCGACCCCGTAGTATCTGTTCTCTCATCCTCAGGAACATCGAGTGCCAGAGCCGGAGCCCAATAAACTTGTCATCTGCTGGAATCTACTGGAAAACTCATTTGGCTCGTTGTGCGGCTCTGGCCACTGCAAGTCCCAACAAGAGGGTTTCATGCACTCTGTACCACTTTCCCTGTCAAGGTTTTTACCCTGTCAAGGTGTTATGGTTTTTGTGGACCACACAAAAACCCTCTTTTTAGGCCACATGAAGGCCCAAGGCCTCAATGGGGGAATCACTTCCGACCCCATTTTTGCCCGCGTGCGCAGTCGTCGCGGGACCTCTCGCTGTCGGTGTTGACGCTGGCAGCGCCCGGCTTTATGCCGAGGCGAGGGGGAGAGGCCCTAAATCCTATAGAAGCTCTGACACCTGAATGCCAAACCAGAGCCCCAAGCCCCAAGCCCTAAGAACCAAACCCGACAAAGCCAAAGCCGTGAACCCTGAAAGGCCTCGTCGAGGGCTCTTCAGATGCTTCGGCATGGGAATGACCACCGGGGCTGATAGGGTGCACTGCTGGCCGATCAGAGTTTTGGGGGTTTAGGATTTAGGGTTCAGGGTGCTGGAGAAGAGTTTCAGGGTTCGGGATTTTGGCCAGAGCTGAGATTCTAAACACATTGAAGCCCGATCTCAGAAGCAGAAGCAGAGCCCTTACAATAGGAGCACCCAGACTAAATCCCCAAATGCAGACTCAATCTGCTTACCCTAGTCAGGCTTTGGTGTGATTAGTCATGGAGGAGAACGCTCATCTGCCATCTGGGATTGGTTTGAATTCAGCTCCATGGGCGCTATGTCAGCAGTTGTCTGCACTGGCAGTTTTCGGGTTTGAGCAGTTTTCAGCTAGTGATGTGTCTTTGGGGTTGCAGGTACGGTAACTCCTAACTTTCTTCAGGACCCTGAGGTGTGCTTGTGTTCAAGGGCTACAGGTTTTTAGTTGAGGTTTAGGGCTTGAAACTGCCGGCTCTAAGCCCCTGGGATGCAGGAAGTGGCACCAACCGTCCAGGCCTGCGCTGGGCTTTTGTGGGTTTTTGCCTGGAGTCACATCCGAAGCCCCAAGCCCGTAAGAACGGCGGCTCTAGTTCGGCCAACATGAAGCATATCTGCTCTACGGACGTGGGTTGAGTATGGGTTGGTTCCACGCCTTTAAGCCGCAGATCCTATCCTCAGAGGCCCAGAGGCCATGAGCTTAGGGCCCAAGAGGGGTTAGGGTGGAAGCCGGAGTGCATCATGAGTTTCGGTCCCGAAGCAGGCACATCCCGAAACCCAGAGTTCCAGAGAAACATGCCCCTCTGAGCTGAAGCGCAATGTCTGATCGGAACTACTCCCTCCCCCTCCCTCGACCCAAACACCCTGAACCCAAAACTGTTCCAGACGATGCTGTGGGAAGGTCGAGGTGGATCGGTTTGGCAATTGGTTGACGACGCTGTCGGAGGGTTTGTTTCTTGGAGCACACTGCCCAAAGCAGGCCCTGGCTTAGATGACCGCAAGCCCAGCACTTGTCAAAGCAATGTCTTGTCTTCGTGTGGGGCTTGTCGCAATCATGTTGAGATCGTGATTGGCATCTCAGATTGCCTATCTGGATGTGAGCAGACTGATGACACGGTGTTGCTGGCACATGCCAAGAAGTCGAATGCCACGTTCAGCACCAACGACAAGGTGTATGTCGACGGCGGCTTGTTCGCAGAGGGCAGCAGCCTCAACGCTGGCTGCCATGGGCAAGCAGCGAGCTCCATCAAGGTTTGCGGTTGCGGCGTCAAGGTCGTCGCTCACATGTTGCCGGCGTGCCTGCGTACGCGCAGTTTGACGCGCAGATGGCAGGTGCGATTGCGGCACACCAGACTGTGACGAGAAGCCGTTTCAACTACAGGGCGAGCTCCTTCGAGATCTCGGCCTGCTGATTGGAGGCTGTGTGTGGGGGGCTACTTGTTAACAACCCAGGTCGCACATCGCTGTAGACTTGTGAGCTGACCGCCCTGTTCCACACATGCGAAAAAGCATATTGCAGTTGATGACGAGTGCATGCAAGTGTGAGGGGGGTGGGGTGGGGTGGGGGGGGGGGGGGGTGGGGTGGGTGGGGTGGGGTGAGTTTGCGAGTGAGAGAGAGAGAGAGAGAGAGAGAGAGAGAGAGGTGTGTGTGCGTGTGTCTTTTGGTTGTGTGTGTATATACACGTGAGTGCATGTGCGTTACTCACGCGTGCATGTCCATACGCTTTGATTACATGCTCCATTTTCTTCTCCCGCCCCTCTGCTTTGCACCTCCAGCAAGCCCACGGCGGCTTCGGATCTGATCATATCTTCAGCAGGTGTCAGTGGCGGCAGTAGCTCGTAGTAGTTAGTACTTAGTAGTCCTCTCTTTTTTTTTTTTCGGGGTCTCAAGAATACACTGCAAGCAATGTGATGTATCGAAGCTAAGGGTCTTTAAAGTGTTCAGTCTGACGGTTCTAGACGGTCTCACCGAAGGAGTAGAAGCTCGGCTGCTGCCACTGAGGCCCAGAACTCACACCCTTTAAGTCCTTGTGGTTGCCCCTAGATACCTTGAGCAACCTGAAGGGCCCTAAAACCCTTATAAGGCCCTAAAGACCCTCGGAGCCTGAGCCCTTGAATCCTTGGCCCTTAAGTCCCCAAGCGCCGGAGCACCGGATCCGCAGACGTCCCCGATGAAGCTGCAGCGCGTTGTGGTGGATGCAGGGGCCCATGGAGTTCAGATGAGACAGGCTTGTTGTGTGGGGCGTGGGGGGGTGGGGGTGATTCCGGGGTGATAGGACAGGAGGGGGGGGGGAGGGGAGCGTTGGGGGCGAATAACTTGTTTGGCGTTTAGGGACTCAAGAGGTTCAAGCGGCGTTTGCAAGGTGAGAGCCTGAGGCCCTCAACCTTGAACATCCTCAATCCTCACCCTGAACCTCAACCCTAAGCTTGAACCGTCAAAGGCCTCACAAACAGGGATAGCTGAGCCCCTGTAACCTTAAACCCCGCAGCCCCTAAACTCCCGAACCCTAAGCCCGGGAGCTGGGTGGGATCTCAAAACCCCAAGACCACAACTCCAAGCTGTACCCCGGCAAAGAACCTTGAAGCCAAAAGCCCGCAACCCCAAACCCAAATCCTCAAAAAACCTGAACCCCGAAACCGGGCCCCGCACTCTAAATTTTGAACCCTTCCGAACCCTCCACCCTCCGAACCCCTCCGAACCCTCCGAACCCCTCCGAACCCCCTCCGAGCGCTTCAACCCGACGACCCGAAGCGAGATCGGAAACGACGAGCAGAGGGAGAAGGAGCTGAAGTTCTGGTGCGGCGCGGCCGGGATGAAGGCGGGGGGGGGGGGGGGGCCGAAGGTGAGCGCTTCAGCCCTCACCCCGAGGTCCGAACCCAAAGGGTCTACCTCAGATCATTATGTTGGTCCTTCTTATGTTTGATTCGTATATTCCTTCATGGAAAGGTAAGCCCGAAATCCTGCAGCCAAAGCAGCGAAAGGCCCTCGAAGGCCCCGAGCCCGCAGATTCCTCCGAGCTCGAATCAGGTGCTGAGCGACGGGCCAGGCGCGGAGGGGGGGGGTAAAGGGATCAGGGGAAATAAGGGGGCTTAAGGGCTATCTATGTTCAGCCCCGGCGGGCCACCCCCCCCTACCCCCCCCCAAAGGGTCTATACTATGGTACTATACTACTATGGTTTTGCTTGTAATGCCTTCGACTTTCCCCCCCCCCCCCCCTGTGGTGTGGTTGGGGGTTTGGGTTTAGGGTTTGGGTTTAGGCTTTCTTATTAAAGGTTGACGATTTAGGCTGTAGGGTTTTAGGCTTTAGGTTTGCGGGTTTGGGTTTAGGGTTTGGCTTTAGGCTTTCTGATTAAGGGTTGACGGTTTAGGCTGTAGGGTTTTAGTCTTTAGGGTTTAAGACTTTTCGGCTAGGGTCAAGGGTCTTGGGGTGCCATGGGGGATGGGGGGGGGGGGGGGGGGGGGGGGGGGGGGGGCGCAGGACGCCCGACGCCGAACCATATATGGGTTAGGGCTTAGGGCTCCTCGCATTCTGAAGGTTGGTCGAAACCCTGAGCGCATGATAGTAGCGCTCAATCCCCAAAGCCTGCTCAGAAGCTGCAGCTTCACAAGGCAGAGGTCCAAATCAAACCGGACCAAAGGAACCTAAACCCCACTGTAAACCCTGAGCCCAAAAACCCTGAACCCTGAACCCTTGGCCCCTCGGCGGGCGCCAGGGGCGGATGGCCAGCGGTCGGTTTGCGTGGGCTACTTGCCCCAGCGGCTGGGCAAGGTTTGGGGTCTGGGACAGGCCCTGCTTATGTTCTCAACCCCGAACTCCACCAGCTTTTTGTGCTGCTTTTCCTTCAGCAACCCTAAAAAGCGCTGGAGCCCATCAACTCCTGAGTTCCCAGGCGCCCTGACGTCTGAAAGCCTGAACTCCAAGACCTCGCTTCGTGGTTGATAGTTGATATCGTCCTTCCCACGTGCTAGGTTTTCCGAAACGGGGGCACCCAGCGTGCCCCGAAATGCCGAGCTTTGAACGCCAAGGAAGGATCCAGGCGCCTTCGCGATCGAGCTCAAGGCACCCCTTGCTGCCCCTTGCTGCCCATGAGGAGGGGGTTCGGGCGGTTTCCACGGTGGTTAGGGGATGTGGGGGCTTCAGGCTTCGGAGCAGCGGCCCGATTCCTTCATCGTTCCCAAAAAAGCCCTTCAAGGGGATCAAGGAGCTGCGCGTGTAACTTGGGTACCTCTCAGCCCCACCCTTGCCCCAAAACCTCTGAGCCCTAAAACCTGGGCAGATCGACCCCAGCGTGCTGACGCGCAAGAGACCGAGCCTGCTGAACTACTCGGCGATGGCCCTGGTGTCTTCAGGGAGCTGGGTGATGCATGCCCCCCAGCACGTTGCGGGTTTGTGGAGAAGTGTTCTGGTCCTCAGGAGGGGGCGTGGGGTGGGTGTGGGCATTTTAAGGTGTCAGTCGGACTTGGAGCACCTCATGATTCACAAAGGTGATGCAGCCCACCGTGAACGCCCTGTGCTTCACGCAGGTCAGCCAGCCCGATACTGTCGGGCGCCTCGGAAATCCTGCGCCAGAAAGACCGCCCCCTCCACTCAAGGCCTAAAATTTCCGCCTCAGCAAGCCCCAAAGCTAACTTCCAATAAAATTCCCGCCTCAGCAAGCCCCGCCTCAGCAAGCCCCAAAGCTAACTTCTAAAAAAATTCCCGCTTCAGCAAGCCCCAAAGCTAACTTCCAATAAAACTCCCCCCCCCTTAGCAAGCCCCAAAGCTAACTTCCAAGAAAATTCCCCTCAGCTCCCCTCAGCAAGCCCCAAAGCTAACTTTCAATAGATTTCCAGACATAGGGTCAGGGGCCTTGAAAGGATGTTGATGTTAGCGGCAATTCTCGCGTCGGAGCTGCCATCTGTCAGGTCTTTGACATGTACGCCCGCGTGGAGGCTTCACCAGGCGGATCTGCCGCAGAGAGATGGGTTTAGGGTTTAGGGTCTAGGGTTTAGGGTTTAGGGTTTAGGTTTAGGGTTCAGGGTGTCGGGTTTAGGGTTTAGGGGCGGGCTGAAAGGGGGTTCTCTTGGGCATAGGGGGTCCCCAGAGGGGCCCAGTTGGTTTTGAAAGGGTGGTTTCAGACGGGGATAAAGACGGCAATGGTTGCTTCTTTATGAAATCCCTGTTCTTGGTCGGAAGAGGCCCAGCCGAAGATTGTTTCGCGAGGCGGACAGGCCCAACCTGAAAACCCGAAAGCCCCTGAACCCCTCTGTCGGGAGATTGGGTTTTAGGATTTGTTGCTTCATCAGGATTCGGGCCTCTGGGTTTCAGGCCTCGAAACCGAGCCGACAACTCCACACAGCCCCGAACCCTGGGCCCTGAACCCGACACCCGAAAGCCTTTCTTCCTCCCCCCCCCCCCCCCCCCCCCCCCCCCCCGAAGCTTTAAGCCCCCAGCCCCTGAACCACCTAAGAAGGTACTTCCATGGTCGGCGATGCCAGATACTTGGACTGCGAGGCTGGGACTACCCCGAACCTTGAAGTCCAAGGAGCCAGAGTAAAATTCTCTCAAGCTGGATGGGTGGACCCTAAATCCTATGAACCCTGAAGACATAAACTCTAAATCCCTAACCCATACATGCGAGACCTTTCGCAAATCGGCTGCTTTCACGGAATGCCTTGAGCCCTTGAGGGAGGTTGTTCCGAATTTGAAAACTTGGGGTTTAGGATTCTGTTTTTCGGATTGAGGGTTCCAAGTCCGACTGAAACCCTGAAGGCCAATAGTGTTCTTCTTTTTATTGTTTGTGCTCACCTCCACTCCCAAGTACCCCCAATCCCTCCGCCACGTCGCCAGTCCCCTCGCGGCGTGCAAGTGCGGATGGTGCCAAGGAAAGGCGAGCCAGGTACTTGGCTTCCACATCAATCCCCCAAAGCCACAACCCCACAACCCTAAGGCCCTACGCCCTTGTTTGTGGGTTTTTATCTGAGGGGTTGTAAGGGCTGTATAGGATCGACTCCCCCCTCTCTCCCCCCGCATTGGGGGGCAGCGAATCACATGGCACAACCTGGCTGGGTCAAAAGGTCTCTAGGTATGGGGTTGATTGATGAAGAATTCCGTCCTTCAACTAGGCATGTGTTGCGTTTGAGGGACTTAGGGCTGAGGCTTGGGCGTGCAACGTGGAAGAGAGAAGGAAGCCGCAAGGTCCTCGCAGGAAGCGGCCTGTTGCCCCTGCAGAAGCAGCTGTCATTTCTTGGGGCTGGTCTGCTGCTGAAGCAAGAGCATGCGACGAATTTCTTCTTGCGCCGGTCAAGGACACTGGAGCTGGTGGAGCTTCGGCTCAAAAAACAAAGGTGGCGCCAACCATCGCTTCCCTGTGGAATGCTGGAGGAAGCATCTGCAAGACTTGAGAAACCCCTATACCCTAAAACCCTACACCCCCCAAGCCCTAAACCTCCAACTGTGGTGCCTTCAAAAAAGGGCCCATAAGCCCTAAACCCTATGAGGGTGTTCAATGTGGCTTTCCCCCCTAAACCCGAAACCCTGAGAGACTCCAACCCAAGGGCTTGAACCCATCCGTCTTGCGCTCTGGCCGCTAAAACCCCAAAGCCCTATAAACAGCCCGAAAACCCTGACCCCTCCAAACCCCTCCAAACCCCTCCAAACACCTCCAAACACCCCTAATCCCCAAACCCCAAGCCCTAAAAGCCCTAAAAGCCCCAAAAGCCCTAAAAGCCCTAAAAGCCCTAAAAGCCCTAAAAGCCCTAAAAGCCCTAAAAGCCCTAAAAGCCCTAAAAGCCCTAAAAGCCCTAAAAGCCCCCTAAAAGCCCTAAAAGCCCTAAAAGCCCTAAAAGCCCTAAAAGCCCTAAAAGCCCTAAAAGCCCTAAAAGCCCTAAAAGCCCTAAAAGCCCTAAAAGCCCTAAAAGCCCTAAAAGCCCTAAAAGCCCTAAAAGCCCTAAAAGCCCTAAAAGCCCTAGAAGCCCTAAAAGCCCTAAAAGCCCTAAAAGCCCTAAAAGCCCTAAAAGCCCAAAGCCCGACAAAGCAACGAAAGTCACCGTCCCCTTAAGCCTCGAGGACCGAAGCGGCCTTTGGGGTGAAACTCCCTAAGCCCTAAACCCTAAACGATTTTAGGGTATGGGGGCTTCTGTTTTTCTAGTCTTCAAGGGCTTCCGGCCACGTAGGGTTTCAGGCTTTTGAGTTTCTTCTAAACAGGCTGTAGGTTTTCGAGCAGTTCTTGGGCTTTCGGGTTTCCAAAAGGCTTGGATAGGGGTTTAGGCGTCACGGGGTTTAGGGGTTTAGGGGCTTTAGGGGCTTTTTGGGGGCTTTGGGGGCTTTAGGGGCTTTAGGGGCTGCAGGGGCTTTAGGGGCTTCAGGGCCTTAGGGGCCTTAGGCCCTAGGGGCGTTCGGGGTTTTGGGGGCTTTAGGGGCTTTAGGGCATTTGGGGGGGGGGGTTGAAGTTGAGGGTTTCAGGTTTCAGGGCTTGCGTTTCGAGCCGCCCAGTCCTGCCATCGAGCTGGTCGCTCTCAACATCGAGGCGCGGGAAATTGGGTGTGGGTAGTGTAGGGGTCGGAAGAAGTACGAATGGTATTCCCGTATGGTCCCTATATAAATCTGCGATAAGAACCCCCAAAACCCTATTCGAATAGGAAGTTGGGCGGTTGGGGTTGGGGCGCTTAGGCGCGTCACGGTCCGAAAGATGATTTTTTCTTGTGAGGCCGTAATCCGAGAAGCCCTCTTCCGTGGCTCCTTCGCTGCTGAACTCAATGTGAGCGAAGTCAGCTTCCGGCCTGGACCCACTGGAAAACACTGGAATCCTCAACCCGAAGCCCTAAACTCTAGAACCCACCCCTAAGTAAAGTGCCCGGAGTCCCTGAGACGCCTTAAAACGGACTTAGATCCCTAGCATCTAAGGGTACCTTGTATGGTCCCTTGCCGTCTTTAAAGGGTTCTCAAGTATGGGCCCTTTGTATGGGGTATACAAGGGGTTTATAAGGAGTCCTTTCAAGGGCCCATATGACGGGACCATGTAGCTACCCGAAGATACGAGCCCTAAGCCCTGCAGAGCCCATGGGGCCCTACGGGGAGGTCCCGGCCTTCAACCCCACCGTCAAGTTCTACAAGCGGATTGGTGGGCTGGAGGAGCCCTAGAAGCTATGAAGCCCCAAAAACCTGGAACCCTGAAGCCTAAACCCGAAACCCTAAACCCTAAACCCTAGACCCTAAACCCTAAACCCTAAACCCTGAGGCCCCGAAAAGCTTAAACCCTCGGTTGAGGGATCAGGGTGCGGGGGTCCTAGGGTCTTCATAATTAGTGGTCTATTCTGCCATAGCGAGTTTTCTATACCAAGGCGTGTTATACTTGTAAGACTTCATTAGCGAAAATTGGATAATTGAGCAGTTCCGACACGATGATACTTAACCGTCACTATACTAGGATTTCGTTTTGTAAAAAAGCGCTTCTGTTAGATGGTGTGGATCTTAAAGCCCTACTAGGGCCGTTTTTGGGGATTTCCAGCCTTACAACCCTATCTGGCCCAGACAGGGCCGCTTTGGAGGTTTCGAGCCTTCAAGACCCTGTTGGGCCCATAGGGGCCGTTTTGGTGTTTCGGCCCCATGTAAGTAGCTGTAGCTGCAGGCGGACTTCACGTCAGTGAGGTGTAGGGCGTGTTGCATCTAGCTTCTGGCTTTGGCTTCTTAAAAAATATAGACCAGGGTGCAAACCCAGACAGCCCCACAACCCTTCGACCCACAACTGAAAGCTTAAACCAAAACCTAAGCGAGTGACAACTGACAACTGACAACATGGATTTTTTGTGGGCGAGAGTCTCAAATAAGTTTTCTGGGCCGGCCAGAGTCTAAGGTCGTGTTTACAAGGCTAGACCGTAGCCCACGGTGGACGGAAAGCCGCAAGCCCCACGCCCCACGCCCCAAGCCCCAAGCCTCATGATTGCCCTAAACCCCAAACCCCATAATTACCCCAAACCCTAAACCCCAAACCCTAAACCCAAAATCCCAAACCCTTGGGGGCGCATGGCAAGCCAATTAAAGTTCCAAGAACCCCAGCCTCGGTGTCGGGTTTGGGGCGGGCCCCTCGGTCCCCCAACAGCGCGGATCTTTCCATGAGGAGACGACCTACAACGAAGCTGAGGAGGCTCCCATTCAGAAGTTCTCCGTCCTCTTGCAGAGCAAGGCCCCCCCTGCTGTCAGAGGTCGTTCGGGGAGAGTTGGTTGGGGCACGCCAAGAACCCTGAACCCAGAAAACCCAGACACCCAACTCTACTGACCCCGATGCGGGAAAGGTGGTCCGACTCTGGGGTGTTCCGGATTGGGATGCTGGGCATTCCCGGAGACGCCCCCTCCCCTGCGGCCCCCCGAGGAGCCAGGGCCCAAACTGCTGCTTTGCCCTGTCCCTGACTATCGCGTGAAGGCCGGTGTGGGGTTGATGCGGGTGTAGGGGGCCCCACTGAAACCCAAAGCACCGACTCGCCCTAACAATGCTTCAACCACTCCAGGCACAGCCCTAAGCCGCAGAAGCCAAGCATGAGCCGTAAACATGATGAGCCCTTCGAGGCTCTAAACCTAAGAGCTGAGGTGGAACGAAGCACCTGGATGTGTGCCAACCCTTAGCCACTAAGACTCAGATCCTGTTTTCAGAAGGCCAGAAGGAGATTGTATCTATAATTACACTGCCTCGCGGGCCAAACTATGTACCATGTGGAAAGATAGACGCCCGGGGTCTGCTATCGCTAGGTCGCTGGCTTAGGATTGTTGCGCCTCTAGTGTGTACGTCCAGCCATTCGTTTCGCCATGGACCCTCACGACCGATACGGCTATGAAGAAGCGCTGTCTGCGAGGATGGAGAAGTTCGGGGAGGACGAAGTTTGCAAAATGGACTCGGATGAAGACTATGACGATGAGAGTTTCAGGGGCTTCACGTTCCCCGACCCAGCCCCGAGGCATCAAATATCCACCGTGCGCTTGGATGAGCAAGGTGTTCATGGGCACAGCCTAAGCGGTGAGGTGTTGTTCAAGATTCAACGAAGTCGTCTTCAGGCTGAGCTGCTCACTGCCGAAATGCTGTTGGCACTGATCTCAGAGGAGACAGGGTGCGCGGCCGGAGTTCTGCTTCAAGATGGCCTCGAACTATCAATGTCTGATGCTGTCCGCGGAGAAGGAGTTCTGACGCTAAAGCAGACAGTTCGTGACTGTCGACCTCTGCTGTGCCGCAGGATCCCCAACTGGAATCGCTGTAGTCCAGGCTTCGGGGAGGCGGAGGTTCGCCCACGCCTCAGCGATGTCACGGAACCCGTCCAGGCACGAAAGGAGTTGCGGACGTGGGTGACAAGCTTAGGAGGCAAAACGGGTACACCTCATCAGGAGGAGGATTGGCTGGTCTATACCAAAGGCGAAGTCGTTTCCTACGAAGCAGGCAGAGATGAGCCGTTGAAGCCGTTCGGATACTTCCCTCAGGCACCTCTGTGGAAGCTCCCGGCAGGAACAAGGCAGTGGGGAGGTGCTAGAAGTGATGTCTGGAGTACTTGCCTCGAGTTGCCTGTGAGACAACTATTGGATGAGCACGCAGCCTTAACGCTCGACAGGCCAATACCACGCTACCAGATGATCGTTGATCCCAACCAGTTTGTTCAGCAGACGCGTGACGGTCCGGTGTGGGTGCCGTGCGAGTTTGATGTTTCTGCAGATGGCACCCCATCATTGGTGGGTGGTACGCGGAGTCATGCACATCCGCACCTTGCGCAGCATGTTGCACGTCCGGTCCTCGCCGCAGCTCTTCCCTTGTTGGCGAAGTTGCGGCGACCGCAACTTCTCCTGGATGATCGGCGGCTTCAAGTTGTTTTTAAGGCACAGCGAATAATTGTTCCAGGCAATGTTGGCGGCAAGTCAGATGCGGAGTACGTCGGTTTGTGGCATGTTGATGGCCACAGAGAAAATGTGGCTGCCGTCGTATTGTACTACTACCACGTTGACTCTTCTCTTCATGGTGGTGACCTGGAGTTCTGCGGCCGCGAGCCCATGGATGTTCTGGGCTGGGGCGACTGCAGCAACAACATCAGTGGTTTGGGATCGGAGTCCCTTCGGCAGGCCTTGCGAGGTGGCACGAGTGACGAGTCTGCAGCGGTGCACAACTGTCGAGTTCCTATTGGTCAGGGCACCCTTCTGGTGTTTTCGAACTATCAAATGGCGCACCGCGTGCTTCGGATGAAAAACATCGGTGAGACAGAGGCCTCCCGTGACTTTGTGGCACTCTTTGTCCTCGATCCGTCTGCGCCGGCCCTCCTGCCCGCAAGAAGCGTTCTGGCAGCGCCACACCTGCTGACACGAACCCTGGCGCCTGCAAAGATTCCGATTTCAGGAATCCAGAAAGTGCTGGAATTTCTTGGGGTCTCGCTTAGCGATGTCATGCAGAAGATGCAGCGCAACCAACTACTTTCGGAACAGTTGAAGCCATCCGGTCAGTTTGCCCATGGGGGGAGTGTCTACTCGACCGGGAACGGATGCTTTACAATGATCGGCTGGCTGCACAAGTTGCTCGAGCGCGATGTAGACGAATGGAAAGGGCGAAACCCGAGAGGTTTTGAACGCCTCAGGGCGCTGAATCTGGCTCCCGAGGGCTCCACCCGCGGTCTCTCTGAGGTTTTGTCGCTGTCTACAGCCGAGCTGCAAGAAAGGCTCGAAGAACTTTAAAGGCCGCGCAGAGAAGTAAGCAAAGGCGACAAAGGCAAAGCCAAAGGAAAAGGAACACACAAACGCAACTTAAAAGGGAAAGGCAAAGCAAAAGGAAAAGGCAAAGGACAACAGTTCTGAAGAGAGCCAAGACAAGACTCTATAAACACTCTAAGCCCTAACTGCGGTGTACAGTGTACAGGTACATCAGACATCCGCCGGTGCTGAAAATCTGTTGTATGTGTCGAATTGATTTGTGAGAGTATCTTCTTGTAGTCCCTCTGTTGTTATACTATATACAGGGCAGGCAAACGGCTCTTCAACTGGGGGGTCCGTTTAGAAGCAGCAGCAGCCATGGAAAAATAGGCACTAGGCCTTTCTCTTCCTTGCTTGGATCATGCCTAGGCACCGCCTTGCAAGCTCATGCTGCCGCGACTGTACCAAGTTAAAGGAGCTCTGCGAAAGTCGTATAGGTTGTCGAGTTGAGGGTTAGAGGGGTTCAGGCACGCCCTATACCTTTCGCTGCACCTGAACCTAAATTAAATGAAGCTCGATCTAAGCTTTTGGACCTTCTTGGGCCGATGCTGGTTGTCCCTTGTAGGTTACCAATTCAGAGATCAACCCACCAAAATCAGTTTACTGGGCCCAAACACCCTGAAATCGCCTCAGCAACGCGACCGGGACGAGTTCGTGAACTTGGTCTTTGCATCGCCGAACCCGCAGCAGGCGCGGTATCCTGGGTGCCCCGAATGGATTCATTTTGGATAGCTTTGGGGGCTATACCCGGTAAGCAGGAGCTTCCTAGCACATGCAGGTAGCCACCGCGGCGGGGAAGGCGATCGAGCTCGCGCAGCAGGCGCCCAAACTCGGCACTTGTTCGCTTAGCTTGTGCCACTTCCCGTAACAAGGAGCACGGTGTCCTTGGCTATGTAACCCTTGTTAAGCTTCGTTCCTCAAGAAGAACCCAGCAGTGAGGAGAGAGCTCCCTGTTTCTTCCAGATGCAACGGGCGTTCATCCGGTTTCTAGCGGGGTTTTCTGGGAATAGGATGGGGTTCAGGGGTTTTGGAGCGTATGAACTGCTTGTGGGGGACTGATGTGGAGCTCCGGGCCTCGGGCTGTCGAGTTCGCGTTGTCGTTTTCAATGTGATGGGCAGCTTAGGGTTTTGGGCTTAGGGATATCTAGGGTTTAGGGCTTATAAGGGCTTGAAAAAGAAAGAGAGATACAAGGCGCACTGGACAAAAAAAACAAAACAGGCGCAGTTAATTCGGAGGACCTTAGAGTGAGGCGTGTTGCTTTGATGCGTTTGAGGCTCGCCTAGCCCCAAACCCTGAAACGCAGGCAAAAGCAACACAGCCATTCTTGCAAGCACCTCCGGCCCGGCAGCCATCTCTGATATCTCAGGCGCCCTAGGAGTTTGGGAAACTTCCGGGACCTGGAGGAGGAGGGCCTAGGGGATCGGACTCTCGCAGCGACAGGAAGAGGCCAAGAAGGACGAGGAGGATCGGCAGAAGGAGCTGTTGGCCGGCGTGCGGCGGCCCAGGGTTTCAGGGGTCTGAACCCCTAAACCCTAAACCACAAACCCTGAACCCCCTAAACCCTACGCCTACACCCCAAAACCAGAAACCCTGACCCCCAAACCCAGTACAGGGTTTCGGTCTGAATGCTGGGTGGGGGTTTCGCGAGGAAGCCTCGGTAGAAATCTCGGGGGCCCAAGAGCCCTCCGCTGGGCCCCGAGCTTGAGATCTTCAACGCCTCTAGAAGCTTTAACAGGGCTTGAAAGGGTTTTAAGAGCCTTTCAGGCCTTCAGGCCTTCGACCCGTTTTTAAGGGTTCTTGAGGGGTTTTAAGGGTTGTGCTTCGAGGGGGGTAAGAGGAGGCCTACTCTCGGGTCTGGGGGTCTAGGGGTTCGTGTTTAGGGCTTTCGGGGGGGGCGGGGGGTAAGGGAAGGCAGACCTCGAACCACCGCCACCTCAGTGCCCCCTGTCCCAAAGCCACTGATTTTGTATCCCGACTGCCCCCACAACCTTAAACCCTAAAACCCAAACCCTAAACCCTAAACCCTAGGCCCTAAACCCTAAACACCCAGCTCTGCGGCCCAGAAGAAGCCCTCGGATGAGCCAAAGAAGGGGACGCTGGCGCGTCCGACCGTGGACATGGCGCGGCCCCTGTATTCTCGCAGGGTCCGCAGGTGTTTGGGGTCTATGAAGGTTTAGAGGAGGCCAGATGTAGGGTCGGACGGGCTCACGAGTTGAGGGTGGCTCGCAGGGCTTAAGCGGGTCCATTGCCTCAACCTTACAAGCCCGAAACACCAAGCGGCCCAAGCGCCAGCAAGGCGATCTTGGAGTTTAGGCGCCCGGGCGAGTCCTGTTCTTGGCTTTGGGGTGGTGTTTGCAGGAGTTTGGGTTTTGAAACAAAACGCACAAAGCCCAATCCACAACCCCAAACTAACAGACCCCTAAGCCCATGCATCTGGCATTGGCGGCAACGCTGGACTGCTTGACTGATCTCCCCACCCTAAACCCCAAACCCTGAACCCTGAACCCTGAACCCTGAACCCTGAACCTTCGAGACCCCCGAAAGCCCATGTCCTGCCTGCAGTGGCAACTCTCTGTAGGATGGCAAGTCCGCTCGAATCGATGACGGTGCAGGGGCCTCGGAGCTTCCGGGTTGCTAGTGGGTCGAGGTTTAGGGTTTAGGGTTTGGGGTTTAGGGTTTGGGGTTGAGGGTTCTCCATGTAAGCATGGAGGGTTGCTAGGTTGTTGTGGAGTTTATATAAGGACTGGGCTTGAGCCGTACCGACCCAAAACCATAAACCAGCAGCTGTGGGCTTTGCAAGTTGAAATGCCGCGATGGACCTAGAAGCGACTGTTCCCACTTTGTTTTGTTAGATATTTCTGTTTGGGTTTGGGGTTTTATAGGGTCAGGGAGGACGGGAGTCTCCCAGTGTGTCTCGTGGTTAGGCGGTCTGCCAGCGCATTTGTTACATGTTCAACCACCAAACCTTTCAGATGTGTTGACAGCCCTCTGAACCCCAACCGCCAAAACCCAAGGAGGGATATCTTAGGTGGACCCGCAACGCCTCACACTACGCCTCATACACATGCGTCCCCGGGATACTCTGAAACGAGGCTCCGTGCCTTGCAACTCTCTTGAGGCGAAAGAGTGCCCAAAGCCCTGATAATCAGGACTGGAAACCCTAAGCCCTAAGCCATAGTCATCGACCAGGTAGCGAAATAGGGTTTACGAAAATGAGGGACCCCCACTAGAGACCCCAAATCGTAGGATTCCCTTATAAAAAGGACTTCAATAAGCTACGCCCTAGTAGCGTAAACCCCCCCGAAAAATCCATAAGCATCCTCGCGAAGCAGGTGGGCAACATCGTGATGGTCTCCAGCACCGCCGATTTTCAGAGCGCCTGAATATTTGGTAAGGGAGAGCGCCGACTCCAGTTCCGATTCCTCAACAAAGCCCACAACCCCGCAGCTGCACCTGACCAGGGGTCTTGGTTTGTGTGGCACCCGCAGGACTCTCATAGCGTTTAGGGTTTAGGATTTAGGGTTTAGGGTTTAGGGGGGGGTGTACAGTGGTTTGAGAGTTCCTCCAAGCGTCCCGCATAGGGTTTAGGGTTTTTTTTCTTGAGGGCTTCGCAACTGGTGTCAGCATGTTTTTGGGGTTTTTTTGGGGGAGGTACAGAAAGGGCTTCTAAATGGTTGTAAACGGTTTATAGGGCTTTTGTCAGTTGTAATGTCAGTTGTTTCAGTTTTTGTCGAAACTTCGACTGGTCGTCTTCGTACTCCGGCCGCCATGCGAATGTCAGAGCGCTGTAGGCATGTAGGGCAATCTTGGCTTGCTGGTTCTTAGTAGGGTACCTCCCCAAAAAACCCTAAGCCCCCTAAACCCCCTAAGCCTTATGTCCCCTTTAAGGGACTGCCCTGCGAAGAGCCAGCTAGTTGGCTGCTGGCTGTTGTCGCGCCGTCGCCCCTGCGAGTCCAGTTAGGGTTTGGGGTTTAGGGTTTAGGGTTTGGGGTTTGGGGTTTAGGGTTTAGGGTTTGGGGTTTGGGGCTTAGGCTGTTGAGGTTCAGAGTTCAGGGTTCGGCTGCCAACTGATCGTTGTGTGCAGCTCGGGGTCCCCAAAAGCTCCCTAAACTTGGGGGGGTTGGGGGGTTTTAGGGTTTAGGGTTCAGGGTTTAGGGTTTAGGGTTTAAATCTACTCCAGAAGCTGAGACATCTAAGCACTTCAGCCCTAAACCCCTGAACACCTCCCCGAAACCGAAACCCTGGCCGGCAGAGGAGGTCGGAGAAACAGGGATGGCAAGCCCGAGCCCGAAACCCCAAACCCCAAGCCCTAAACCCCCAAGCCCCAAACCCCAAACCCCTAGTCCCGAAACCCCCAAGCCCTGAACCCCAAACCCTAAACCCTGAACCCTGGGTCGGAGGTACTGCCCAGGCTTTAGGGTTGAAGCCAAAACCCCCCAACACAAACCGCACATCGGCAGTGACGAGGGCGACGACTGCCAGGAGCCGTTGATCTATGAGACATTTTCTGGCCTGCTCCGGGCTCCCTTCTGAGAAGTTCTAGTTGAACCCTAACCCTTTAGGTTTTTTTTTTTTCTCTTGGATATGGGCTTCAGGAGTTTCGGGGGCAGTTTTTAAGGTAGGGGAGTTTACGAAGTGCCTGTGGACTTCGTGGAGCCTGGAGAGGGTGGTTTTCATGAGGATGCCCGTGCGCCGTGTGGGCTGGTTCCTGGGCTTGATGAAAGAGGGACGACCAGCTGAGGGTTTAGGGTTTAGGGTTTAGGGTTTGGGGTTTGGGGTTTGGGGTTTAGGGTTTGGGGTTTAGGGACCTCGTGGGGGTTTGGCGTTTCGGGGGTTGGGGTGGCTTCAGGTTGTAGGGCTCACAGGGAACATGTTGTAGAATCCTGGGCAAGACGCCAAGCAGCTCACGATGCGTGCGCCTGCGCCGTTCTCGGACGCTTGTCCTGAGTTCTTGTCAGTGAAACTACAAGCCAAGCCTGCAGGTTCAGGGTTCACAAGGGTGGTCTGCTTGTGAAGGCCCGTGCTGTTTTGACACTCCATGTGGGACTCAGGGCTGAATCCCGTGCGCTCTGAATCCTGCAGCCCCAAACCCTATAAGCCCTACAGAACCTTTGCTCCCTTCTGAGGCCGCCAAGCCTGTAGGCTCGGACCCGCTTGGGGTAAGCGCCCTCACATCTACCGGGCCTGGACAGCTGTGACAGCTCAAGCAGCTAAGCTGCAGCCGTCGTGCGAAGCCCCGCATGGAAGAGACTCTATGCAACCCAAAGAGTCGAAAGTCTCAGACCCGATACACTCCACCCCCGCATACACCCACACAGCCTCTACACCCGAAAGTGCCTAAATCCTTGCCTAAACCCTACCTACCCGATCTCTAGGATCTTGTAGTGCCAAGCTCTGGCCACACTATAGGACCCAAAAGGGCCCCTTAGACACCTTCATCATTTAAGCCTTGACACCTTCATCATTTAGACTTAAAAAGTCCCACCTGGGCAATCCATTTTTTGAAAAGAAGTAGCACCCCGGCCTCTCGCCCGTGCTTTGGCCGGTGATGCTCCTCGGAAGCACGCGTCGTCTCCCGCTGTGTGCGGTGCAGGGTTTTCAGGGATCATGGACATTATTGTTCTGGGTTTGGTCTGTTTGAGGCGTTTAGGGGTCAGGGTACCCTAAAGCCCTACAGTCCCCTAAAGCCCTACACCCTGAACCTTACATCCTAGACCCTGAAACTTAGAACCTAAGAACCAAACTCACGTGTGGTCTGGGGGTTCGGTAACAGGGTGTAGGGTTTAGGATTTAGGGTTTACTGGTATACTGGTTGTGGTTTGGGGGGGTTCAGGGGTTTCAGGTTTTAGGCTTTGGGTTCGGGTGTTGTAGGAACTGAGAGGTTGAACCCTGAATCCCAAAACCCACACGGCCGAGCAGCTCTAGGCAGCGGGCCTGCACGACATGCAGAGCCGCCTGCGAAGAGAGGGTTCAGGACTTTGAGCCATTTAGGGGTTAGGGGTTAGGGGGTTGAGGGGTTGAGGGGTTGAGGGGTTTAGGGGTTTAGGGGTTTAGGGGTTTAGGGGTTTAGGGGTTTAGGGGTTAGTGTTTACGGTTGCTGGGTGCCATTTGGGGGATTATTAGGGTCACTAGTTTTTTTTATTTCTTGGAATGAGTTTTCTTTGCCGGGAGCGGGCTGCGACCACTTTAGGGGTTTTGGTATTTACGGCTTCGGGGCTTCGAGGGGCTGTCGAGTTTAGAGTTTAGGGTTGGGCCGTGGGCTATGGCATCCTGCGTGTGTGGGGGCTAGGTAGGTGGGGGGGGGTGGGGGTCCTAGAAGACCCAAATTCATCCTCTGCACGATGAGAGGGAGACCCCTAAACCCCCTTAAACCCTAGAAGCAAGCTTACGCTTAGTTTAGGGCTATTTGGGGGTCCAGACGGAGGCCTCTGAACCCAAACAGAAAATCCAGGAGTACAGGGACGATGGCCTGGACCTGGTGGCAGCTTGCGACTCAGTGGCCCTCTTGCGGTCTCCAGTCCGCCGTTCCGTGGGTTTTGGGCTTCCGGATTTATTAAGACTAATGTGGTGGTAGGTCAGAGTTGAGGGTTTGGGGTTTAGAGGGGGAGCGGGAGAGGTTTCGGATTTTGGGTCCTAGCATAAGTCCAAGGCCCACAGAAGAGCATTCAGGCCAGGGACATCTACTAGTGGCCCCCATCTCACCAACAAGTTATACCTGCTTTTGGATGAGGATGCTGATGATGCTGATGCTGATGATGATGATGATGCTGCTGCTGATGATGATGATGATGATGTTGATGTTGCTGTTGATGACGGTGATGATGATGAAGACGCAAACAATCAAAACGATAGTAGCAAACAATAAGTAAACATACACAGGAAATGTACTGGTGATAATATCGCATTATCGTCACCGTTCGTACCAGAAAATAATTTGTGATTATCAGTCGCTTTCCAGGATTGAGGGTCCCGACGTCACAGGTGGTGCTGGAAGGCGACTTCATTCAGAGGCCGGGACGCAAGCCCCCCTTAAGGCCAAGGTTTCTTGAGTCCGTGGGTTATGATGCAGCGCTGTTGATTGTTCCGGGTTGTTGCTGGGTTTGGGGGTGGGGCTTAGGATGTGGGTTTCAGGCGGGTTTAGGGTCTCGAGACCCTTGGCCTGGCTCGTTGTCTAGGTCGGCACGGGCATGTCTCAATGTCTCATGCGCAGAGTGTACGATCGATTTATGATTTGTGGGATGACTTCTCTTGGAAGTGGTCCCTCTGCAGAAGACCAAGAGGCATGTGCTTTATGGGGATGCCACGGATGCGCCCAAACCTTGCCCGAAAAGTAGGCTGGAACCCTGAGAATGTCTAAACCCCCGAGAGCTTGATGGAGGTTCCCTCCGCCTTAAACTCCTCAAACCTCACCCTGGACTTGGGGGGTAAAGGAGTTTCGCGGGTCCAAGGCATATCACTCCGAAGGCACTAAGCCCTATACCCCAAACCCTAAACCTAACCCTGGAAGCCCCCCAAACCCCGGATCCTGAAGCCCGCGAAGGACGTCTCGCCCTGCCGATCCGCAGGTCAATCCGGGGTTCGTTGCTGTTTTTGGGGGGGGCTTTAAGGTGAACATGCGAGTGGCCTTCGCGTAGCACTGCTGACGACCACGCCAGTTCTGAAAATCAGGTTTTGGGGCTAGCCCTTCCTCATCTTATGTTTATTGGAATCCACTTGTCAAAGCGAAGTAACCAAATCGAAATACGAGGACTGTAGATGTTCCACTTCGTTTTTCAAAGTTTGTCTTCCATTACGATGCGGCTGAGAGTGAGCTGCATAGGATGTTGGGCCATATATACTGGGTCTGCTGTAAGATGCAGCTGAGCGTGCGCCGTGTAGGATGCAGGGACATGTACTGGGAATGTGATACCGGGTCTGCTGTATGATGCGGCTGAGCGTGCGCCGCGTAGGATGGGGTTGAGGGTTCAGAGTTCAGAACTCACTCGCCACTGACCTGGCTAGTGTTGGATTTTTCACCTGGGAGTTCAAGTGAGGTCCTAGTATGTATGCATGTATATATATATATATATAGACATACCGTATATCTATAAAGCATAAAAAACACCTTGCGAGGCGGAGATCGGCCTGGGCCACTTCGGGAGCAAGCCCCAGAAGGGGTTTATAGGGTAGAAAGGGTTGTTGTGAAAAGGGTTTTTAGGGTTTAGGGAGTTTATCGGGTTTATAGGGCTTGTAGGGTTTAGGTTTATAGGGTTTATAGGGTTTATAGGGTTTATAGGGTTTATAGGGTTTATAGGGTTCTTAGTCTTTCAGGGTGTTAGGGTTCTAGAGTTTTAGGGTTTTAGGGTTTTCGGCTTTTTAGGGTCCTAGGGTTTAGGGTTTTAAGGGTCTTTAGGGTTTTGGGGTCTTTTCGGGTTTCAGGTTTTTGGGGTTTTGGGTTTTAGGGCGCTGTGGCCAAGGGTTCAAGGAGGGGAGCTTGAAGGTTTGGGGTTAGGGGTTGTCGCTTCGATGGATTTCTTTGAGCGCAAGGTGTCTCAGCTTTTCATGCTTGATGGCTTACACGTGCTTTTTCGCGCCCTGACAGATGCAGAAGTTTGGCCGCACGTGTAACCTTCTTAACCCGGGGCAATTCGCCCTCAAGCTGTCATCAGAAGCTCCTTCTGCCCATTGGGATTTGTACATGCCTGTGTCTTAGGATGGAAGCATTTCCGTTCCGAGCCCTCTTCATGCAGGACATCTAATGCAGAAACATACTAAATTGCACAACATCACACATAAATATATTGGATAGTATAGTGCAACATCACACAATAGCAAGAGACATCCGAACCGCCTTCCCCCCCTCCCCCGCTACTGAAAGCCCCCTAGGTCGGCTGAATCCCGAAGCCCCAAACCTGACCCCCCCCCCCCCGCCCCAAGCCTCGTGTCATATGTAGTAGCGTGCAACCAGTTGCCCATGGGCACGCGCTGTCCCCCACGATCTGCTGAATTTATGAATCTGTCCGACCTGGACCCCAATTTCCAAAACTCCTACGCCCCAAAAAGCCCCAAACCCTAAGACCCTAAAGACCCTAAGAACCCGTCATCAGAAGGCTCGAGAACTGGTGCGACATGCGCCACGCGCCGAGTGGCACAGCTGCCGAGCCCCTCGTCCGACGAGCTTGAGGGTGTTAGTGCACTGGAGTCACCCTAAACCCTAAACCCTAAACCCTGAACCCTGAACCCTGAACCCTGAACCCTGAACCCTAAACCCTAAACTCTGCAGTCCATAAGGGAGAACGGTCCAAGTTTCTGGAGGTCTTCCAGGACTTCGGGGGGCTGAAATCTAGTTGCCCCGTTCCTGGGTTTAGGAGTTGGGGGGCTTAGGGGTTAGGGAGCACTTCGGCCTGCTGGCTCCGGGCTCAAGAGCATGAGAGTCTGTCATGAGGAATTTGCACAGTTTCCACAGTGTTTTGTCAATTCTTATAGCTAGTTTCAATGGGCAAGACGTGCAGATTAGGTCATGTTTTGACCCGGACTTCAATCTTGAATCACAAGAATCCACCCCCCCCCCCCCCACTCCCAAGACTCCCAAGCCCAGGTATTGGGAAACCCTGGATGAGCAGAAGCAGCCTCGGAAATCGTGGGGGGGTTGTCTGGGCTTCTGTGGTTCAGGCTTGGTTTGGGCTCTTGGCCTAAGTTTCGGCCCGAAGGCGTCATCAGGAAGCTTGGTACTTGGTAGGAATGGCAGGGCATGGAGGGCGGGGGGACTTCCGAAGCCTTCTGGTTGCTGTGAACCCTGAACCCTGAACCCTGAACCCTGAACCCTGAACCCTGAACCCTGAACCTTAAACCCTACACCCTAAACGTCTTCACCCCGAGCCCTGAAAGGCATTCTTTTTTTTTCTCCCAACCCCCAAGTCCTGCAGAACCCTAAACCCCAAACCCTAAACCCTAAACCCCAAACCGTCAACCCTCAACCCTAAATCCCAGCCCTCAACCCTAAACCCTAAACCCTAAGCCCCAAACCGTCAACCCTAAACCCTAAACCCTAAACCCTAAGCCCCAAACCCTCAACCGGTTCTTTTCCTTCTCCTTGGCCCCGAGGAAACCGCCGCAGCAGCGCATGGTGGACCCACCTGAGGCCCTCCAAGGCCGCGTTTTTTTGGAGGGGTTTAGGGTTTAGGGTTTAGGGTTTAGGGTTTAGGGTTTAGGGTTTAGGGTTTAGGCGTTTTTTGGAGGGGGTGGGTGGAGGGTTTACAGGGTCAAGGCTTGTGGGGCTCACTGCAACCCTCAACCCCTCCAAGCCCAGAAGCTGTTGTTGAGGCCCGACCCGCAGCGAAAGTGAGAAGGCGCCCGCCTGGACGGAGCACTACCCAGGCCTGGGTTTTTAAAAAGGGCTGTGGTATGTGTTAGTGAGGTTCAGGGTGGTAGGG
Source organism: Symbiodinium natans (assembly GCA_905221605.1). Taxonomy (NCBI): domain Eukaryota; class Dinophyceae; order Suessiales; family Symbiodiniaceae; genus Symbiodinium; species Symbiodinium natans. Next base: position 725,460 of record CAJNDS010000990.1, read on the forward strand.
TTTAAGGGTTGAAGGTTTCAAGGGTTGTAGGGGTGTAGGGCTTAGGGCAGCGGATGGCAGGCGGGTTGAGCACTTAGGGTTCTTTACTCCTCTTATGGGCTTGGCGGAAGGTCAGCGAGAGTTCGGTGCGGGGTGGCCTTAAGGGCTTAAGTGTTGAAGGTCCGGAGCCCAAAGCCTCAAGCGGGCTCCCCTTGGCCATGGCAAAGGCTTGTCCGGCCCGCACGCAGAGATGCCACAAGCGCATGAGGCGCGACGGGAGGGATGCGCACGAGCGTGTTTCGGGTTTCGGGAGTTTAGGGGTGTTGGCCACCTAAACCTGGGGTGGGCCTGCTTTGTCCTTGGGTTGAAAAAGGCAAGGACAAACCTGACAGAAACTGCTGGGACAACTGAGCCCGACGTTAGGGTCTGATGTTGGCATTTGGCGGCCCCCCCCGCCCCCCCGAATGCCACCCCAGAGCTTTGGGGGGTGCCTCTTCTTGAGAGCTACTCCTGGTGCTTCCTCTCCTTTGGCGTGATTGAGGCTGGGACGTTTGCACGCCCCTCGGCACAACCCTCGGCACAACCCAACCAGGCCGGCCACGTTAAACCTCCCCTGGAGAGCACCGACCCGAGGACCGGAGGGGCTCCGTTGAAACCACCGCTGTGGAATGCAATGATGATCTTGGCTGCGTATACGTGCGGGGTGCGCTTCTCATGCGATGCCAGAGCCCATCGACTCCTTCGGGGGCGGTCTCGGTTCGGTGCTGTCACCGTGGCTCGCTAAGTCTCTGCACAAAATACAAGGCCTGGTGACTCAAGGCTGCCTCCGTATGCCTTATCTCGGGAACGGCTCCAGAAACCTGATTTGGCAACCCCCTGTCGGGTGGCAACTTGGTGGCAACTCACATTCAATAGCAAATGACGGATAGGACGTAGTCAGGCTTTAGTCTTGACAGGAATACATGCATACAAAACGTACAAACGGATGTTCGGGGTTCAGAGCCTTGTTGAGGCTTGCGGGATGTCTGGGTGCTCGCATGCAGTGAGGGTGGGCGTGTAGGGTGGGTGTAGAGGCGGGGTTTAGAGTGTCGGTGCAGAGACTTCACGGGCAATTGCTCAATCCTTTTCGGCTTGGAGGCCTTCTGCTGTGCCACAGGGCCACGCATGGATGCTGACGAGATGCTAGAGAAGCTCTGGTGCAGACCTCAGCCGGGCTCAGGGGGACAGATTTGGGGTCTAGGGTTGCGTGCTCAGCTAAAGCCAGCTACACCCTCAAATCCCTAACCCTAGACCCTAAGTAAGCCTTCTCTTCCGGGCCATTCTCTCGCCGGCGGCGCTTTGCCGGTTCAAGGGGCTCCAGGGGTTTGAGTTTCAGAATTTCGTCTTTTAAGGGGACGCGTGTTTTTAGGGTTTTGGGGTTGAAAGGTTTAGCGTCTCAATTCTTTGACGGTGTTATTGTATATTGAAGGTTGAAGGGATTACTTCGGGCTTCTAGGCTCTTCAGCGCCTTCAGTTTAGGTCAAGCATCCGTAGCCCCAAATTCAGTTTTGGTTTTGGGGCTCGCGCCCTCATTCATGTTTTTGGGTTTCAGGGTCTTCACTGGGGGTTTCGGGGGCCTCATTGGGTTGATTGGCTCAAAGTTCTTGCACCCTCGGAAGACTAAGAACTCCAAACCCTCCCCAGCTCACATTCCCTTCAACCGCAACCCTGACACTGGGTTTTTTTGGGTTCAGGGTTTGGGGTTTAGGGATTCTAGGGTTTAGGGTTTAAGGGTTCACCTTTAACCCCAGAATCCCCAACCCTCCCAGGTGGTGCTGGTGGTGCTGCTGCGTGGGCGCCGGTTGTCGACACTTCCGAGCCGCACCAGGCCGGGAAGCCGTCCCAGGACTGTTAGGGGTTTAGGGTTTAGGGTTTAGTGTTTAGGGTTTAGGGGACCCGGGAAAAATCTAGGGATCGGGGGCTTCTTGTACAATTTTTCCCTTTTTGGGTTCCGGGTTCCCTTATAAGGGTAGCCAACCCCCCAGAAGGGCACCCTTAGACTGTGCTTACTGGGCTACCGAGGCTCAGGGTAAACTTCCGCCGGAGCTTCCCGCTGCCAGCACCAAAGCCAGGACTGCCCACCAAACCAACCTGCGCTTGACTTAAACTCAACTCCTCCCGAAGCCATAGAATCATAGAACCCAGAGCCCTAAACGAACCTGTCAGGCGTCACCTTCAACTGCCTCTGTTTCAACACGTACCTGAACTCGCGCGCCTGCCTGGGTTTTTGGAGAGCAGAGTTCGCAAGAGCCTCTTGGAGGGTAGTTTGTCGGTAGGCTAGACATGAGCATCCAAGTAGCACCCGGCGGCCTTCAAGTGGCCCTTTAGCTCGCCCAAATTCTCTGGGCCAGGACGCCCTGCCGCGAAAAGGAGACCCGATTCTGCTGCGGTACGGTGGATGAGCGCCTCGGCCGAGACTGGACCTCTCCTGCATAGCGATCAGTAGGGTTGTCAGAGAACGTGGGGATGTGTCCGGTGCGGGCGAGTATTACATCATTAACCTAAACATCTACAACATATCGCCGTCAGCCCTGGGCACTCTTCCAGTTGCTTGCTCTTCTTCCTTTGGCGCGGTTTTGCCTCAATTCTGTGGGAGCCTAAAGATTCCTTGGCGCCAGGTGCTGCTGCTGCGTCTGGTTTTGCCGCGGGCCCGCGCAGGAAGGCGGTCCGGTCGGAGATGTGAAGCCCCAAGCCCCAACTTCTGAGCCTTGCGGGTCTTTGGAAACTATTGGAAACCATGGGACAGTCAGTCCCTTCCGTGCAGGGAACCTCGAAATCCCACGAAGAGCCAGCCAAGAACACCTACTGTAACGCACATGCATGGCAAGGCGACCCTCGCTGCATTTGCTGCGGTTGGGATTGTTGCGGCCCTTCCGGGCCTGATTGCCAGCCCTGGCTTGGCGCGGCGATGGGTGGGTTCTTAGGGTCGTGGGATGAATGTTCTTCTGCTTTTCACTTCTGTTCTTGTTTCAGGCTTGGGCTTGGGGGCTGGGCGGTTTTGATCATTTCCTGTGTCCGGCCCTTGGCCGGAGCGTGGGTGGTTAGGCTACCCCAAGAGCCCAAAGCCCTGAGTAGTATAAACCTTGACCCCTCCGTAAGCCCTAAACTGCATGAATCCCAAATCCCTAAGGCCCATCTCCGAAGCGCCCCACCCCAATTTTTCTGCTCAAGGCCCAGGATAGCAAGTCCCAAAAAAAATATGAAGCAACTCCTTGGAGCCCATGCCCAAGCATACAGGAGCCTACGTGCCAATCTTGAGCCCTCGAGATCGCAATGCAGCTATCATCATGGACTACCCAAAATTACCGATTCGAGTTCAAGAGGTATGTACCTGTCGTCCCTCTGCCCCAAGAGTTGCACCCAGACCCCAAACCTTCAACCCTCACCCATCCCATCCCTGAAAGCTCTGCAACACCTGACCCCTCGGCGGCCAGGTCGTGTCGGTGGTATGCCCAGGGACGGCAAGGTGAAGAAATCCAAGTCGCGCAGGGGGCTCGATGGACACCCTAGATCCTCAACTCAGATGGAAGCTGCATCGGACAAGCGCTCAAGCAGCTTTGCTTTTCTCGGCCCACCGAGGCAGGCCGAGTCTTCGTTTAAAGTCTGAGGGCTCATGGGGCCCATATTTGTTCAGTAGTTCTGACTCGTTGTCACAGCCACGTGACAATCTGTATGTTGGGCTAAGCAGAAGCGGTGCCTGCAGGTTTCAGGGGTTTGGGCGGGGACAGCACCTTCTCACCAGCTGTTTGTCCAAGCCTAAACCAACCAAACCATGGCTTGGAGGCTGCAAAACTCAGAGTTTTTTTTTGATGGTGCATGCCCCAGGTCTGAGGACCATCGACAAGAGCATCATTGCACCTTTCATCCCCTGTTGGTGCTGCCTGTGCCTCAGGCCGATAGCAACCTACTTGTTTTCAATTTGAATGTGTGTGTTTGGGGATGACATTGGGCAATTGTTAAGGCTCTTGTTTTCGGGCCTAAGCCTGACACCCTCTAAGGTTGGATTATGTGTAGTGTATACAAGGGTTAACAAGGGACCCAAACGAACGACCCATACTTGGAACCTTAGAATCTGTTTCGGCTCCGTGGAAACACAGTTTGAGCTGGCGTGTCTGAAGTCCCTCAATGATATGGTGCAAAAAAGCCCCAAACCTTAAACCCTAAGCCCTAATCCGTAGCCTGAGACCTAGACCATAACCCCTTCAGCCACCGTGGGCCGAGGCTGCGCGGGCCTCCGGCTCCGCCTCCCCTACAGCTGCGTGGACACCTACTGCCGGTGCTGCTGCTTCGAGCGCCCCCGCTTGAGATCTTTGACGCCTTTGAAGGGGAATGTTCCCTATGGTTGAACCCGAGATCCTGAAGGAGGTGCTGGTGGGGTGGCAGGAGTGGGGCGGGTGGAACTTCACGAGAAATGCTACAGTTCGGGCGGCGTGTAAGGATTGTAGGGACGCTTCGGGTTGATTGTGGTCTATAGAAGGGTCGGGCGCAGAGAGCTCCAGGCCGCACTCTACACCCGTGCAAGCACTGAGCCCTAGATTGTCGTAAACCCTCAGCCCTTGTGCAGGTACTCGTTCAGCACCGGCTTCCCCGAGATGGAATCTGGCCTCTGTGCCGGTTCCCAGCTTTGGGGGAGGGGGGGAGGCTCTCCGAGTGCTCGCGCACGAGTGCCGGGTCTTTTGGGGCGGCTCGGAGGGGCTTCGGATGTAGGATTTAGGGTCTTAGGTAGGGTCTTAGGGAATTTGTAGGGTTTGGGGTGCCGGGCTTCGAGGTGCAGGTCACTAAACCCTCACAAAAGCCAAAACTAAATAAGCGCCGAGCACCTGTTGTCCACGCTTCTCCGAGGTCTGCACTTGGTGAACTGCTGGTGCTGCTACTCCCTAGGCCTCTTGACCGCCGACTTGCTCGGCGACTTTGAGTTTTGAGGGGTCTTGGAAGCTTTCAGGAATTAGGGTCTTTGGTGATGGGCTTGAAGGAACCACTTGGCAAGGTGAAGTCCAGAATTGATGCCCACTCTTGCCAGGCAAGTGCCCGCCCACCACCCGCCACAACCCCATCTGCGCCTGCTGCGGCTGCCGAGCTGCCCGTGACTGGTGGGCCCCAGAGCAGCGCGCTCTGGGGACGCAGTAGGGCCCGAGTTTAGAGTCTTTGGAGGGTTTCAGGTTCTTTGGTTGGGGGCGTTGAAAGGGCTGCCGGACAGGGTAGTCAGGTAGTTCAGGAAGGAAGGTTTTGGGCTGGAGTGGTTTCGGAGCTTGAGTGTGAGAATTGTGTTGGTAGCCTGGCCTTCGCGGCCTGACTCGGCCCCAAATTGCCGGACCGTCCGAGCTCTCTATGGCGATGAGTCCAGCAACCGGCTCGTCCCAGTTCCATTTCGACTGCTTCCGATACGATAAAGCTGAGGGCTTACGAGGACGAGGGACTCCGATGAAGGCTTCTCCAGGGATGTCGACCTTAATAGGGTTTGTCAAGTTTAGGCCAGAGCGGGGACTCCAAAAGTTGCTGTGGAGCACCCATCCTCCAACATCCGGCAGCATTCATGCCAAATAGGCTCGGACATGTTGCCGGCTCCTGGCCAAGGCCCTCAGCCCTCGTAGGCCCTCCTTCGGAAGCGATTTCACAGGCTGCACCCCAAGGGTGGTCGAGCCAGGGCGAAGGTAGCCGAATCTCCACGTGGCGCTGTTGTAGAAGGGGCTGCCCGCTTTTTTGGTGAAGGCTTTCGGATCAAGGGCTGCGGACTTAGTAGTGCGACCCAACCTGTGGAGCGCCGCATGATTGGTACCTTGTGCCCTCAGCGAGCCGGACGAGGTCAAGCCTCCTACTGAGGTCCTGCCTCTCTCTCTCCCCCTATATTATAGTTTCTGAGTTAATGTTATTGCATGGTCCCGGGTTATTGGGTTTAGGGTTTGGGGGTTCAGGGTTCCTACTAAGTTGTGCAAGCCTCTTCTTGGCCCACGAGACCGGGAGCAAACGTGACCGGTTTGATGCCTAGTTCGACCCATGATCACGATCGTATGGCTTGCAGGGCGATCTCACCCGGCTCTTGCACTCCGCTGGAGAAAGGCCAGTTTTTCTCGGCGAGCCTTCCTTATGGAGGCTGCTCGGGAGTGTGCGCTGCAGCGGAGTATGCGAGCAAAATGGGCCCAGGGGTGCAGAGCTGGCGTTCTACCCGCGGCTCGGGTGTCGGGGGGTTTGTGGCGTTTAGGGTTCAGGCATGTTCAAATTCTAAATGGGAGGAGTCTCGTTCAAGCTTCAGCCCAATTTCTTCACACTCTTGACCTCGCAACTAGCCCTGGTGGCAGTAGCGGCTTAGGAGGCTTCATAGTTGGTTGGGGAATTCTGCGGCAGTTAGGAAGCCAGGTTCCTGTCCAACAGCATAGCTAGAAGATGGGCTCATGCTGACGCAACTGTCGCAGACTCTTTGCCTGGAGGCCTTTCGCCAGCTGTTGAAGAAGCACCGCGCCGCACTGCAGCCATGGCATACACTGGAACCTTGAAGAAATTCATGGCTGGCAAGGGCTTCGGCTTCATCGAGAAATCTGATGGTTCAGGCGATGTTTTCGTGCACTTCTCTGAGTTGACCAACGGCGGCCCTGACGACACGATTGTCGGTCGGGCGATGACCTCGACATGGAGGACGATGCGCGAAGTGGCAAGACAAAGGCCACCAACGTGACGCTGCAGTGCGGTGGCGGTGGCTATGGTGGTGGCTATGATTCCGGCAAGGGCTCCAAGAGCAAAGGGAAGCGCAAGCGTTCCGAAGAAGATGCGCGAAGTGGCAGGACAAGGGCCACTAACATCACCCTGCAGGGTGGCCTGCCGAGTCTGCTCACGGGGCGCGCTGCCATCCTGAATTGAGTTCTAGTTCCCTTACCATCCATCAATCCAAAACCAACGACGGGTCTACAAGCCCCAAACCCAGCACCTGAATAGAACACCTGCGACAAAGATGCGGTGACCCTGTCTCCGTGTTGTGTTGTATTGTGTTGTGTGTTGTGTGTTGTGTGTTGTGTGTTGTGTGTTGTGTGTTGTGTGTTGCGTGTTGTGTGTTGTGTGTTGTGTGTTGCGTGTTGTGTGTTGTGTGTTGTGTGTTGTCTGTTGTGTGTTGCGTGTTGAGTGTTGCGTGTTGCGTGTTGCGTGTTGTGTGTTGCGTGTTGTGTGTTGCGTGTTGCGTGTTGCGTGGTGTGTGGTGCGTGTTGCGTGGTGCGTGGTGCGTGGTGCGTGGTGCGTGGAGCGTGGTGCGTTGTGGGTTGTGCGTTGTGCGCTGTGCGTTGTGCGTTGTGTGTTGTGGGTTGTGCGTTGCGCGTTGTGTGTTGTGTGTTGTGGCGTTGTACGTTGTGGCGTTGTGTGTTGTGGGTTGTTGTTGTTTGTTGTGTGCTGTTTGTTGTGTGTTGTGGTTGGTGTTGTGTGTTGTGCGTTGTGTGTTGTGTGTTGTGCGTTGTGGGTTGTGCGTTGTGGTGTTGCGGCATTGTGTGTTGTGGCGTTGTGGTGTTCTGTGTTGTTGTGTTTTGTGTTGTGGTGTTGTGTGTTGTGGTGTTGTGTGTTGTGGTGTTGTGTGTTGTGGTGTTCTGTGTTGTGGTGTTGTGTGTTGTGGTTGGTGTTGTGTGTTGTGGTTGGTGTTGTGTGTTGTGGTTGGTGTTGTGTGTTGTGGTGTGGTGCGTTGTGGTGTTGTTTGTTGTGTTTGTAGTGTTGTGTGTTGTGGTGTTGTGTCTTGTGGAGTGGTGTGTTGTGGTGTTGTTTGTTGTGTTGTTGTTTGTTGTGTTTTGTGTGTTGTGTTGTGTGTGTGTGTGCGTGTGTTGTGGTGTTGTGTGTTCTTTCTTGTTGTGTTTTGCGTGTTGTGTTTTGTGTGTTGTGGTGTTGTGTGTGCGTGTGTTCTTTCTTGTTTTTTATGTGTTGTTTTTTTGCGTGTGTAAGGGGTGTGCGTGTGGGTGTGAGAGTGGATGCGGGTGTGCGGATGTGTTGGTGGGTGCGGATGTGTGGGTGGGTGGGTCAGTGGGTGCGTAGGCTCTCAGCTCCAGAAGACCCGCCTAGGCTGGCCGCGACGACATGATCGTCGGCACAGAGATGACCTTCGACATTGAGGAAGAAGCGCGAAGTGGCAAGACAAAGGCCACCAACGTGACGCTGCCGGGTGGTGGCCTTAAATGCAGACCGGCATGCTTGGAGCGTAGATAGAGTGCCTGTAAGACGGCCTAGGGTTCAGGGTTTGAGGGCAACGTGTATCAAAAAGCCGCCTTCAGCAAAGCAGTTGAACGCACCACGTGCAAGCACCACGCGCACGCACCATGTGCACCCACCACGTACACGCACCGCGTGCAAGCACAGCGTGCGCGCACGCGGACGCGCGACGCACACGCATGCCCGCACGCGCACTCGCGCACGTTCGCGCAAGCGCGCACGCGCGCACGCGCGCACGCACAGCGAACAAACACGTAACCGCACGAACGCACGCACAAACTTACCAACGCACAAACGCATAAACGCACAAACGCACAAACGCACAAGCGCACAAGCGCACAAGCACACAAACGCACAAACGCACAAACGCACAAACACACCCCGACAGCACACCCGCACACCTGTACACCTGCGCACCCGCACACCCGCATAATTACTTGCACACCCGCGCAACCGCGCACACGCGAATATGCGCACACGGCACACGCACACACGCGCACACGCGCACTCGCACGCATGCACAAACGTAGAAACATGCACCCGCACGCACACACGCGCGCTCGCACGCACGCACGCGCGAACGCACGAACGCACGAACGCACGCCCGCACGCCCGCATGCCCGCACGCCCGCACGCCGCACGCCCGCATGCCCGCACGCCCGCACGAACGCACGCCTGCATGACGCCCGCACGCCCGCACGCCCGCACGCCTGCACGCCAGCACGCCTACAAGCCCGCACGCCGACATGCTTGCAGCTCGGCGGCAGCAAAAAGGCACATGGGAGTACTTGGTTCCGGAAACCTTCGCAACTTTTTGGGTTGAGGTGAGATGTGCATGCGTCGGGGCTTCAAGTTTATGCTGAGTCAGAGCCAGCTCCAGGTCACAAGCTGTACAGGTCACAACATTCTGCAAAGCTCTCAAGTGCTCCGCGCCACAGTTTTTCAGGTTGAAGGTCGCATCTCAAGTGAGGTGTGTGTGTGTATTTATACATTGTCACCCCCCCGACACCACCGGCATTTATGATGTTTTCCATAGTTGTCGAAGCATGTCGCGAAGGAAGACTTGCGCAATGACTGAACCTGAGCACTTGTTTTCTGAAGCCGGAATCCGGTTTTGGATTCAGTCATGTCCATGTTTTGAATTACATTGCTGGCGGTGTTTTGAAGTCTATCTGATGCCAGAACACCAGTTTCAGCTACATTCTATCTGCCAAAACGCAAAACCTGAAATCTCATGTGTATCACGCCCATCTCCCCCGATACTCAAAAACCCGAACTGGAGTTATTTAGCTTACGTTTTCTCTAGCATGTTTTCTAAAGCATGTTGTGTTAGGATGTCAAGCATCTTCCCCCCGAAGAAGCAAAACCTACATTCGGAGTTGTTTTGCATATGTGCTATGTAATATTAATATGTCGTGTTGGGACATCAGCCATCTCACCTCATCTCGCACAGTTTGCCTTCGTTGTTCTTCATGTAATAAAGTATCGTATCTCGAGCAATCGCACCCATCTCCCACCCGATAAGCAAAACTAAAGCCTAAAACAGGAGTTCTTAAGCTTATGATTCCTCTGTTACATTGTGTTGTGGTGTTAATCATCTCCCCCCCGATAGGCAAGACCCAAAATTGGTGCTGTTTTGCTTCTGTTTTTTGTAATATGTTGTGTTGGGGTTCGCACATCCCCCCTCCCCAAAAAGCAGCACTTAGCACAGAAGTTATTTTGGTGATGTTGTTTTTGCAAGCGCTTGATGAAACGAAGCAGCGACGCGCAATCTGCTATTACAAGGACGAGACGCCAGAACCATGTTTCTACTAACTCTGCTACTTGTACTCGTGTTGAGCTTGTGTCTTTTCAAGCCAACCTGTCAACCATCTCCACCCGAAAAGCAAAACCTGGTATGTCGCATAGTTTACCTCTATTGTGCTTCGTAAAACAAAACATCGTATCTCGAGCAGTCGCAACATCTCCCCCCTATAACCCCGAAACAGCAGCCATCTAGCTTATTGTTTCTCTAATAGACTGTGTTGGGATTTCGAGCTTCTTCCCCCCAATAAGCAGAACCTAAATCCGGGGTTGTTTTGCATATGTGTTATGTAATATCAATATGTCGTGTTGGGATATCAACCATCCCCCCCCCGACAAGCAAAACCTGGTATCTTTGTTGTTCTTCATGAAATACAGCATCGTATCTCGAGTAATAACACCCATCCCACCCGAAAAGCAAAACCTAAAGCAGGAGTTATTTAGCTTATGATTCCTCTAATATATTATGTTGTGGTGTTAAGCATCTTCCCCCCCGATAGGCAAAAATCCAAAGTTGGTGGTGTTCTGCTTCTGGTTTATCTAATGTGTTGAGTTGGGATTTCGCACATCCCCCCGAATAAGCAGTTCTTAAAGCAGAAATTATGTCGGTTACGTTTCTCTTTGAAAGAGCTTGATGAAACAAAGCTGCGATGCGCAACCTGCCTCTACAATGACGAGACGCGCAGAACTTAAAACAGAAATCATTTAGGTTATGTTTCTATTAGCTATAATACATAGTTGTGGTGTTAAGCATCTTCCCCCGACAAGCAAAACCAAAATTGGTGGTGTTTTGCTTCTGTTTTATCTAATATGTTGGGTTGGGATTTCACACATCCCCCCCCAAATAAGCAGAACTTAAAACAGAAAACGTGTCGGATATGTTTCTCTTGAAAGAGCTTGACGAAACAAAGCTGCGATGCGCGATCTGCTGTTACAATGACGAGACGTGCAGGACTTAAGGAGGAAATCGTTTAGGCTATGTTGGTGCTGATTTGCTTATGTTTTGTCATGTTGTGTTGGGATTTCACACATCTCGCCCCAGCAAGAGTTATTTCGGTTATGTCTCTCTTCGAAAGAGCTTGATGAGACAAAGCTGCGACGTGCGATCTGCTTTTACGATGACGAGACGCGCAGACCTTCAAGCAGAAATCATGTAGGCTGTGTTGCTTTCAACTGTGAAATATTGTGTTGGGGTGTCAAGCATCTCGCCCAATAAGCAAACTGTTTTGCTTATGCTTTATCTACTCTGTTGTTTTGGGATTTCACACATCTCGGGCAAGAAAGCGAGCAGAGACCCATGTCCTTCGGTTCAACAAGAAGTTTTGACCAGGGCTCATGTACGTTTTTGGTTTCTGGGATTGGGATGTGCATGGGTCGGGGCTTCACAAGTTTATGCTGAGTCAGAGCCAGCTCCAGGGCACAAGCTGTACAGGTCACAACATTCTGCAAAGCTCTCAAGTGCTCCGCGCCACAGAGTTTCAGGTTAAAGGTCGCATGTTGAGGTGTATGTGTATGAGTGTTTTGCCCCCGCTGTCTGCCATTGACGTTTATGGAGTTTGGATTTGGCGCTTGGAGTTCTAACCCGGCCTTTTATGGGTTCAATTTCTTAGCCTCGTTGTTTAGGGTTTGGCGAATCTTTTGAGGCTCGGTCTGACAGGAATACATCGATGTGTATATATGTATATACATATGTATATACACATACAGACAGATGTAGACGTACTGAACCCACAGTTCATCTCAGCTCTACTGAGCGATACGCAACTAGCACAACCTGAACCCTGAGAGAGCCGCATGAATCCATACCGGCGATGCGCATATAGAGCCAGCCCCTAAACTCGATTTTTCCGCACTAAGGTCGACTTTGCTGGCCACGTCAGAGGGCTTTGAGGCCGAGCTGTTGGCGGGGCGTCGAGGGTGCTTGCTGCAGCCGGTTGAGAAAAGTGGCTTGAGGAGGTTCTACGTCTTTCGGCTTTGAGGGCCTGCAGAAGGTGGAGAAGAACTTCAGAGGAAACCTCCGGTTCGGGGTTGCCCCCTCAAGCCCTGGAACCTGATGCTTGCCAAGTCGTTGCTTGAGGTTTAGGACGTGAGGTTCAGCGAAGATCGCCAGGCATCCTTACGAAGATGACCCCCTGCACCTGCGAGACCTGAACCCGGCAGAACCTGAACCCTCTAGAGCCCATGGCGCACCCAAACCCTGCACCCAAGCAGGAGCTAGCCTTCACAACAGCCATCTAAAACCCTATGCGCTAAACATTCTAAATTAAGAGCCCCAAGCCGATGCTTTCTGCCTGGCACCTTGAACGCCCGAGGCAGGCCTGGACGATTCTGATGCGGATTTGTAAGGGGCCTTTTAGGGGGTAACAGGGAACATCCTACTCAGCCTTGTGCAATACAATCCGCGTAATCAACCTCAAAAGGGCCTGTGATTAGCAAAGGCTTCAGTGGGTTCCATAGATCGGAAATCAACCGTTTAGAGGGCCTTGAGGCCTTATAGGGGAAATGACTCATCAACCTTATAAAGTGCCTTGAGAAGAAGATCGCGTAGAGTAGCAAGGGGCCTTTAAGGGATTGAAGGGTGCAACAGCAATCAAGCTTCTCAAGGGCCTCAAAGGGATTGTTGGGAACAAAAGGCCTGCAAGGCAGTCGAGGGCAGAATTGCCCATCCTGGCAGGAAGGGTTTCTTTCACAGCGCCCCGTTATTTGGTGGCGACCATGGCTTTGGTGCTGTTTCTGGTCTCTTTAGGGTACCCTAACAACAGGGGCCCCGGTATCCTTAACAAGAACCTCGAAAGCTGGAGCGATGTTGAACCCTAAGCCCTTTACCCTTTGCCGGTGCATGTCTTGCTCAGAGAGTCGCGTTTAGCTTGAGAGGGCCTCGGGGCTTGGTCTGCTTCTCGGGTTTAGGGCTTAGGTAGAACTAAATTTTGGCATATAGTTGGCTAGCGCCTAGTTTGCCCCATGATTCGAGTAGAAGGCCCGAACTAAGCCCTAAACCCGACACCCTTCAAAACTCCACAGAGACCTTTTTGTGGCTTGAGGCGCTCAGCCCTAGCAATAGACGGGGTTCTCCAAACGTTAAACTGGGCTAGGCTTTCTGGATGTCCAGGGTTTAGAGGCTAAAGTCCCTAATCTTGCTAGTTGTTAGGAAGACACGATATGCAATGAGGCACCTTGCCCCCCCCCGCCCCCCGACCTTGCTCCACGTAACCCTTGAGAAAACTATATATGGGAACCCGAATTCCCTGAGCCAGCAATTAGCTTCAGAGATTTGAGAGAGGAGGACCTTGGCCAGCACCTTCACACTTGTTCGCCACTCCGCTTGGGGAGTGGGGTAGTTGTGAGCTTGACTTTCGATCCCTGAGGCACCGTCGGCAAAGGCTTTCTTGGGAACACACGTGCTCACGGGTGCGCGAGCTTTGGGCTCATGGCTTGGAGTTGTTGAGTCTCTTGCTCGCCTCCTGCTTGTTTCCCTGTGCAATATTGAGCCTATAGGATTAATGCAGCGGATGCTGTAGCAGTCGAGCTGGCAGCTGTTGCAGACGTTAAGTGCACCTGTCAACTGGGCTTGAGTCCCAAAAGCCTGCGACCATTGCAGAGGAGCGGCTTAGCTTGTAAACATAATTATCAGTATTGTTTTTTGTTCATGGTTCTGTGCTGATTTCTATCAGCGCTGATATTATGATTGCAACAAGATACGGCCAGGGGCTTGGGGTCCTAAGGGTTACCTTCCCCAGAGCGCACTGCCTTTCCAAACATACCCGAAGCCCACCCCACAACCCAAGTCAACCCTTTTCGGGTTCGGGTGATGCGTGAGCTGACGCCTCCTCTTGCAACCCAATCCCAAACTCAATCCCCAACCTCCAAGACGCGGGCGGGCCTTGCCATTGCTTCTGGCTCTATGGCTCCCTGCCCCAGTGAAAGCAACCAAGTAGATACGTGTTTGTTTGAGGGTCCCAGGCCCGACCATTCTGAAAGCCATGGTGTGCACGGGAATCTTGGACAAGGTCGTGGCTGCCAAGGGCTACGGCTTCATAGAGGTCCGATTGTGGCAACGATGTCTTGCACTTTTCTCAGTTGACCAACGGTGCCTCCGATGACCTGATTGTCGGTACGGAGATGGCCTTCGACGTAGAGAACGATGCAAGAACTGGCCCAAGACAAGGGCCACAAACGTACGACTGTTTGACAGGCCGGGGCCTCGAAGTGACAGTGACGTCACGGTTCATGTCAGGCCCCACACTCCCCAATGCCCACGGCCCAAGGCCCAAGGCTCCCCAAATCAGCCCACCCCGACGAAACCTAGCTGCTCTAGCTCGCCTGGGGAAGCCCGGCTTCAATAAAGCCGAGCCCTACAACCCTTAATCAGGCACAAGCTTTTAGCATCGGCACCGAGCTGCCGCCCAAGATCACCCTCTGCACCCCTATGTTTGGGCCTTGCTCTGTGGAAAACTGGAAACCTTGGATGACCGTTGCCAAGGCAGGCCTGGCTGCGAGAGGCCCGCTCTCTGCCGCGTGAGTAGCGGCGTAAGCTGGTCAGGGCCTCAAAGTTTCGGGCACGTTCAAAATGGGAGAGCCTCTGACTCGAGCATTGCCCACCGCAGCCTGTGCACATGCCGCCTCGTCTGACCTTCTCGTTGTTAGTGGCTGTTGTGTGTCAGTGCCGAATCTCCAACATTCCAACATGCATCCCTGCACCAGCTGCCGCCCGGTAGGCTGAAACAAGATTGGGACTTGTTTGTGATGCCCCTTTCCCTGCTCACAGTGAGCCCGAATCCTCAAACCTCTCTAAACCAATCTGCGTGCGAAGGTGCGGCTGCTGAAGGCCCGGCTTTCAGTTTTGTGTGTGGATGAGGCTTGCGGTGAGGGAGGGGCGTGCTAAACGCAAAGGCCTGCACGTAGCATCTCTGAGAGGTTGGGAGCGCCAGTTGGCTGCTTCAGCTCCATGTTTCATGCTGGAGGGATGGCCGATCTTCGGTGGCAGTATAGGGGCTCTACGGGGTGATTGCTCCATGTTACCCACACTACCACAGTCCTGATATGTGCATCCTCATTGCTAAAGACGACGCAGTCGATGGGTGCAGGTTTCTCCCCAATGGAGTCCTGGCAAACGCAAAACGAGCAGTGCTGGGAATGCGGGCACGGCTCGATGGGGCTGAGTAAGATTGTCATCTTCTCCTTCGTCTAGAAAAAACCGCACATCTTCACACCGTCACGGTACCGTTGTATCACGATGACTTCCCCCATTAAAGCAAAGCGTCGTCGACCTAAGTCACTCAAGTCGGGATCGCCAGGAGCGCGTGTCCTCTCAGGCGGGAGAGTCCCAGAGTTGCGGACTTCGGCATCAGAGCTTTCACGCCCTTCGAGGCTATAGGTGATATCAGGTTTGGCATTTTGGGCATCAGGATGTGTAGGGTTAAGGGTTTAGGCATGAGGGGACTGGGGTCTCGAGGGTGGTTTGCTGGATGAGTTCTCGCTTTTGAGCCTGATGAAATCTCAAACCCCAAGCCTTAAACCGTAAAACTCAACCAAGGGCCTCGAGCGAGGGAATCATGCGCACGCCCCTGAAACTGATACCGCTCACACTGCGTGCGGACTCTGACACACCAGGCTTTTCCCAGACGTGAAATAAATCCCAAAACAACAAAACTCCAAACCTCAATGTGTAGTTAAGCCGTAAGCCCCAGATTTCCACCACAGGCCTGCGGCCCACCTGTTGATTCGCGCGCCGACGGTTCAGAGTTTAGGCTAAAGCTCCCAAAATTGGGGTGGTGGGAGGCGGGGGAGGGGTCTCTTGCGCTCCGGACGTTTTCTGACTCCATGTGTGAGATCTTATTTTTCAAGTGTCTGAGAGGGGCTTGAGCAACAACAGACCGGGATTAAGATGGAGAGCTGTGCCCCTGGGCGTGGGGTTGTCGGCAGGGGGTCTTATGGCTGAGTTCAACGTCTTGCCGTTTGGAGTTATTGGCTTAGAGGTTTGGGCGAGACCACACCGGCCCCGCAGGCCTTTAAACTTTGGGCGTGTCGTTTATCACACCCTCAAAGCCTCCAACCCCTCAAGCCCCAAAGCGCCAAACCCTGAAGCCCTAAGGCCCCCCAAGTTCGAGACAGGTGACCAACCTGCCACCCACGTTCGTGGAGACTTCCTTTCAGTCCTAAGCTTCAAATCCTCATTTCTAGACTCCTAGACAAGCCTAAAAGTAACAGTATGTGACAGTGTGAAGCCCGAAGCCCCAAAGCTCTAAATCCTAGTTGAGGCCTTGATTGCTAAAGCTCCAGAGCGCCTGACAGTTTCTCGGGTGTGAGCCTGGAATCACATGTTGCATCACAGAAGGCACCTGCAACCCCGACTAAGCCATATATATTTGAACCTCCTGAGCCCTTTATTGGATCCTCCTGGCTAGGGGGGAAAGGGTTGGGGGTGGGTGAGAGGGCGGTGAGAGGGCGGTGAGAGTGGTGGCAAATCTAGAATCGTGGTTCTTGAAAAGCGCCATAAACCCAAACCCGGTGTAACAAAGGGCCTCGTGCGACGGAATCATGCGCGCGCTCCTGAAGCTGATATCGCTCACACTGCGCGTTCACTTTGCTACACAACCCAGGCTCTTCCCAGACCTTAAATCCCAAAATCATTACTCGGAGTATCGTTTTCCAGAAGCAAACGACAAGCACCATGGGGCAGCCCGTTATTCATGCGCTCCCTTTTTATAGTATTCAATTCATACGCACAATCAGTACCTTCGTGACACTTCTTCTCTTCTATGTTGGTATCGTGCTCACCGTGACCGCAATGAACAAGTCCAGTCAATAGGAGCCCGAAAGGCTGTTATCCCTGCATATTGGACCTGTCAGTGTCTATATTCGGTTAGCAGGAAAGGGCAAAAGACATCCATTAATGAAAGCTAGAACGAAGTGACCCAGAAAACCAGAACCTCTAGACTATACGCGTTACATTGCGTGGCTAGGGTTGTTGCTGAAGCGGGGCCCCTGCAGCTCCCTCCAGATTGTTCACAACTAAGAGCAGGTGACCCCGACCAACGATTGGGCCCCGCCGCAGATGGCCCCGGCGGCCTTCGGCGCTCCGATGCAGGTGCCCTCTCGTCCTTCTGGGATCATGTGCTTCAGGCTTCGCGTGCAGGCCCCAAAGAATCTAGGCCCGAGCGTGGAACACCTGATTAAAGCCTTTCCCTAGACCCCCGTAAACCCCAAACTTTAAATTCGCAGTTTTCACGCACGAGGCTTCTAAGAGCTATCCCAAGTTGCTCGACCTTCAGAACCTCAGCCTTCAACCACAGAAATCCTCAACCCTTTTCACCCTCAACACTATTCATGCGCTCCTTTGTAACAATACTAACTTCGTACGCGCTATCGTTACCTTCGTGACACTTCTCTTCTTCTATGTTGGTATCGTGATCACCGTGACCGCAATGAACAGTTCCAGATAATAGGAGCCCAAAAGGCTGCTATCCCTTCATATTGGACCTGTCAGTGTCTATATTCGCTCACCAGGAAAGGGCAAAAGACATCCATTAATGAAAGCTAGAACGAAGTGACCCAGAAAACCAGAACTTCTAGACTATACGCGTTACATTGCGTGGCTAGGGTTGTTGCTGAAGCGGGGCCCCTGCAGCTCCCTCCAGATTGTTCACAACTAAGAGCAGGTGACCCCGACCAACGATTGGGCCCCGCCGCAGATGGCCCCGGCGACCTTCGGCGCTCCTATGCAGGTGCCCTCTCGTCCTTCTGGGATCATGTGCTTCAGGCTTCGCGTGCAGGCCCCAAAGAATCTAGGCCCGAGCGTGGAACACCTGATTAAAGCCTTTCCCTAGACCCCCGTAAACCCCAAACTTTAAATTCGCAGTTTTCACGCACGAGGCTTCTAAGAGCTATCCCAAGTTGCTCGACCTTCAGAACCTCAGCCTTCAACCGCAGAAATCCTCAACCCTTTTAACCCTCAACATTATTCATGCGCTCCTTTGTAACAATACTAACTTCGTACGCGCTATCGTTACCTTCGTGACACTTCTCTTCTTCTATGTTGGTATCGTGATCACCGTGACCGCAATGAACAGTTCCAGTTAATAGGAGCCCAAAAGGCTGTTGTCCCTTCATATTGGACCTGTCAGTGTCTATATTCGGTTAGCAGGAAAGGGCAAAAGACATCCATTAATGAAAGCTAGAACGAAGTGACCCAGAAACCAGAACTTCTAGACTATACGCGTTGCATTGCGTGGCTAGGGTTGTTGCTGAAGCGGGGCCCCTGCAGCTCCCTCCAGATTGTTCACAACTAAGAGCAGGTGACCCCGACCAACGATTGGGCCCCGCCGCAGATGGCCCCGGCGACCTTCCGAGGCCTTCGCAGCTGAATGCGGGGGCAGTGCAAGTCAGAGGACCTTCCTTGAAGGGCTTATTAGGGAAATCGCAATCAGCCTGATAAAGGGCCTTGAACAGGATAATGGTGTATAGTAGCAATCAACCTCTTACGGGCCTTTAAGGGATTGCAGGGCACGACAGTTATCAAGCTTTTCATGGGCCTTGAAGCGATGGTAGGGGAAATTGGTAATCAGCCTAATAAAGAGCCTTCCAAGGATATCAACCTTCTACAGGGCCTGTTTTAAGGGATATAGTCGCAATTAACCTTTATGGGGTTTTGGGGCATTATATGGTAGAATAGGCCTGGCAGGAAGGGTTTCTCTCAGCGCCCCGTTGTTGGTGGCGACCAGGGTCGGGCTTGTGCAATAGCCTACGGACCCTCAAGGGATGTAGCCCTTTATGTATAGGTGTCCGAATTCCCTGTACGCAACTGGAGATTTGAGAGATGACTTTGTCCGGCAACTTCGCATTGGTTGCCTCGGGGTGGGGTCGTTGTCAGCCAACTTCGATGGCAAAGGCTTTGTTGGGAAAAGCCGTGCGTAGGGGTGCGGAAAGGAAGGGGTCGGGCTTGAGTTTTGGGCAGATGGCCTTGAGTTGTCTAGTCTAGTCTGTTGGTCGCCTCCTGGAACCCTCAAACAAACCAGCATCTAGTTGGTCGTTTCAACGGGGGCAGGGAGCCATAGACCCAGAAGCAATGGCAAGCCCCCGTCTCGCAGGTTGAGGATTGTAGTTTGGGATTGGGTTGCAAGCTGAGGTGCCAGCTCACGCATCACCTGAACTCGAAAAGGGTTCGTTTCTGGATTGACTTTTGGGGTTGTGGGGTGTTTAGGGTTGGTAGGCTGCGGTCATGTTTGGAAAGGCAGTACGGTCTGGGGCAGATTGAACAAATAACCCGTAGGACCCCAAGGCCGTGGCCGTATCTTGTTGTAATCATAAAGCAGCCTGAATGTAGTACAAGCATGGAAGGTCCCTGTGCAAAATTGTGCCTAGCGTTTTCGGATTAAAGCGGGGGATGCTGTTTCAGTCGAGCTGGCAGCTGTTGCAGACGTGTTAAGTGCACCTGGCAACTGGGCTTGAATCCCAAAAGCCTGCGACCGCTGCAGAGAAGCGGTTTAGCTTGTAAAGGTAAATATCATGATTGTCATTATTCACGCTGCTGATCTGGTTTCTATCAGCCCTGGGGGTTCTTATCGCCACGGTGTACACAGGAATCTTGAAGAAGGTGGCCAAGGGCTACCGCTTCATCAAGAGCGACAGTGGCAGCGATATCTTTGCGCACTTCTCTTTCAACATGTCAGGGCATTGGGGGTCTTCATTGTCCACAGTACAAGGCACACAGGGCTTAGATTTGCAGGAAGTCGGATTTGGGAACGTAGGATTGCGGGGTTTCTGGATTGGGGGTGGAGGGGGCGAGCTTGGGTGGCAGCTCAGCGTTTGTTCTAAAACCTTGTGCCTGCTGGCTGACTGAGGGTTGTAGGGCTCAGCTTCGTGCAACCACGCTTTCCTGGCCGAGCTAGGTTACGTCGGGGTCGGCTGAGTTTGGGCATTGGGCCGGGCATTGGGGAGTGGGGGGCCTGGTGACCCTGAAGCCAAGGGCGGCGTGGCAGCGTGCAGCGCTGGCCCTGAGCCGCGAGGAGCGGCGTGAGCTGGCTAGGGTCTCAAAGTTTCGGGCTGGGGCTTGCTGTCAGGGCGCCTGGACATTCTAAATGGGGAGATCCGCAGACTCGAACACTGCCCACTGCAGCTTGTACACATGCTGCCCCTTCTGAAACAAGATTGTGACTTTTTTGTGATGCCCGTTTCTCTGAACAGGGAGCCCGAATCCTAATCGGCGAGTTCAATCACTTAAACAAAAATGAACATGCTTATCAGCTGAAGCCACTCTGAACGAACCTGCGCGCTAAGGTCCTGCAGATGCAGGTCCGGCTTCTTGTTTGGGCCTGGATGTGAGAATTCGGACTTCATGGGTGGCTGAGTATTAGAGTACCGCCTAACGTCGGCGATGCCGGCTTCTGGCTATTGACCTTACGCAAACATTGCTGACACCAAAGCAGCGTCTTTGTTTGAGCGCAATCCCTCCGGTAAGAGACATGGAGCAGACGCAATTAACAACTAGTGTCGGGATCTTCAGCTCAGCCTCATGAAATCTAATGATGGCCAGGCCCAGCAGGCCTCGCGGTGGAGGGCGGGAAAGTATCGGGGCCTTCGGTCAGAGTTTTCAAGCCCTAAAAACCGGAACCTTAAAGAAGCCAATCTCGCAGGGAGCGGAGCAGAGATTGTGGCCCTCAAGCGCACGAAAAACACTGCTACAAGGCCACCCCGCCCCCCATGTACAAAAGACAAAGGCAAGCGCGTCCTCGACCGCGGTACCCTCCCGTAGTAAGCTCCAGCAAATGCGATCTTCAGAATTTCTGGGTTTGGGACTTCCGGTTTTCCGAGTGTTTGCAAGATCCTCTTTAGGATCTTTAATTGGGGTTCACGGTTTACAGCTTTTCTTAGTCGTTTTCCTTAGCTTCCTCAGTTTTTGGCCCATATGCTGAGATATTCCTTGTCGTTTCCTTCACTGCTGAAAAAGCCCCCTACGCAAGAGCCTCATGTGTGCACGCGTGATCTCCTCTAACAGTATCTAACAGTACCGCAAGACTTCACCTCGCTAGGCCTCGCCCAAAACGGGAGGAGAGTTTTTTTCGATGGCCTACTATGTCCATTTTATGCCAGGAGTTGGGCTGGGGCTGCTCCGTTGCTGAAGCAAGAGCATGCGACAGAGCTGCTCTTTCGCTTGACGAGGACGACGGAGGAGTTGCTGGAGCTGGGGAAACAGAAGCCGAGAGCGAATGCATTGACCATAGAGTTGTATGTCATGACAGGATGCTACCCAGTGAAAAACCAAGGGTATGCGACATTGAATAAAGACGATGCGTTGTGCATATGTGCTTGTTGCAATACATCGGAAGTGGGGAACTTAGTCAGCCCCGGGAACAGTTAATGCGCGAGCACGTATAAGCGCGTTGTAAGCGTATGCGTAGTCGTGGGATAGCCGGAAGCGTGCCGTCGACGTACGCTTTGATTTCTCATGCAGTAAATTTTCTGGTGTTGGGCGCTGAGTGTTGTCAATGTCCCAAGCCAAAGTTGCCGTTGCGGCGTCGATGCTCTTGTTGGTGCTCTGACCATGCCAGAAGCTACACACTAGGGAGAGCCGATGTGACACTCGCCGGCACTCCAAGACTCCATGGGGTGAGAGGCCTCTAAGAAGCGGCGTGCGTTTGGATGCTGCAAACGTTGTTTTTCGTGCGCTAGCGTAAAACAAAAAGATAGGTTGCGTTTTCTTGTGCGAATGCTGAATCCCGATGATTGATCAAACCATGTATGGCATGGCTTCCTCCAACTTGCCGACCATGGATGGGTTGAACAGGTTTCATTTAAAAATTTGGATTTTACATCCTGTTTGCATGAAATGTCAATTTGAGTATGGCAGATTCGGGATTGGATCCTTTCGAAGATGAGGGTTCTGTCCACATGTCCGGAACTTGAATCGTCCGTATCCTTCGGCTCGAGCATCTTCCTTCTTTCCTCTGTGCCTCGCCGCTCCAGATTAGTGTGAAGATGGGCTGCTGTGTGTTGACCAACCTTATCCTCAATGCTCTCATGCTGGTGGCCTCGGTGGGAGGTGGGCGCGGAAAGAGCCAGTTTCTCAAGCAAAGGGCGAATGAAAACGAGAATGGAAACAGTCTTTTAGGGTTCAGGGCTTTTGAGGTTTTGGGTTCCGCTTTTGGGCCTAACGCAGGAATGAAGGAAGGAATGGAAAATACGCTGTGTTGTTGGGTGTCTGCAAGGGCCCAAATCAGGATCGGGTCCTTCATTCTTTGCCCGCCACGGGCAAGAAGAGCACCCGCAGGGTGTCCACAATGCAGATAACGCCATGTCGGGGTGCATATTTGGCTCCCTCGGCTTCTGGAAGCTTCCCAAAGAACTGAACCCAGGACTCGAAACATACAAAGGCTGAACCCCCCCAAGAGTCTAGAACCTGGAGCCGGATCCAGGTGGGCTGTTGGTCTTCACGGAACATTGGGCCGCTGTGGAGTTTGGCCCGCAGTCCTTTTCCTTCCTGGTTGGCATTCGCGGCAGGATGGATCTCTGGAAGGTGGTTGTAGGCGGGCGTTCGCAACATCATAGAGGGAATTTCAAGACATATGAAACAGAGTGTTTTGTAGGGGTCGAGTTGCTTGAGTGTTTTCGAAACGATGGTTTTTCGTGTGAAATTGATGTAAACGAGGCTTGCGTAATGGTAGCTAGATTTTTGTGGGCATACAGCCAGGAACGTGGTTCAGGAAAAAACTTTGTATGTACAATCCAGTTAGCCCAGTTCGAGCCATAGCAGGGACGTCGAAGAATTGGTCAGCTACAATTGGGTTTTTCAATGGGTACAAGTATGATTGGGCTATAGACTGGGTACTGATATGATTGGGCTTGTCTAGAAGTGCCTTGTCCCTCCATAGGCGTCAACCCCGAGACTGCTGTGGGCGGTCTCACCAACGATCTCGCACAAGCGGTGAACCTGCGTTGCTGTTAAGGATCTTTACACGTCTAAGGGCTTAGGGTTTGGGATCCGAATGTGTACTTACCTACACATACGACAATAAATGTCATTCCCCGAGTATGGTAACTTGAATGAATTTTTTTCAGCAGCAACCTAGGAACTCGGGCAATGGCGGTTCTGGAGACTCCGACAATGGCGGCTCTGGCAGCTCGGCCGGTTTAGGCATTAGGCCATGAAAAAGTCACGTATAAGCGCCGTGACACCCCAGACTTTCTTACAAGCACGATAAATGAAACTTATGGCCTGAGCTTTCAACCCTGCATAAACTCCAAGCCCTCAGCACCCTCGACCCTAGACCCTAAACCCTAAACCCTTCACCCTTCACTCTTCAACCTTCAGTCGGAACCCTAAACCCCCCAGCCCTCAAGCCCGTATAAACTTCCCATGACTTTGGGTTCCCAAGTTTCCTATTATCCCGCAAGTTCAAAATATTAAGCTCAAGAATCAGCCCCCCCCCCCTAAATCCTAAACCCCGAAACCTTAAACCAGACGAACCTCAGGCAACTCTGGTGGCTTGCTGGGAGGTCTCAGGCGCCTGCAGCAGGGCACTGTGGAATACGACTCGGAGCGGCTTAAGAGAAAATGGTAGAGGATTTGGGTTTTAGAGTCTTAGGGGTTTAGGGGTCTCGGGTTTAGGGTTTTAGGTTTACGGATTAGGGATTCGGGTTGGGTTGAGGGTTGAACTGTTCCAGGGTATTTAGGGGTTAAGTTCTTGTTGTGTATCCCCACGTAGACGCACTTCTTTCCCCCCCCCAAAGCCCTCAACCTCAAAGCTTCAGTAAGGTGGATGTGCGGTGGTGACAAGATGTACATGCTCGCGAAGGGCGAGGTGGGATGGCCTTTCCGTTTGATGCCCGCCCCTTAACATGAAGTTTTTTCTGAGGGTTTGGGGCTGGGGCCCATAGCTCAAAACTTACAAGCGTAGTGGTTTCCAGTTTCTTTTCCGCTCCCTATATACCCCTATATATTCCTATGTAACCTTATACAACCTTGCATAACCCTATATGAGCCCATTCAGCCCTAGACCCTAAACCATAAATCCTAACCCTAAAGCCCCAAAGACTAAAACCCGAGAACCTAAAATCTTGAACAATAAACCCTAAACACGAAGCCCTAAACACTAAACCCTAAAGCCCTAAAACCCTAAAACCCGAAAACCCTAAAACCCTAAAACCCTAAAACTCTAAACCCTAAACCCTATGATCTTAAACCCTAAACCCTATGATCTTAAATCCTAAACCCTATGATCTTAAACCCTAAACCCGCCCGTACTTCCAACTTCGGAAGTGCAGGAATTCTGCGAGAAGATCGATCTGGCCCAGAAGTTTGCCTTGGCCTCAGGTTCAGCTCTAGGGTTTAGGGTTTCGGGTTCAGGGTTTAGTGTTTAGGGTTTAGGGTTTAGGATTTTCGGTTTAGGGTTTAGGGTTTAGGGTTTAGGGTCTAGGGTGTTCAGGGCTTAAGGCGGGTCAGGAAAGCACTTTGAAATGGAGACCCAGCGGAAAAGAACATGGAAAAGGAAATGCAAAGTACTGTACCATTCAGGGTTTAGGGTATAGGTTTACGGATTTACCCCAATAATGCACAACCAAATGGAAAAAAACACATTGATCACGGAAGAGAAACGGCGCATTTCTGAAAAGGGTTTTTGGGTTGCAGGGTGCAGAATTCACAGTTTACTGTTAGGGTTTATAGCATTTTAAGGTTCAGAAACCCGAATATCCAGCCACCGCCACGCTAAACCCAAAACGTCTCAAGTTATGAATTGCCATTTCCGAAGTTAAGAGTCATTCACACCCAAGTGTAACGCTACTACTAACCCAGTTGCCGCCATTTTCTAAAGTTTAGGAGGCTGATGATTGGGTTACCGAACCCTAAACCCTAAACCCTAAACCCCAAACCCTAAACCCTAAACCCGAGACCCTAAACCTTAAACCCTAACCCTAGATCTCAATTACCTGGAACCTCGAAGCAGACCCTTAATCCCAAACCGCCCCACCGGCCCAACCCCGGCTTGCAGAGCCCGAAATGGCTCAGGCTCAGACTCCTACTTCTTGGGTTTCAGTAAAGTTTAGTGCCTAGGGTTAAGGGTTTCTAGTTTTGGGTTTAGGGGTTTTTCTAGCTTAGGGTCCAGAGTTGAGGGTTTAGGCTCAAGGATTTTGGAGTGCAGGTTGGCTTTGGGGTTTAGGTTTTGGGGTTAGGTCCCGACTATAGGCGCCGGATACGGGCACCTATACGTGTTTCCTGGGTCCTAGCTACGGGCCCTGCATTGTGTTGGTAAGATTCACAAGGCATCTAGCAGGCATACCCTAAACCGTCAACCCAAAACCCTCAACCCTAAATCCTAAACCCTAAACTCTAATCCCTAATCCCTAATCCCTAAACCCCAAACCCTACTTCCAACCTGAAATTTAGGGTTTTGTCGGAAACCCGACCCTGCATCGCAAGTACCTGAAACCTTACATCAGCCTAACTCTAAACCCAAATGGGGGCTTACGATATTGGGGGTACCTTATCATCGTAAACCCCCAAATCCTTTCCCCTAAACCCTGAACCCTAAACCCCATGAACCCCTGGTTCTTGAACCCTCCCTTGAATGAATTTGTCAATGATCGTGGTGCCCTTTTTGCTGGTGAACCATAGTTCTCTGACAATCGAGGTTCCCCTAAACCCGAAACCCTAGTCCCGAAACCGGAAGCCCTAATCCCCTAAACCTGGCAGCCTAACCTATTTGAGGTCACGGCTGGCATGGCCTTTTTGTTCGTCAGCGTTGTCTTCGCTGCCATCTTGCTGATCACTTACGTCTGTGCTCGCCGGGCCATATTGGAAGCCTTTGGAGTTTGGGGTTTAGGGTTTAGGGTTTAGGGTTTAAAGATTCAGGGTTTTGGGTTCTGGGTTTTGGTTCAGGGTTCGGCGGATTTTTTTTGCGCCTTTTTTTGAGCTTTCCAAGAAGACAACTAGCTTCCTCGTCTGTGTCCAATGCCCAAAGCCCTACACCTGACCCCTAAATCCCCAACCCTAAATCCTAAACCTGAATCCTAGATCCTAATCCTCAGACTCCAAGCCCCGATTGTGTGCTCCAGGCTGGGTCGGCGAAGTGGACGAACAGGCCGATTGTTTTTGTCTGAGGGGATTTGTCGATATTTTTCCTGGTGCCGGCAAACCAAATGGAGAAGAACATGAGCAATCCTAAACCCTAAAGCCTAACCCCAAACCGAAATCCGAAACCGAAACGGGGTTAATGTATGTTTTTAGAAGGTCGAAAGCAATCTTTGGTTTCCCCAACGCAAGGACTCTTTGGCTTTTACATGGTTCGTCAGAGTCCCTACCATAGGGGTTGAGGTCGCTAAGGGGTTTAGGGTGCTAGGGTTTACGGTTTACGGTTAAACACTCATACATTGTGCCTGGACACTACGGTACTGCATGCACATAAACCCAAAACTGAATGGTTATTGTTGCATCAGAAGTTGTAGTTGGGCGGAATAATTCTGAACCTTTGGGTATCCCACCTTGAACAATGAGGCCTGAAACCCTGTATACGCCCCACAGAACCCTATCAACCAACCCTACATGGCCCCCGAATGAGTTACTTTGGCCTTCTTAAGGGACCCTTAACCTTGGAGGACCTAGGTGTCCCTCTTGTAGTTTAGTCTAGAGCCTAATCAAGTCCCTAGTGAGGAACCCATGTCCATTAAATTGCGCAGGAAGTATTGACTTGTAGCACATATCAGTAAACCCTAAACCCTAAACCCTTAACCTTGTTACCATATTACCCCCCATGCAACCTCATATCTATTTGTATATGCATGTTTGTATATCCCTACCCCTGCAGAGGCTTTTATCACCTACACGCCATAGAAACCCCATGCAGCCGCTCGTTGCAGGCTGCTCTGCCCGAACGTCCTGAGTGTGATGATTTCCCTGCTCTGCGTCCTCGTCGCGTTGGCCCTGTTGGTTTCCATGGTCATGGGCGAGAACGACGAGGTGGCGTTTGGGGGGTTTAGGATTGTAGGGTTTGCAGCAAGGTTTTAAGGTTTTTGGGGTTCGGGCGGTTGGGGAGAGTTTCCTGTGTTTGGTAACGTGCTGAAGAAGTCAGCTTTGCAACGGCCTTAACACCAAAAGTCTAAACCCCCAATCACTCAAGCCCCAACCCCTAAACCCTAAAGCCTAAAGACTAAACCCTAAACCCAACACCCCAACACCGAACTCCCTCGACTCCAAACCCTAAGACCCAACGACTTGCCGCCATGTTTGCAGGACGACTCGAACCAGGCCATCAACTGGTGGCGGAAAGGGTTTAGGGTTCAGGGTTCAGGGTTCAGGGCTCGGGGGGTGCACCTTAGGGACCCATCTAGGAGGTCACAGGTGACTGAAAAACCTGGTGACTTGGAGGTTCGGATGCCGTTTTCGCGTGGGTTTTAGCTGCTCAAGCACAGTCTGCATGTACATTTTTCAGGAACGCGAGAATTAGGTTAGGACGTCCCACAGCAAGAAACACACTGTAAAAAACCGATGTTTTTTGAACTTTTATCTTGTGAACCTACAAAAATCTGAAATATATGACACAGAAGTACACATCACTCCTTTCACTTCGGGTGTTCTAGTGAAAGGGCGCAATGGCGGCAAACAAGCACATAAAACCATGGTTTTTACCATGTTTTACGGCATGCACACAAGGGTCAGTTTTGTGCATTTTTGTTTTTTGCTTTTATGTTGCTTGTGGTGGCAGTTGTTAGTGGTCCGAGCGTCATGACGACGCACCGTTCGCATAAGCCTTGTGACAGTGCGTCTTGTTACAGAAACGTCAAGCGTCCTGGTGCGGCATGTTGTGTAGAAGAGCAAAAACGCTGTAAATACCGGTATTTTGGGTATGGATAGAGTAGCATGGTCGTAACCAACCCCTCCCCCCCAAAAAACAAAAAATGAAGACCAAACCTCTCCCAAAGATCACGAAACAACCAGGTTTTTGAGGTACCTGCTTCCATTTAGGAGAGGTACTTGGGGAACCTTTGAAGTGGTTTCAAGGAGTTACGGAGTTCGAGTTTCCTTAGCATGGGTGGCAACCCAGGAGTACATGTCAAAGGTATAGGCCTTTAAACAGGGACCAGACAGTCTTGGCCCTTTAAGGCCTAAAACCTCCAAGCTCCGAACGACACGGTTTCGGGTTTAGGCTTTAGGGATCTGTAGCCCGAAGCCCTGGACCCTGAAACCCTAACTTTCCGTCTCATATATCTACACTAAATTCCACTCATACATAGTGTGGGTCTGCCCCCACTCAGCAGCAGTTGGCGTATATTTTAACTATTTCATAACATAAGATACCTGTAGAACCGTAAATATATGGCCCCCCCTATCATAGACTGCTGATGGGTGGGGGCAGGACCCAATGCCCTGAACCCTAAACCCGAAGCCCGAAACCCTAAACCCTAAACCATCCCCCCAACTCTCTGCCAGGGCCCTCCTATGGTCATCGTGGGCTCCGACGATGTGCAGGACCCTCAACCCTCAACCCTCAACTCGGGTTCAGGGTTTAGGGTTTAGGGTTTAGGATTTAGGGTTTAGGGTTTAGGGTTTAGGGTTTAGGGTTTAGGGTCTGAGGAGTTTTTGGACATGCGGCTCCCTCTATACATGACATAGTCCCCGCATCCCCAGAAGGAAGCACAATTTTTCCAGAAGGCGCCAAGCCCATGCTAACGGAGAGGGACGAGTGTTCAAGGTTGAATTAGGCGTTTTAAAGGGTCGTGTTGAAGTGAAGGCCTAAGGGTGAACCTCCCAAACGCTGAACCTGAACCTGCGAAGACAGGGGCCTTCAATCCGGAACTCCCAACCTCAAGAGAGCCTACACCCTAAACCTAGCCCCCTAAACCTTATAACCCTAAACAGGAGGAATGGCTGGGAGGAGGTGTAGGTCCTGGCTGCATTGGCTGCGAGCTCGGAGCTGTTGGAAGTGTGCTTCAGCCTGCTAGGTTCAGGCTTTCGGGTTTAGGGTAGAGAGGATCTAGGGAAGGGACGCGGGGTTGCGTAGGGTCAAGGGTTTAGGATTTCCGGGATTAAGGTCGAGGTTTCAAGGTGATCAGGGTTAAAAAGACAGGGGTATTTAGGCAAGAAGTATATATGACTCTGTGGGAGATACGGTTTCGGATTCAAGGATTCAGGGTCTAGGGTTTAGGGTGACCGGGTTTAGGGTCTAGGTCTCAAGGCTCAGAGGTGTTGGGTTTAGGTTTGGGCAGGCGAGGGATTGGAAAGGTAATGGAAGACTCTGTCAACTCGCGCTCATTTATGTTATGTCTTTGGCAAATTTCATACACATGGCCCAGAAACATCGTGATTTGCTTGCTAAAATATCGCCATGTGCGACAAACAAGGGGACCGCAATTTTGACTCAATTTTTTAACGATCCTTTCTTGGGGACCCCCCCCCCTCCACCCCCCTACACCAAAAGCAAAAAAGGTACCCCCTAATTTGAGCAAATCCCATTGAAGCACGTAAAAATGGGTTTCAAACAAACATCTTTCTTTGCGAAGCAGGTCCGCTCCCTAAGACAACCCCGATCCACACAACAATCCGCCCTGTACTTGCGATTATCACTACTATTATTTCAACCGTTTGCCTGCCATTGTCTTTTCTCATTCTTGCTGTTTCTTTTTAGTTCCTCTTCTTGGCATTAGCTGTCTAAACATCATCCCACTGAACCTGCTATGTACTTTTCTTCTGGTGCTGTTTCCAACATTTTCTTAGAATGAAAAAATCCTCTATTCTCTGCTTCTTCAACGAAAATATTCCATTTCTTCGAGTAGTTTTTCCTGCTTGCTATTTCGATACTATCATCCCTGTCATAATTTCTTGAAGTGGCCTTCGCTTAAACTCAGGTTTGCTCCAAGTTTTTTTGATTTACACCCGTCAATGTTTATCTTTCTATGCCTCTCTCCAAGTCAAAGCAGTTTTATTGTACACATAGCTGGGACTAGAAGCGGGAGAGATATTTCTGATGATGCAAAACTTCCATGCTATTGGACACCAAACACAAGAACAAACATACAGATGTTGGTCCATTTGTTAAAGACAATACCGTAGAAGCAAACGGAAAACAGGACGGGATTGCAGATGTGATTACACGTAGTTCAGGTTCTCAGCTGTAGGGCAACAAATAGTTTATGATTATGGCAAGGTGCGCAGACGCCGTAGTTTTGGTTCGGTGCAAGGTTTATGCAGAGGCCTCGGCGGGGCCCTCTTGGGAGTGGACAGGTTCTGGGCTTCCCTGGGCCAGCAAGAACGACACCCACAGCCAACAAGAAGACGTCCACACTCAAGGACACGCACGGTCAGAAAAAAGCTGTGAATGGCAAAACAGGAGGTATTATTACTAGTATGACGGTTATCGCTATTTTGGCGATTTATTAGCATTATTGATTATGAATTGGAGGTACAGAGGCTCCTCCAAAATGGAACACACCTAAGCCTCTTTTTTAAACAGCCCTAAGCACAAACAAACCTCAACTGCAAGCCGTAGACTCAAAAGTTAAACCCGAAATTGGAAACCCTAAGTCTGATGGTTTAACAAAACTCTAAACCTTTCCTAGACCTTAAACCCTAGATCTTACCCTACATGCACATGATTGTAGCATTTTGGGCTCTATGTTGCGGGCCCCCTGTTTGTGGAACCTACCAAAACTCTATTGAATCCCTACACAAGCCCATTTTTTATTATTTCCATGTGATTCTCCATTGGTGGGGATAATGTCCAGAAACCCTCACACCTGAAATCCCTTACCGCCTCAAAGCCCTAAGCCCCAAGCCTGAAGCCCCTGTTCACCATCAAAACCCCAACCCGAACCCCCTGAAGCCTAAACCCTGGCCCCCAAAACCCTGAAACCTTAAACCCCACAGGCCAAAACCCCTAAACAAAAACTTTTTCCTTTAGCGCGCGAAGGGCGGTGCCCAGCGCGCTCACACTGATACACGCCCTAGACCCTAGACATTAAACCCTATCCTTTATCAAGGGCTGGCTGTCTGGGTCTTCTTCACCTTCATGGTGACGATACTCAGCTGCTGCACGTCGCTGGGGGCTCGGAATTGCGATTGAGGGCCGAGGGTTGAGGCTTTAGGGTATCAGGGGCTTGGGTTTGGGGATTAAGGGCTTGTGGATTTAGGGGTTTAAGGGTTGTTGAGTTGACGGGCTTGCGAGTCTGGCGGTTTAAGGGTTTCGAGCTTTAAGGGTTTCCGGGTGTAAGGGTGTAGCGGCTTCCGGGCAAGGGCTCAGGGGTTCGAGGGCTCAAGGGTTTTCAGGTTTGAAGGTTTAGAGATATTGCCCCCAACAATGGAGAAGCAAGTGGAAAAAGAACATGCAAGCTGAACTGGGAAGTAGGTTCATAGAGGGGTTATGTAAGGGACTATATAGAATCCCTAAACTCGAAACCTTAAACCCTAAACCCTAAACCCTGAACCCTGAACCCTGAGCCCTAAACCCTAAACCCTAAACCCCAAACCCTAAACCCTAAACCCTCAACCGTCGGGATTGAACATTCCTAGTATAAAGCTGTGGTCTAGGGAACCTCCAGTAGACCTCAGAAGGAGATGGCCACACATGTGGTCCTTTTTGGGGTGCCGGGGGCGCTTTTTTCTAAGGCGGCACCTACCTAGGGTCTGGAGTGGTGTTTCTTTTGGGGAAGGTTAGGGTGTGGGGAAAACCCTCAGCCGTCAAAGGTTTAGGGTTTAGGGTTGCGGTTTAGGATTTCGGGTTTAGGGCCAGGGTCCAGGAAAAGACTCTAGACCCTGAACCCTAAGGCTTGGAGTTTGGGGCTTCGGAGGGGTTGGCTTCCGGAAGGCATGCGGTGTCCTGCAGGTCCCCATCTGTGGGCATCCGTTTTATTACGTACGGAAGATGAAGCCCTAGACCCAAGCCCTAATCCCTGAACCTTGAGCCCCCTAAGCTTAGATCTTAAAACCCGAAGCCCAGAATCCTTACACCGTTAACTCCCTGAACTCGAAGCCGCAAGCCCAAAATGTTACCCTCCGCCCCCGTCGCCCCCCGACGACCCACCCCCCCCCCCCAAGGCCCCCTCGCCCCCAACCCCTTTGAAGAGGTTCTTTACATTCCTTTTTCTCCTTCTATCATTTATCATTTCTATCCCGTACAAAGCAATCCGAATTTTCGATACGATTCCGATGGTACCTCATAAAGAGGAAGACATACTCCTTTTGAGTATGGTATCTTTTGTAAAGATATGAACTTGCCTGGTTCAACCGCCAAAGAAGAACTACCCCTTAATTACAGGGACCCCAGCAACCCAAAACCCCTGAACCCTGAACCCTGAACCCTGAACCCTGAACCCTGAACCCTGAACCCTGACCCCTGAACCCTGAACCCTGAACCCTAAACCCTAAACCCTAAACCCTAAACCCTAAACCCCAAACCCTAAACCCTAAACCCTAAACCTTAAACCCTAAACCCAAACCCCAGCTGGTGCAATGCCAGGTGCTGCCTTTGCTCAGAGGCCAAGAAGGAGGGTGCGAAGTATTCCGGCGCAGCAGAGAAGGAGTAAACGATTTGAGAGGAGTAAACGATTTGAGGTACAAGGTTTAGGGTTCCCGTTTTAGGGTTTAGGGTTCAGGGTTGGTGCGCCGGATTGCGAGCAAGCTTTTCCTCCGCTTGCTCGGTTGGGAACAGAGAGACCATGACAAGGAGTATCATCGTATTGCCTAGGAATTACTGTAAGGGCCGGTTCTCAGCCAAATGTTTGAAGCTCACTTGAGCCCCTTGCAGACGCATGCAATTGCGCATGTTTGGTAGTGCATGCCAGCATGTCCACCTTGAGATGTAGCGGGCGACTCTTGCGCTACTGGGCTACAAGATGCCGTCCGCGTCAGCGTCTTCAAGGATTGGTGTTCTGCTTTTTGGGTGTGCTTCTCAAATTTTAACCATCTCAACTTTCATTCCCTGAGGTTTTCTAGATGGGGCCCGCAAGAATGTCCGCATTTGAGAAGCCCGCAGTTTTCACGTGCGATCTGACTCGCAATACATTGTTCCTGTGTAGCTCTGGCCAGCAGTGCCTGGGCTGCCCAATACATGGATGATGCATCAAGGTATGTGCCTGACCTTTGCCACCTTTCCCCTTACTCGATGTGTCGTTCAGGGTGAGTACACTCTACTGAGTCCCTTCCCCTAATAGTAAACACCTCCCTCCCCTGTCTACTCAACTTCAAGTTCATTGAAATCTAGTTCAAGCTGACGCGAAAACGAATTGAAATGTAATTGCTAGAACCACTTAAACTCACATTGAGATGGATGTAGTGAATTCCGTACTAACAGCTATATAAACGCGACACAATCTCAGGAAATCAAGGGAATCCCTACTTCCTTTGGACCCCTCATTATAACCACCCTAGTGACGACCTCAGAAGCCCCCTAATTCATTCTTGCCTGGATCCCTTTCAAAAGTAGTCTTGGCCTTTTTCTTGTGAACTGGGAATTCTCTGGACAAAGTCTTTGGGCGCGTTGGTTATTGGGAGGAAAGGAATGTAACTGTGCCTCTAAGCCCCCGAAGTTTCCCAACATGGTTGGGATTGGGTTTGAAGTAATTACCAGCTCTGTTGCTTTACATCACCCTCTAACCTTGCATAGCCCCTGTCAAGGCAGGACAGGCACTCTTGCTTGCAAGCTTGCGGCGTGCTGTACCTGCCAGCACCACCGCTTTCTACACCCGTCAATACCCGTTGAATTGGAGGCCAAACAGGCACAACGTCATTGCAACATTCGGTACTCCCCCACCCAGCAGCAGGTTGAAACAGTGCTAATGTTAGGGACCACTGCATGTATGTAAGTATAATATTTGTACCCAGCTGCAATATTTTTTCTCAACATGCATAGTAACGTGGCCTTCAGGCTTGCCCCTCTACCAAGCTTGGTAGATGACGAGATTGGTGATCTTCATCTTGTTATGGTACGCATTCAACGTGCAATACAACGTGGTCAACAGGCTTCTGCTGCAGGAAGTCCGCGCGCCGATTGGCATAGCTTGGTTTCAGCTGGTCACTTTTTCTGGGCTGGCATGCGTCGCATGGCAAACGTCTGTGCTGCCCAAGCCAACAGCACTCCTGCAGAAGTTGACAGCATTCGTGCCACTTGGTATTGCTTATGCTTGTGGCCAAACAGCCACTGTGTTGTCCCTGGCTTACGGCAATGTGTCCCTGACCCACATGGTGAAATCACTGGAACCTGTCGCGAATGCTTTGCTGTCTGTGATCGTCTTGGGAGAGTGCCTACATCCTTTCAGGTACGCAGCCCTGGCTGCAATAGTGACGGGTGTGGCCATGTGCTCTGCAGGGCACGTGGCAGTCCAGAGCACAACGGTGACATGTGCAGCCATTTCAAACGTCTGCTTTGCGCTCAGAAATGTTCTGGCCAAGAAGATGGGGGATGATGGTCGCGTTGAGCACGAAAGCCCGGCTGTTGTGAAGACCAACCAGCTAGCCATCTTGACCATGGTGTCTGCGTTGGTTTCAGCGCCTGTGGCCCTAGCGGAACAACTGTTGGACAAAGAAGATGCGTTGAACGTGTTACGTGGCAGCTCGGGTCATCTTTGGACCCTCCTGAAGGCAAGCGTCTTATTTGTAGCATATCAGGTCTCCTCCTTTTGTGTTCTGTCTTGCGTGCAGCCAATCACCCACAGTGTGCTCAATGCATTCAAGAGAGTTGTTGTGATTGCCACTGCGTGCATTTATTTGTTGGAGCCGATCTCTTCCACGCAAAAGATCGGGGTGGCTGTTGCCACCTTGGGAGCGTTGGCGTTTGTCTGCCCGAAAGAAGGCATCCACGTGCCGTTTAGGAGCTGCATTGCTGGGCTGCTCGGACTTAGTGTCGCATTCACCTGCGCAGGTATGCTTTCAGCAAGGGGTGCTCCCGTCAGCATTGTCGTTGAAGAGGTTGACAAGCAGATCACCATTCTATTTGGCGCAATCGGTCGGCACAACTTTGGTGATTTGCTCATGGCACACGTAGCGGCCGAGCTGCTGCGCCAGCGGTGCGCTCTGGAAGAGGCAGACCTAGTTTTCGCTGATCTTCTGGCAAGGGACTTGAGGAGATGGGGAGGCCACAACGTGCAGAGTGTTATGTCTTATGCCGAGCCACATTTCAGGAGTGCAACTGTCAATCTTGTGGCTCTTGGTGGAGAGACCGCATCCTGCTCAGTCGCGGGTGCGCTTGCAATGCTTGTCAACGGGAACGGTCGCGAGCAGATGAAGTTGGATGAGCTCACCATGGAATCGCCGCACTGGATCAAGTTTAAGGCAGAAGCATCGCTTGCGTACATCCTGCCGAAGAGCTTGTTCAGCAAGCCTGGAAAGTTCATTACAAACACAATCGGAGGCATACCCACTGGCGACACTGATCCTATCCTGCAGGAATATGATTTCTGCAGCACCCGGAACCCCATCGGCAACATGACGTGGAAGTACCTGGCCCCTGACAGCGTTGTGATTCTTCGCAGCTTGTTTGAGAGCCGCATTTCGTCGAGTGCTCCAGTCACTTCCAGGCCGTACGTTGCTGTACAACTGAAACAGATCGGCTTGCCGACAGACTTCGCCAGCGAGCTTGCCCTCTTGGCAGGGGAGCTGTCGGCTGACATCATTTTCTTTCGTGCGGGTGCCGCCTTCGGACATGACAGCCTAAAGCAACTGCAAAGTCTAGCACGGCAGGTGAGCGCCGCAAATGCTAGCCTGAACGTTAAAGTCTTCAGGGGGCTGAACATTTGGAAGATTTGCGGGATCATCTCCAAGGCCATGGTCGTGGTTGCAACCAGTCTTCACTGCCGGATCGTTAG